>NC_061165.1:30817622-30957622 GCF_022113875.1 Hydra vulgaris
TAGCCAAAGGTAAATAGATTAGTTGACACTACCAGAAAATTAAACAAACATCA
Organism: Hydra vulgaris; assembly: GCF_022113875.1. Lineage (NCBI taxonomy): Eukaryota > Metazoa > Cnidaria > Hydrozoa > Anthoathecata > Hydridae > Hydra > Hydra vulgaris. Next base: position 30,817,676 of record NC_061165.1, read on the forward strand.
AAACAAATTATTATTAAAGGTTGTTAGGTGTAGCCTTTTTTCCACTTGTGGCAAATTTATCGCATAATAAAGTGAATGGATCTGAAATTCCTAAAGAAACAATAATAATAAGCGAAAACAAAATGCTTAAAAAAGAAAAGAAAATTTGAAAAAGGAAAAGGGAATCTATGATTTACAAATAAATTATTTTACACAGCTAATAGATTTTGAAGATATGCAATATTGAAGATATGCAACATAGAAGAGCCATTAAAAGGCAAAAGTGCTCCTTTCTCAAATAAATTTTGATCACATAATCTTAGGTGTCGAATGTGACAAAAAAATTTTTTGTAAAGTTTTTTAATTAAGTTGCAAGTGGTACAGATTGATCAATTAAATGCTAAACGAACCACATACCTTGTTAAGTATGATAATTAACCCAGAGTTGTTAACAAGGCCAAAAGTAGCAAGACCAAGGCCACATGTTACAGGGCTAAGGCCAAGACCAAGGCCAAAAGTTACAAAGCCAAGGCTAAGAGTTTAAAGGTCAAGGCCTAGAGCAAGAGTTTCAAGGCCAAAGTCTACGCAAACATTTTTAAGAGTAAAGATTTAAATTTTTTCTTTACATTAAGGCCAATAATTAACAAAACTGTAGGTAGCAAATGCTGTGACAATAAAATCACATATTGTAAAAATAGACCAAGATTATGCGCAGAATTTAACGAAGTCAATAAGAAAATTCACTAGTAGATGTATATGAAAGCCGAAAACAAAAACACATAAAAATTAAGAATGAAAACTTATAGTTCTTTAATTTAATGTATTTTTTTTTAAAGGCCAAGGCTAAAACAATCATGGCCAAGGTCAAAATTTTCAAGACTAAAGCTAACAGTTTCAAGGCCATGGCCAAGGCAAAGGCCTTTACTTTTCGCCTTAAGGCAAGGCTAAGGACTAATAACTCTGTATTAACCTGAAGAAGGTTATTACTGAGTTGTTAGTTCTTGGCCTCACCTTAAGGACATTTCCTTTATTAATTGATTTTTAAAAAGGAGATCTTATTCTTTGTAGCTCGGATTGTGAGGTAATTTTATTTAATAAAAATTTGGAATTACGTTGTAGTATGTATTTATCTTATTTGTTTTATTATTATGTTCCAATAATTTGTTTTTACTACATTTGAATACAGTGGTTTTAAAGATACTTTTATTTATTTTATATTTAAAGATATTTTTATATTATATATCAGTATTTTTATTTCTATGGTTAACAGCATATAATTATAAATATTAAAATTAAAATAACAAAAAAAAAGCTTTATGCAAAATTACTATTATAATAGAGTGCAAAGTAAGGTTTACCTTCTCATTGGTGCACTTCGTTAAGTAATTTAGATAATTTTGTCTAATTTATGAACGGAATAGCCAAGGCAAATTTTGTAAAAAATTGTTTGATGACAATGTATATACATATATATATATATATATATATATATATATATATATATATATATATATATATATATATATATATATATATATATATATATATATATATATATATATATATATATTATATATATATATATATATATATATATATATATATATATATATATATATATATATATATATATATATATATATATATATATATATATATATATATATATATATATATATATAATTCTGTGTGTGTTTACTGTTAGAAAAGGGCGGTCAAATTTTTTAAAATTGTAATAAAAACATAGATAAACATATAATGCTGCCCGATATCCTCTAAATTTTTTTAACAGTAGGTTACTTTATTTTAGGGTAGCCTACTCTGAAGTTTGATGAACAGTTTAATAATAAAAACTTTTTCGATTTACCGCGAAGTTTAGAATGAATTTTGAAAATTTAAGTTTATGAGTTCAAATAATTTGCATTATATAAACAAATTTGTTTATGTTAATACTTCGATATTTGTTTTCGAAGACAAAAAAAAGATTTAAGACATCTTTTGCAACTTGAAATATAAGATAATCTTTAAAAGTATTCTGTTGACTTAATCTGTTAATTTACACAATTAAATAAAACAATTCAACAAGTTTTTCATTCATTGTTTTTAAAAAAAATCAAAACCCTATAATTCTAAATTATAAAATAAAACCCTATTAAAAAAAGAAAACTTTTATAATATCATAGGTGGGGAAAATAATACATTAGTCTAAACAACAGACTCTAAGCGGTTAAGTTTTGTTACGCCTAACGTTAATTATAAATCAAACCATTTTAAAATTGAAAAAGTTTAAAACAGGTTCTACTGTTAAAAAAAAAAGTATACTTATAAATTGTTTAAATAATTTTGATTTACGATTTAGTTTCTGATAACTCTTTATTAAAAGTTTGTTAACGCAAAAAGTTTTTACTCAAGAAAAAAAAATTATAAAAAAGTTTTTTTTTTCGGTGCCAAAAATTTATCGAGGTACTTTATGAAAATATTTCATAAAAAGTCTACGAATTGTAAATATTAAAACACGTATATCTTTGAAACTAAATAAGCTACAGAAGTGGTTGAAACCTTTTTGGAAATAAAATATAATAAGGAACGCAATGCAAAAGATTTACATTTGCAATAAAATGTGCCTAAAATCCCTACTTATCTTCAAAATCTACATAACTTTTTTTAATTAAAAAAGCTTTGGACTATTTTTATTTTAAATAAACATATTAATTTAGTGCTTATAAAAATATATATGTTTTAGTTATATATATTTGTATTCAATTCATTCAAAATATGTCTTAGAGTTGTTGGTATTTTATAGATGTTTTTCTAAATTTCCTCATCTTTTTCTAAATGTCGCTCGAAGATTGTTTAATTTTCTGATTTTTGCATTTACTAAATGGTAGTTATTGTTTAAAAAAAAACAGCTATTTTTGTTAATTTTATTAAACACATCGAATCGTTATCATTTAAAATAATTTTTTTTATATTATTTTAATGTTTTCAAAAAAAAGGAAGAAAAAAAATCATTTTACTATTAATACATAAAAATCAAATATTTAAGTATTTGATTCCAACTAAAATGCCGCTATCTTAAAATTGGTATTAATGATATTTAGCAAGTATTAAGGTTGATTGATACAATCAGCTGCGACTAGCTATAATTTAGATTTTAAATCGATTTTGAAATTTCAAGATTATAGGCTAATTTAATTCTTACTTTACAATGCATTGTGACGTTAAAAGATTATTTGTCTGGAAATTTGAGGTTTATATGATATTGAAGATTAATTCGTTGATAATTGCAGCGATTCGATTAAAAAATTGTAACGTTAAAAACTTTAAAAAGCCTTATAGGCCGGTGGCCAACATTGATAATTGCTTCATCTCGTTGGACACATCTAATAACTGAAATTTCTATATTGATACAGGCGTTTCTTAGTATAAACATTATAAAAATATAAACTTGCCTCTTTTTTACTCAGCAGTTTTTTCACAATCAATCATTTTACTTTCCTTTATCGTGCATTATCGTTTTTTAACGATTATTATCTTATCGTTGATAATTAGTAATTTACGGAACAACTAAAGGGACCGAAACTTTGTAATAAATTTTTCCGTAAAATATATCTGTCACGTTTGGTAACAATATAACCAAGCTTAATGGCAGCAACATCGTTATGCGATAATATTTGTTTAATTCATTTTGATGATATACCGAATAAATGCATTCAAAAATGCAGTACTAAAGCTATAAAAAAAATATTTAGCACACAAAAAAGGTGATGCAATCTTCGAAATAAAAATAGAGATGTGGCAAGATTTTCTTTTAGTACTATTAACGCTAAAACAGAAGAGGAGTTCAACTCAATGACAGATATTGTAGAAATGGAAAGGTTTGCCATGGGTTATTCTTACCATCCAAAATGTTGCGAGCGTATTTGTAATGTTTTTAAACTTGAAAGAGCAGAAAATAATTAGCAGACAGAAAAAATTGACTGGGATGAACACCGACAAACTGAACTAATAGAATGTTAGAGAACTAATATAGATGATGAAATGCAACAATCGACATCTATAAATGCAAGCACTAAAGAAGTTCAGCCAAAAAGAAAAAAAATTCGGTGTAAACAACTGAGTGAGAGTAATTATTTGTGGCCAGGTATACGCATAGTATGCCAAAAGAAACACAAATGGAATAATAACAAGGTAAAGTTGTACATTATTAACTAAATTTATTTAATAAACTATAAAAACTTAATAATTTAATAAAACTATAGTATAAAGTATGCTAATGCATAGTTTATACTATAGTTTTTCTTGAAAATGTATTTTATTTTTATTTTTAATTCGTATCTTTTTGATAATAACTGTTGGGAGGGTAATAACTGTTTAGAAATATTAATTTCCAATGCTGGTTTCAGGTATAAACGAACGCTCGAATCGCTCTCAAGATCAGAATCTTGGATTGTGAGAGATTAAGAGAAGCAGCCAACTATAAATCCGATGAAAATATTCTTATACATATTAATGGAAAGGACTGTGTTGCCCTTGAAGTTAAATACCATCGAACATGCTAAGTTATATATAGTGTTTAGCAAATCAACACAATGGTCAGCCTAAAGTTCAATATTGCAGTAAATCTTTTAATATATTTTCAAATGAAATAATAAAAGAAAAGTTAATTAAAAAGAAGAAAGTCACGTTTATGTCAAAGTTGTTTAGTTTGTTTGTTTCAATCGTTTATCGTAAAGAAAATTTTGATGCCAGTAATTATAAAGTGTCCCATTTAAAGTCAAGGATTCAAGCGGCTTTTCCACAATTAATTTTCCACACAACTGGTAGAAGAAATTCAAGTGAAATAGTTTCGCATGAAAATCTATCAAGTGGCGATTTTGCTGAAAAGACCTTTGTTTATGATAATGAAACATCTCAAAGTGAGTCTTCTCAAACAGAACCCTTGTCGGATACTGATAAACCTCAAAATATTAAATATGAATTTGTTGACAATGAATAGCATATGTAAAACAGCGTTGCATTTCCGAAATATAATAAATACAACTCCTGATTTCTTTTCAACATGGCCTCCATTTTTTTCTGAGTTCTTATTTAAAAATATAGAGAACATTGTACCACCTGGGTTATTTAATTTTTTTGTTTGGCTTTTGGGTACTGATGATGAACCAAAAATTGAATCCTACATATGTATAGAGGAAACCATTAAAAAAAAGGTTTTATCTTTAATTCAAGATTGCATCTATATAAGTTCAAATGGGCGCAAACAAACACCTAAATCTGTGGCATTGTCAATGGCAACAAGGCAGATAACTGGATCAAAAGAGTTGATAAAAATATTGAGTGGTTTTGGGCATTGTATATCATATTCAGCAAGAATGAGATATGAAACAGCATTAGCATTTATCAATCTAAAAGAAGATGTAGTTTTACCACAAGGTAAGATTAAACAATATCTATGATGAAAAATATTTTTAATTATAAAGTGATCAAAACAAGGCTCTTGCAAGTATTATCACTATAATATAAACCATAGCACATTCAAAAAATCAAAATAAGTATATAATTTATCTTAATAATAGCCTAATTTTTTTATTGAGCTTATACAACAAATTTCTGGTCTTTTGAATCAAATTTTTAATCAGGAACTAAAGACACATCACTGTCAATTTTGGTTTGGGACAACATCGATTTTGGCGAGGAAACAAGATCTGGGAAGAAAACTACTCATATGGCTAAAGGAATCATTGTTCAACCTTTAAATATTGGACCAACCCAAGAAAAAAGAGAGGTATAAACAGTGCACAAAGTAAGGGGAAAAACAAAAGGGATAGTTTTCACTAATTTATAAATTATCAGTGGATATTTCTCAACACAATGCATTAATTTTGGACGGTATGGCTATATTGCAAATAATTAAACCTATACCCGAAAATTTTGGAAAACTAAGTTGATTGATATTCACAATGGTAATGAATTATGCTCTTAGGCATAAGTCAAATAGAGTTGACTTTGTTACGGACAGGTATCCAACAATTAGTATTAAACACGCCGAGAGACAAAGACGAGCTGGTGTCCAGAATGTTGCTATATTTGGGCCTGATCAAAAAGTACCGAAACAATGGAAGAAGTTTATGAGTGTTGACATCAATAAAGAGGAATTAGTTAAGTATCTCTTGGAAGAATGGAAAAGTTATGCAATAAATGAAATAGAGATATTTATTACACATGGTAATAGCACATACTGCTTCAGAAATTCGATTTGTACGAAATTGCCCGAACTTCGTAGCGACCACGAAGAAGCTGATACTCGGTTATTGTTACATTGTAAGCATGATTCGGTTTCATATGTTCAAGTTATACTTGCAAGCCCCGATACAGATGTGTTCGTAAGTGCATTATACCATAGTTGGTTCATCTCTGCAACTCTTCATTTTGAAACAGGATGTGGAAATAAACAACGTATTTTTAATGTAAATAAAATCGCCAAAGAGATTGGTTACGATTGGTGTGATGCATTGATCGGATTCCATTCTTTTACAGGTAGATTTAAATTAAATTGTATAAGTAAAAGCATTATCTTTCTTGCAAAGAATTTATTTCATGCACTTTTTTGCTACTTTATCAAAAAAAAAAATACTAAATTGTATTCTTTATATAAACTAATTTTGTATCTGAAAACGTAAATGTTTGAAGTGTTTCTTCATATTAATTAGGTTGTGATGCAGTGTCTGCCTTTCAAAGAAAAGATAAATTTAATGCCCTAAAGACAGCAGAAAAGAAAAAATAATATTGTACAGCATTCCGAGGGATCGGAATGTCACTAGATGTATCAGACGAGGTTGTTAGTGGCATACAGAAATATTTTTGTCACATTTACGGTGCAAGTAAAGATGATGTTGTCAATAAAACACTTTATTACTTATTCAAAATGGGCAAATCTACAAAAGAGATGCTACCTCCAAATTATGATTCGCTTATTTTACACATTAAACGTGCCAATTATGATGCTTACATCCAAAAAAACGAATTGAAAAGTATGTTAAATGTCCCTTCGCCTAATGGCTATGGTTGGTCTTTAAATGAAGACCAGGTAAACATGGTTTAGACAATATTTCCACCTGCACCCAATTCACTTCTTGAATTTGTCAATTGTTCTTGTAAACTTGGTTGCGTCACAAATCGATGTCCTTGTAAATAAAACAGATTCACATGCACTGATCTATGCGCATGCGGTGAAGCGTGTGAAAACACCTCGTTTGACGAAAGACTCTATGATGATGATGATGACGATGATAATGAAATAGAGTCAGAAAGTGATCATGATGAATAAAAAAATAATTGATATTTCTAGTATTTTTTCTTGTTTTAAACTATAGGTGTTATACTTTTTGTTACGCTTACACAATATATGAGTACAAGATAGTTCATTTGCTGCAACTAAAACAAAACTTCTTATCTTGAAACATGGCCGGCGAGAATAGATATTACGTAAAGGTAAAGTTTACTAGTCCAAATTTGCAAACTGACCCGACAAAAAAGTTCAAACTTGCAAACTAAATAAACTAAAAGGTCCAAATTTGCCAACTGAATAAACAATAAATCATTAATTGTCACCGCCCCTCCCCCAACCACAATTAGCGTTGGGTCTATATTGAGAACAATGCGTTTTAAGGTTAATGTTCTTTAGAAAAATGTATTCATTGTTTAATTTACTACCAGAAAAATATTACTTACACAAAATTTGACAATTTTTTTTTCTTTACATTGCCCTTTCGGGGTAAAAGACCCGAGCCGTCATTTCTTATAAACTGCAGGGTAAAAATGGGGCAAGTTTCTGTTTTTCGTATCTAAGTACCATGCTCTAACAATATCGAAACTAAAAACTTAGTTATTACAAGTGTCCAACGAAAACTCATTTTTAGTCACATTTTTGCTATATGGCCACCAGCCTATTAGGCATTAAAATTTAACGTAGACATTAAAAGAAAATTGAAGTTAGACACTTGCTTATACTGTAAATAATAAGAAATAATTAAACTATTAGTCACTAACATCCTTCATATAGACTTTTGGTGAACTAGACTAATTATATTTTATATTGCTAGTCAAATAAATATTTAAAAGTTTTTTTCTATTTTACAAATTAGTGCACATATAATAATAGTTTTATTCAAATCAAAAGGTAAAAATAATATAAATAAAATTTTAGTTAGTAAATTTAAAGTCAGCATAGTAATAAAATGGCGAATCAGTGTTTTCATTTTCAGATGATTTGATACTGTCATAATGCTCATTTAAATTTCTTATTTCATTTATGTTTATTGGTTTTAGTTTCTCTTTTCTCATTATATTCTCCATCCGCATATATATCACCATAAGCATCATTTGTATTTTGCTTTTCAGTTTCTTGAAAAAGAATATCAACTGCGTATTCTTCTAGATTCATTTTGTTATGTTTACATTTTGATCTTGCATAGTTTAAAGATGAAAGAATTAGGTCACTCAAAAGCATTAAACAATTGATTTGGTCCATCATTGTAATTTTTCGATCAAATTTACAAGTGTTTTGTAAGTGAAATTTTTAATCAAATTGCTGCAACTTTCAACTAATTAGTCTTCAATATCATATTGACTTCAAATTTCCAGACAAATAAATCTTTTAACGACACAATACATTGTAAAGTAAAAATTAAATTAGTTTAAAATCTTGAAATTTTAAAATCGATTTGAAGTCTAAATTATAGCTAGTCGCAGCTAATTGTATCAAACAACCTTAATACTTGCTAAATATCATTAATACCAACTTTAAGATAGCGGCATTTGGTTGAAATCGAATACTTAAATATTTGATTTTTATGTATTAATAGTGAAATTATTTTTTTTTTCCTTTTTTTTGAAAACATTAAAATAATTAAAAAAAATTAATTTTAAATGATAACGATTCGATGTGTTTAATAAAATTAACAAAAAAAAAAACTATATTCCTTAAATAAATATCTAAACTTTAAATTTAACTTTTTATAAAAGCAAAAAAAGTCGTCGATTTTGAACTAAAAAATATATCATAAAAAATACATGGTCGCAGCTGTTTTTTTTTAAACAATAACTACCTTTAGTAAATGCAAAAATCAGAAAATTAAACAATCTTCGAGCGGCATTTAGAAAAAGGAAGATGAGGAAATATAGAAAAACACCTTTAAGATACGAACAACTCTGAGACATATTATGAATGAATTAAATACAAATACATAACTAAAAGATATATTTTTTATAAGCACTAAGTTAATATGATTTTGAGGATAAGTATTTTTGAAAAAAAATTTTTACGAAAATTTGACATTTTTAAAGCCATTATGAATGGATCTAGCAAGCTTGCCTTCATATCTAGTAATTAAACGGATACATTTTTGAGTAGAGTAACAGACGTATGTTTTAATATCAAAATAAAAAAAAAAGTTGAGAAGACCTGACTTTTTTGGGACTTTTGGCCAGGGAAAAAAAATTCCCACTGTGCATTGGTCTAAACCAGGCACAGAAACAAAAACATTTTGCATGCATAAGTACAAATAATAAATATTCTCTTCCATAAATCATTTTTTTACACATGTTCACATAAAAGTAACAATACAACAATCCACAAAAATGTACATTAAAAAACCGCTTAAACATAATAAAAATCATTACTAATGAAAAAACTATTAAACTAAAAAAACACATAGTCTTCATAAAATGTTTCGTAACTTTTCACAACAACATTAAAAGTGCTATTTAAAGAAGATTTTAAAAAGATTTAAGTTATTAAAAATCTAAAATAGTTCTTTATGCTAAATCTTCAGTTTTTTCAACAAATTCTACAATTGGATATCATTTATAATAAAAAGTGTAGCATCTAATGCGCTCAGCTGAGCTCGGAAAAATCGGTTGAAAACCTTTAGCTATATATGAGAGTGTAATTTAAAGCAGATCACATGTGCGGTCTAGTGCGGTCTAATATTTTTTTGCTTGTGTTAAGGTTAGTGTTAAAAAAATATTGCAATTTTTAAGGGGTTTATTGAAAAATATTTTTAAAAAAAGCAAGCAAAAAAAATACATTTTCATATTTATTCTTCTTATTTCAATATATGACGTCAATTGGCTGATATAAATCGTTTTGAAATTAAAATGTTGTAAATTTGTCTTACTGGCCTCATATTTTATTTTTATATGATTTTTTACATTTTTACCGATATTTGAAAGGTAAAACAATGCCATTTTTGCAGTAAAATTGATATACTGAGCTCAAAAATCATAGAAGGAAAAAAGTTACATTAGTTTTAGAGTGTTGGTGGTCTCAGGTTACATTTACAAAAATTACAAAAAGAAAAAGTTGATTTTGAGCGGTTTTGCTCACCTCTGGTCCATGGTGTACTGATAAGATTCTTTTACAAGGTAATGAAGATGCATTCCGTTTGAACATAATCTATAAAGACTGTTCATTAGCTAGAACATCAATTCTGGTGATTTTTTTTTTTTTTTTTTTTTTTTTTTAGTTTTCACCTCCCCAAGGCCACTACAGTTGAGGAGGCTACTCATTTTTTTTTTTTTTCAATTTTTTAATTTTTTTGTTGTAAATTGTGGTACAACCCTCTCTCAACTCTTTAACTCCGAAACACGAACCTTGACAAGCAAGACCGCTGCGCGGAGAAATTAAGTTGATATTAACTGAATTTGATTTTTCTAATTGTCTTGCAAAAGAGGTAGATTAGGAAGTATATTTTAAAGCGTATTTTAACGAGTTGCATGCAATATTCACATCGAAAATGATGTTTGGATTGAATCTCGTTGATGAATCTCCATGATGTTTGGATTGAATCTCGTTGCACACATCGATGACAAACGATTTGCTGGTATAAAAGACCAAAACGCAAAACGCTACTGTAAACAATTTCTTTCGCAAGCTGCACGTTTTCAACAACCTCATATTGCAGAGCTAAATTATTTAAAGCATACTTGGGAATAACCGAAGTATCAATACTAATAATAGCCGTAGTCCAATTAGAAAATATGATTTCATATTTGAGTTGATCTAAAAACGATGGATGGTGAAACGGTTCTCAACTATTAAATATTTCAAAATCAACAGACATTTAATACTTTGAACCAGCATGAGCTGGACCTTGCCCAAATGCAACAGAGTTAAGTTGCCTGGATCAGCTCGGTTTTCAATACCTTGCATTAATTTTTCTGGAAGAACTTGTACTGATGAAGGTAAGAACAAATCTTGAACACTCCAATAATCACCATAATTAAAAGTGATTGTGTTGCTAGATTTAAACTAACGGCGATAATTTGTCTTTTACCTCGGACTCCGTACACTGTAGTAAAGTTGCATTGAGGGTCTAATAAAGTACCATAACTACATTAAAGACTTGAAACCATTCTTATTATATTTAGAGGTGAGACCACTATCTAATATATTGTTGTTCACAAGATGACAGAAACAGTAATACCAGAAGAAAAGATCTTATTGATCCAGATGAAACATTTCCGGAAGTTGATACATCACAAACTAGGCTTGACAGTTTATTACCAGAAGAAAGATTAACTAATTTACGAAATGAAGTTAAAAGATTTAAGTGTGGATTACGTAAGATAGATCAGTATTTAGTAATCAATACAACTATTCATTTATATGAAAAACTTGAAGCTCTTAGCAAGACAAAAAATTTTACAGTTAATATAACTAAAATTAGGGGGTCTTAAACTTTTTGCTAGAAAACTTAACTGTCAATATTATAGAATTTGAGGATTGATTAGTAATCTTTATTTTTATGATAAGCTTAGTTTAAGACAAAAAAATATATAATTATTTTTGCTCAAAAAAGATACACAGTCTTTCCTGTAATTTTTGCTAATAGTGCAATTGTCTAAGCACTAATTAAAACTTATAGTAATAGTTCATCTAAAAGCTTTAATGAAAAAGGAAAAACTGATGATAAAAGAGGTGATAGAAGAAAGACCGATGATAAAGAAGGTGATAAAGGAATGACTAATTGTCCAGGAAAAAATAAAGGTTATCTTGATCATCTTTGCAAACTCTATAAAGTAATTACAATCAAAAGCTGCAGACGCGATCCCTTTTATAGCTAAAATTTTATATTAGATTTTATATGTATCGCAGCCCTGGTGTATTGGTTTGCGCGCTTGCCTCAGATGCTAGAGATCCATGGTTCGCCGCTACCTCTGGGCAAGTTTTATAATATTGTAAAAAATGAGGCATGAGCTCCCTTTTAAATGCTCTTCCGCAGTGCTTTTTGATAAGACCGTAAGGACTTCTTGGAGACGTACTATATAAAATTGTTGGGTTATTTGCAAAAAATGTATAGACTCTTTTTATAGCTGCAGAAACCATAATCATCCAAGTCATTGATAGATATAACAGAACAAAGAAACGTACTCTTAAAAATAAAAAACGTTAAATTATAAAGATGACTTATTATAAGCCAGGAACAAGGTTTTACTTAAAACTAGATGATGCTTTTGGTCTTTTTGATTTTATTTATCTTATTTCTCATTTATATGAATGACTTAAGTAAATTCTCAAATCTAAGATTCAGTTTTCTCAAATATAAACTCAAATTTGTTTGCCGACGATACAAACATATTGTATTTTGATAAAGATAATTATGTTTTATTTGCATTAGTAAACAAAGAGCTTGCAAAACTAAGCATATGGTTTTAATCGAATGAATTGTTCATAAATATTAGAAAAACAAAATATACTTTCTTCCATTGACTTCATGAAAAATGAATATTCACTTGAAACTTCTTACTCATTTTTTAAGTAACTCTAATGTTAAGAGAAGACATTCTTTGTTGTTTTCTAGAAACAACAAAGAATGCTCTCTTTATTTTGGATTATACCTATGTGCTCCTTCCACGTTACATTTTCATTTAAAACTACAGCGAGAACTCTAGATGTTATTTTAGATAAAAATTCAACGTGGAAGGAGCACATACGTGTAATCCAAAATAAAATTTCAAAAAATTATAAGCCTCCTATACAAAGCCAAACAATTGTTAAACCAAACTTATTTAAAATTCATTTGCTTTTATTTTATTTCATCATTATCTAAATTACGTTGCTTCGTACAGCACTAATGTATCTAAAAAATATTAGACTGCTAATTAAATAAAAACACGCTGTTATTGGATAAGTAGAGAGCTTTTCCTACACTAAATTTCTTTTTAATAATTTTAAAATACTCAACATATTTCACCTTAACCTTTATCAAATTCTTATATTTATGTTTAATGTTGATAATAAAATGGCATCTCATCTAATTTAACTCACTTTTTTTAAATAATGAAACATTTATAACCAACTCAATTTTTGAATAACAATTATATTCAACCAAAAATAAATTAATCTGCTACTAAATTCTCAATCACAGTAAGAGGGCCTTAATAATGAGTACACTAATAAACAATCAGTTAAAAACTATTTCTTCCCTTCATCAAAAAATAAACTTAAACACTTGCTTTTAATATTTTTTTATTTTTTACTACATCCTTGATCATTATTCTTGATATTGATATTAATTTTTATGAACCTAAAATACTAACAATTGTAACAGTAATATGTTTTATAAACTGTGTGTTTAGAAATGTGTAAATAAGTGAGTACGAATATATTTCTTGTATATTATATTCAATATTTATACTATAACTTTGTGTTTTGTATAAAAGAGTTTCTAAAAAATTTATTTTATATGAAGTATACATTATAATATGTAAATATCGTTACAAGCTATATAATACTAGCTTCAAAGTTTCATTTCAAAGCGATGGCCAGTACGGTCCTCCTTATTATTCTAATAATAAGTATTAGGAATGATTTGTTTATAAACTTCTTGAACTTCACCATTCCACATTCTCAAAACTGAAGATGTAAAATTGAGTGCTGTAATTTATTACACAATGGGTGGCAAGTCGATGTTCATTAGCAATTACTGACATTGAAACTTTTAAATTGATTTTTTTTAATTAAAGTTTCAACTTTAAATCAAAAGTATAAGAGCACATTTTTTACTTATAGTTTTAAGCAACCTCATGCTCATGCTCCTCAAGATTTTACTCCAAGCGAGGATGTCAGTTATAAATGTCTTTTAAATATTGCTCTCTGTTTTGCTACCGCTTGCTGTGTTGTAAATACACTAATGTTATATTGTACCTTTGGCGAGAGCTTTATTTAGATTTCATTTGTATTATACTGGACGCCGTGTTTTACGGAGGCTCAACGTTGTACTCCCAAATAAAACACGTGTTTTAATGCATGGGAATGAGATTTTGATGACTACTTTTGAAAAAATTAAAACGGAGTTTAATATTATTTCAGGAAAAAAATATTGCGTTGGAGTATGATTATGATCCAAGATGTTCAGATCAAGACGGAAAGACAGGTGATTATTATATTATTTATTTAATGGTAGGTCAGATTTCTGATCAATCATATGGTCTTACAAAAAGCGGCTTAAAAAAAAAAAATTATTTGCGAATCACTTCGGGAATACGTTATATGCCTTTTCACAGCGCAGCTAACTGTTCGATGTTCGATAATTGATCAAGATTCATCTGCTTTTTCGGTTAAAACCAAGTTTGTTAATGCTTTAGAAACATAAATTAAACTTTTGACTTTAATGGTGATATTAATGCTTGTCAAACTGTAATGAAAAATGCATCTCACCATTGATTTTACTCTTGAGGGAGTATTATACATTGATTTTACTCTCTTGAGGTAGTTTAAATCATTATACATGATTTTAAGCAATCTTAGCCTCAATATAAATAAATTGGTTGAATATAACAATCAATTGCTTATTACTCGTATAGGAGCTCCTTTAGGGTTGACAGGCATAAATAAAATAAAACGTTCTACAAATACAAAGGTGTTGGCGCTCCTGTTGGTATTGACGGTGTGGAGTTGTCTCAGCCATGCTTGGATTAATTCAAAAAATACATAATAGAAGCAGTAAGCGACATCATGATCTAAAGATGTTTCTTCCCTCCAAAACGGGATAAGTTGAGCACTTATCGATGGTGAGCTGTCAGCTGATGACTTTCAAGTACTTGAATATAAACATTGAAAATTTCTTAGGTTAATTGACGCAAAAATGCAAAAAATAGAGTCTGTTAACGAAATTGACAACGGACATAAAAATGTACAGGATATTCAAAAATATCTGACGATGAGAAGAGCTTAACAAACACTCCAGCAATATCTTTCAGGTTAAACAGGTTTTCATATTGTTTCAGACGTTGGAGCAGCAATAACTGAAGGAGTAGCTTTAGGTTTCATGAAAAGGTAACTTAACCCAAAAATTCCTATCCCCGCAATTACATTTTTAACCATAAATCTATTATTGATAAATCTATTACTTGGATTTTCTCTTTTTTTCAACTATTTTTCCAACTACTTCATTTTTTAAGAGTTCTTTTTTACTTTTTTCAAACTCATTTAGTAACTCAGCTTATTTCTTTTTTCGCTTTGCAGCGGATTTCTTTTTTCTGATTTCACTTTTACCTCCATTTTTTAATATTAACAATTTGCTATTTTATTTTCAATTGTTTGTTCAAGATTGATCTGCCTTTGCTCAAGATAATCCAAGATGGTTTTGTCACATCAATATGATTTATATTAGCCAAAGCAACAATGAATGAAAGCAGTAAGTGTTAATCTAAAACGGTGGTAGACCTCTCCCACTAAGATACATAAAGCTTGTTGAAGGACAGGGTTATTTTCGAGATCATCCTCAAGAGCGTTATGATCACCAACTAGAAAGATTTTTTTAGTAAACTCTACATACGTTTTCACTGCTTTTTTTAAAATTGAGTTTCCCATACCACGTCCCATTCTTTCTGCATATTATGATTAAATGCTGGTTATTTGTTTATATGTCATTTATGTTAAATCTTGATGTGTCATCTGTCGACCAAAAAGCTTTGCAATATTTCCTTCTGAAACGGCAGCAACTAGACGTGATGGGTAGAGCTTAATAGAGCTTCTTCACAAGATAACTCTTCTACTTCAGCCAATTCATCGCAAATCTTTTAAAACGCTCTCCATTGTTTTTAATCTTATATAGCGTAATATCTCTATATTACGCTATATAAGAATATCTCTCTCTCTCTTTCTCTCTCTCTCTCTCTCTCTCTCTATATATATATATATATATATATACATATATATATATATATATATATATATATATATATATATATATATATATATATATATATATATATATATATATATATATATATATATATATATATATATATATATATATATATATATATATCGCGAGGTTAGAATTATTTTGTTCTATCTCCATGTTTTTCCGAATTGAGAAAATTAAATTCAAAGTTTTAAATGAACCTGCAGACCAAATAACATAAAAAACGCAAACAAAACCGATTTTTATCAATTTCCCATATAGGCTACCACAGTTTAAAAGAATTTGTTTTAAAATGTTTAAATTGCAGGTGTCTTATTAACTGCACCTTGATTTGGAGATAGAACAATGTAATACACACTTTTTTTGTAAAATACAGTATTATTTTGTTCTATCTCCATTTTGTGTAAAAAAACATATTACAAATTAACATATTGTTGCAAGATGAATTTATATTTTGTCAATAAAAGTACTCTAAGGTACATATTTGCTTTATTTGAAAAAAATTTTTATTTTACACAAGTGAACAAACTACATGAATACGTTATTTTGTCAAAACAGAGAAGATAAATAATATATTATCTTAAAATCTTTACAATGAAATAAAACTTAAGTTATAAATTCCAATTACATAACATCTAAAGTACATTGCACAGTAAAATGATATCTCAAATTAGGCAAATCAAGCATATCTGGTTAATCCATTAAAAATATAACATTTCAGAAAGAAGTCCATTTAACAACATAACATATAATACAAATATTTAGACAATAAAATAAATTATTTTAAAATACTTTTATAAAATGCAACGTCTACAGCAGACATATACTTGAACATACTTTTAAGGTCCTTGGCTTTATCACTTGAAATTTGAGCACACTGATTCAAGGCAGAAGCCATTGGTACAACTGCCAGAGGTCTTGTTATCACAGATGATAAAGAGCGCGGATTGTTAGGAAGACGCCTAATTCGTGCTTCTGAACAAACATCTGAAAACGACTTTCTGTAATATACATGATCTGAAAACTCTGCTCTGTAAACCAGATGCTTTATCTGGCTATAGGGAACAAGCTTAAAATTGAAATAGCTTGCAATAGCTGAAAAATGTTTGAAATCCAATCTTTTCAAAAAAGAATTTCTTCTTTGAACAGCAGAAACTGCTCTGGTTAAACCTAAAGGGCTTAATATTTCAAGAAGAGCAAGTGCTCTGTCAATTTGACTGTGGATATTGTCAACCTCTTGTATACTAGAATGTCCTGGTTCACAAAACTTTTTCTCAATTACTCTAATTTTTGGGTAACATATCAAAAACTGACGCAAGGCAATGGACATGTGACTATTTCTGTTTTGAGGGACACAGGAATCGAACCATAGTTTGAGTTTATTAACATCAGAGTGGTCTGCAATTATCTTTTCTAGCAAGCATGTTACACTACTTGCAAGATCATTGCCTGCACGACCCGAAACACCTTTATGCCAAAGCATACAATAACCTTTTTTATTTATGGAGCAATGCCCAGTTAAATTATAAGCTGAAAGTTTTCGTTTGTAAAAAAATGATCCCACATTTGATTTTGGTAAACTTATTACATTTTCAAGGTCAATACATACTACAGCAACATTTTTATCTATAATTTTGCGGTCTTTATCTTGTTCTGCTTTAGTTTCATTCTTAGAAATAATGTGTTTGGTAAACTTTTGGGTTTGTTCCTCAGTTGGATTTACTAGATTGCGGTATTCATAGCATGTATCACATAAATCAGTTTTTGGCTTCTGAAATTCAATGTTAAAGTGATGATTAAATATGAATCTATACAAATGCTTCTTAACAGGGGCAATATTCTTTTCTTCACAATAGGTTAAGTAAAGTTCATACATCTTATTAGAATTTAAAAAAGCTTCAAAATATTCTTTTTCTGTTCTTTGACGACAGTAGTGTAATGGAACACGTGGAAATGCATTGATATGATCTGTAACGCTTTGTTTTGATGATTGATCTATAACCATTTTGGTGTGTTTCCCCCATTTTGAAAGGGCTGGGCTTCCAGTAGTATCATTTTTTTTCATGATGATAATAAACTCTTCTACTACTTATATTTAAAGTTGTGAGGTAAAATTCTTTACAAACTCGAGTTTGCAAATCACCAACAAAAAAGCTATAATAAAATGAATACGCTTTTCGCGAATTTTCATTGATGGTTCGATGACGTTTCTTCTGAAGTCGTTCAGTGGTTCGACTGTAGAAATGTCTCTTTTGCATGTCGTCCATAGACCAAAAATCAGCAAATATACGTGTTCTTTCTTCATCACTAATATTTTGTGCGCATCTGAATTTACAAGACTTTAGACAGTCTTTCTTTTTGGTTACAGACTTGCATGGAACATTTTCTCCCTTTCTATTTTTATAAGGCTGACCAGATTTACTTAGCTGCTTTCTCACATTCTGTGCCCAAGTTTTAGGTGCTGACTTTCGTTTCCTAGTTTTTCCCCCATGTGGGGGCAGACGACGAGCTGTTGTTATTTCAGGTGTATCATTATGATAGCCAAGAACAGTCAGATCAGTTTCTGAAACGCAGTGGCTACGGGTACGTCTAGACGTATCTTTAATAAAAAAGTTAGAGATACGACCAAAATTTGGGACGCAAAAGAGCATTTTGTTAAACTTTAATCTTAAAAATTGCTTAGAAATCAAAGATTTATGTTAACAATGGCTTTGAATGTTGGTGATAAGTTCAACTCTTTAAAAGTGTTAGAAGAAGCCATAAAGTACTATGAAGTAGAATTTAGCGTTTCTTTATATAAACGAGAGAGTAGATCCATTGCATCTGCAAGAAAAAAGGCATCAAGCGAACCTTAAACGGCGATTTATTGTTTTATAGCATGCATTATGCATGCTATCAAGGAGGGAAAAATTTTAAAAGTCGATCAAAAGAAAATATTTCTACCGCGCACATGTTGTTTTCATTAATAATTCACCTAAATTTTTCTATACGTCAAAAGGTTTCGACTTACCTTTACCTTTTGTTTGTTAAGAATAGGTATAAATATTTCTACCGCGCCCGAATGTTTAGACGTATCCTTAACATTTTCTGTTAGTAATATATCTAAACCTTCCTACCGCGTCCGTAAGATTGGACGTATCTTTAACTTTTCTTGTTAGGAATACGTCTAGACGTATCCGTAGCCACTGCGTTTCTGAAACAAAAACAAAAAAAGTATACATATATATATATATATATATATATATATATATATATATATATATATATATATATATATATATATATATATATATATATATATATATATATATATATATATATATATATATATATATATATACATATATATACATATATAATGTGAACAATAACATATTTTACATTCAAAGTTTTGTTGTTGTTTTTCTGTAATAAAAACTTCCGCAGCTGCCATTTTGACGTAAATAACTTTTGATTGGATAAAATGGAGATAACAACATTATAATTTTAATTTAAAAACAGGATTAAGGAGATAGAACAAAATGCAATGTCAGGTATAGTATGTTAATTTTTTTTTTTTACTGATTTTTTTGTAAAAAATAAATACTTTATCTATGAAAAGCAAAAAAATTAATCTAACTCAATTTTTTTGATTTGTGGAGATAGAACAAAATAATTCTAACCTCGCGATATATATATATATATATATATATATATATATATATATATATATATATATACATATATATATATATATTATATATTTTATATATATATAGTAATAGTAATATAGTAATATATTTAAATAAGTCTTTATAGATTACATGACAAATAAATAAAAAAACAATCTAATAAACAGATTAAAAAAACAAAAGAATTTTTTTTTTTTTTTTTTATTATTATTATTATTATTATTTTTATTATTATTATTTTTTTTTCTTATTTATTATTATTATTATTTTTTATTTTTTATTTATTTTTTTTGCTTTCGTTTAATTACAGTTTACGTTTATGACAAATGTACCTAAAAAGTCAATATTTGTAGCTGCTAAGGCACGAATTAATTAAATTAAACGTGCAGCTCATCTTCAGTAAAAGATGCACTGTTTGCAGCTGTAGGAAAAAAATACTTGTCAATTCTACTTTTGAATGCGTTAATTGACGGAGCCTTTTTGCATGACAACGGTAAATAATTCCAATCATTCACAATACGATTTGTGAAGAAATTATGTCGAGCATTATTGTTAGTGAAATCACGCGTTAGTACGTTGGATGGTGATCTGCGAAGAGGTGGATTATGCCAATTAATAATTTCAAAACCCTTTTTAAGTTTAAACTGTTGGATCAAGTCGCCGCGTCGCCTGCGAGTTTCCAAAGAAGTAAAATTGAGACGCCGACACCTTTCAGCATAACGTAAACTTGTTATATCATGAGGAATTTTTGTTGCTTTGTGCTGAATTTTTTCAATTTCTTTGATGTCGCCCTTTAAGTAAGGACACCATACCGGAACAGCAAATTCCAGGTGCGGCCTAACATATGTAGTATATAGTCTACCCCAAAGCTTAGTATCTCTTGATCTAAATGTTTTTTTTAGTAGGCCAAGTATCATATTTGCTCTACGTGTCGCAACCTGTATGTGTTGATTCCATTTTAGATCGTTAGATAAAAAGATACCCAGGCCTCTTTCAATATCCGTTGCCGCTATAATAAGAGATGTATTACCATCATTCATTACATATTCATGATTTATATTTCCATGACCAAAGTGCATAACTTTACACTTTGCAACATTTAATTCCATAAGTCATTCTTTTGACCACTCTGAGATAATGTTTAAATCATTTTGAAGAATCAGACAATCAGCATCGTGAAACTCAGGTCTTATTTCTTGCAACAGTTTAGTGTCATCAGCATAAATTTTATGAACTGATTTTAAATTATCCGTTAAGTCGTTATGTAGATGATAAATAATGTTGGACAGACCCTTGTGGAACTCCGCTTAAAACATCGGTCCAGTCGCTAGAGTGATTACCTAAAACTGTTCGTTGTTTTCTGCTCTTCAAAAATGACTCAATCCATTTGCCAACATTACCATTGATCCCATATGCTTTCAATTTATATATTAGTCTACGATGAGAAACTTTATCAAACGCTTTTGCAAAGTCCAAAAATGCAATATCGACAAAATTTCTTTTGCTTAACGCTTTTGTAATGTAGTCGATACTTTCCAATAAGTTAGACGTGCATCCCTTTTTGGACATAAATCCATGTTGATTATTTGAGATGCAGCTCGTTTTTTCAAGATGTTTAGTTATCTGTTCCTTGATAATCTTTTCCATTACTTTACATGGAACTGAAGTGATAGACACTGGTCTATAATTAGCGGCATCAAGACGACTCTCTTTTTTAAACAATGGTGTAACATGTGACTGCTTCCAGGCTAAAAGTGTTGAGCCTTCAGACAGTGCTTTATTGTAAATTAATGTTAGAGGGTAAGTCATTTGAGCTGCACATTCTTTAAGTACCTTTGGACTAATTTTATCAACACCAATAGATTTGTTCGGGTTCAAACCATTCAAATAGGCTAGCGTTGCTTCAAAACTTATTATTACATCGCCTAAGTCTTCTTGATTATGTCTTCTCTCAAAAACCGGTAACTGATCATTTATGCTATCATCAACAAAAACTGATTTAAAGTGTACGTTAAGTCTGTTTGCGATATGTATTGCCTCTGTTAACGTTTCACCTTTTGCATCTGATATAGCGCCAATAGATACATGTACGTTCTGTTGCGCTTTAGCATAAACATGCATTCTTTTTGGATTATTTTTATCTGATGCCAGTTGGGCTTCAAATACTCGAACACGATGTGTACATGCTTTCTGAACTTGGCTTCTTAGTTTCTTATATTCACAAATGAGGGTCGATGATCCCCAGTTTGTCATAGATAAGTAATTGCCCAGTTGTTGTTTTTTCTTTATCATAGCTAATACTTCCTTATTCATCAACGGTGCATTACGAGTAGAATGGACTCTTTTTAACGGGATGAATTGCTTGCTGAGTTTATCATATTTATTGCAGAAAAGTTCATAGCATTCATTAGTGTTTTTATTTTCAAATAATTGCTGCCAGTTAGTTTCCATAATCTTTTTACCGAAGTTTTTATAGTCACCCTTATTAAAATAATATTTTTTGTTTGAGAAAGTTGTCCTATTTTTAGAGAGGACGACATAATCCCAACTCAATATGCGATGACGTTGTGACAAATCACCTAACGGCATAGAGCTAGATAAATTGATTACTCTAGTTGAAGAGTCTGTAATAATTAAATCCAAAACATTTTTTGCATTTCCATTAGATGCTTCGAAGGTTGAGAAATCAACTAATTGTTCTAGATTATGATTAGCCAAAGTTACAAGAAAAACACTTGCAGCACTATTTTGACAGCTTAGTAATTCAATTCTTTCGTCATTATGCCATTTAATATCCGGAAAGTTGAAATCACCTGCTAATAACATACAACTATACACTTTTCTATCAACAGCTTGCTTAGCTGAAATAATTGTTTTATTTATATCATCTATATGGGATAGGGGTGGTCTATAGACCAAATCTAAAGGGTTTGTCAAGTTTTCCAAGCTTGTCAAGGTCAGAATTAGCTGCTTTTCTTTCTAAGTTTAATTTAATAAATTCGCTTTGCTCTGCTGCTGTGCGGTCGGGGCGTATAAATATATCTTTAAAAGTAC
Organism: Hydra vulgaris; assembly: GCF_022113875.1. Lineage (NCBI taxonomy): Eukaryota > Metazoa > Cnidaria > Hydrozoa > Anthoathecata > Hydridae > Hydra > Hydra vulgaris. Next base: position 30,840,597 of record NC_061165.1, read on the forward strand.
CCGATGCCAGTTGTTTAGCCGATGCTAGAACGTCATTTCTGATGAATACTGAATCAACTTCAATCATAAGAGGAGCGGGTTTACTAGAATCAAAGTTCTTTTTTTTTTTGAAACGTTCAATTCTAACTACATCGACTGATTTACTTAAAGATGCCATAACCTTCTTGAATTCGCGGTATCATCTTTGGTTATCTCGCTTGGTTGAGTTTTAACAGATTCTAGTAGACCAAACACTACAATTCTCTTTCCTCTGTTAGCCACGTCCTTGTTATGCTTATTGAGGGCGCTCACTACAGCTACGTTTGCTAATGTACCGGGCTTGCCGACTTGTTCAACTAATTTAGATAACAAAGGTTTTTCACTACTTTTACTATCTTTTAAAGACTTTATTTCAATATCCTGCAGATCAATTCTATTAGTAAGTTTGTCAATTCTGGCGGTAAGTGTTTTAATTACATTAAGAGCTTGTTTCAGCTCTTCTTTGGCAATTTTATCAGCGCTTTCAAGAGCATCATTAAGCTGTTTTTGCGTTACCATTATTAGCAATTAACAGTGGAAGCGATTTTAAGGTTTATAGGTTATAAACGAATTTAAAGTTATAAATGAATTGCTTTTAACTCGATAAATCCTCAGAAATAATTTATACCCGTGAAGTTTAAATATTAGTAAAAAAAAAAATGTAAATATCTTATTACACAGGGAATAAAAATTTTGTAATACGTGTTTATGTGTTTACATATAACAATAGTTTTTCCGTATATAATTATATATATAAATATATATATATATATATATATATATATATATATATATATATATATATATATATATATATATATATATATATATATATATATATATATATATATATATATATATATATATATATATATATATATATATGTATATATTATTTTTCCGTATATAATTATATAATATAAATATATTAATAATAATTGTCACAATTACAAGAACACACAAAGGTAGTTATGTGTTGAAAAATTAATCCGAAAACAAACAACAGATTAAGAACCAGGTGCAAACGCGACTTTATAACAATATATAAATAGAATATATATATATATATATATATATATATATATATATATATATATATATATATATATATATATATATATATATATATATATATATATATATAAATAGAGTTAAAACTCGTTAAAAACTTTTTAAATATAATATAATGTAAGCGTAAATAGGATCTTCGATGAGATAATGATTTTATTATTTAAATTTATATAAATATATAAATATAAATAATAAAAAGCAGCTATATAATATATAGCTGCTTTTTATTATTTATATTTATATATTTATATAAATAAATATTTTAAATAATAAATTTAAAATATTTATTTATATAAATATATAAATATAAATAATAAAAAGCAGCTATATATTATATTCAGTTACTATGTAGTTAATTCGGAGCGATTGACTTCGAACTGATTGTAATATAGTAGAATAATAGGTAATGAATATTAATTTGAAAGTATATAAGATATATGATAGAAGAAGAAAAAAAGAAAAGAAAAAAAAAAAAAAAAAAAAAAAAAAAAAAAAAAAAGAGAGAACAATTGAAAGAAAATAAAAAAGAACTCGAAACTTACGACCAAATAAAACGCGTCTTAACTACTCTAGTCTTGAAGAATGAATTTATACATATATATATATATATATATATATATATATATATATATATATATATATATTATATATATATGTATATATATATATACATATATATATGTATACATATATATATATATAATATATACATATATATATATATATATATATATATATATATATATATATATATATATATATATATATATATATATATATATATATATATATATATATATATAGCCAACATCGAACAATGCTAAAAAGTGTTTCTAATTTTACATATTTTAAGAACAAAACGAACTATACACAGCAAACAGTTCAGGAGTCTAGAGTAATAGCATGCCATAACAAGAGTAATTAGCTGACAGGTGGCAGTACGCAGGCAGAATTTTGTTGACAAGTGGCATTTTGCAGCGGACAAACAACTGCAACTTTTTTGATTTGTTTCATTTTCTTTAGTCTGGTCCGTTTCAACGTCACGGAAGTTTTTTAATAATTAAAGAAAGTATCCAGAAGTTTCCAGAAGCATGCAGAAGCTTCCAGAAGTTTCCAGAAGTTTTTTATGACTTCATGTGCAAAAATGGCTCCCGACTGTCTTGAATTGGAACTAAGAAAGAAAATTATTGGCGATTACGTAAGTGGAATGTCACAAAAAAGTATTTGTGATAAATATCGCGTGAAAAAATGAACCGTATCAAGACTATGTTCCAAATATCGTTCTACGGGGAAGTTGGCAGCAGCTAACAAAGGTGGAAGACCGCGTTCCAGCATTTCTAGAGAGGATTCTATGATTATCAGATCCGTCAAGAAGGATCCCTGGATATCATCAGTCAAAATACAAAAGCAATTAGAGCTGCCTGTATTGGATCGAACAATCAGACGACGTGCTGTTGAAGCCGGATTGTTTTACCGCCGCCCTGCAAAGAATCCGCTGATTTCACAAAGAACCAGAAGAAAAGACTTCTGTTTGCAAAATCTCATATTGACTGGAATGTGCAGAAATGGCGAGCTGTCCTGTTCAGTGATGAATTGAATTTCAACATCATTGGGAGCGATGGCATTTGCCGTGTACGTCGACCGGCCGGAAATCGCCTCATTTTACGTTACTGCCATAAAACCGAGAAGCATGGTGAAAGCAATGTAATGGTCTGGGGCTGTTTTTCTGCTAACGATCTAGGTCCAATACATCAAATCAATGGAATATGGACCGTTTCATGTATAAAAAATATCCTCAAAGATGTTGTGTTACCTCATGCTGAATGGAATATGCCAATAAAATGGGTTTTTCAGCAAGTCAACGATCCGAAATAGACTACAAAAGTAGACAAGCAGTGATTTCAAGACAACCACCTATTGGTGATGAAGAAATTCCACAAAGTTTCATTGATCACCTGATTGAATCTATGCCTCGAAGATGCAAGGTTGTGATCGACAACAAAGAATTCGCCACGAAATATTGATAGCAAAATACAGCTTGGTCAAAATTTTTTTGGAGTTGCACTAGTTTTGTCCAGAAGGAAATCAACTTTTTGTAATACTTTTGATTAATTTATTAATTTTTGTGTACAAATAAAGTACTTTGTGATGAATAAAACTAAACAGTTACATAGTTATTTCTTTAAATTGAAAAAATGCAGCACTTATATAAAGAAACTAAATTAGCATTATTTGGTTGCATTTGTCTTGTCCGATACTGTATATATATATATATATATATATATATATATATATATATATATATATATATATATATATATATATATATATATATATATATATATATATATATATATATATATATATATATATATATATATATATATATATGTATATATATATATATATGTATATATATATATATATATATATACATATATAGTTACTTTAAAAAGAAATTATAGTTGTATTATATTTGGTTACTTACTTCATCAACTATCTTATCTTTTGTCTCCTCTAATTCTCAAGCAATAGGACATTTAAATGAATACCCTCGGGAAGGGTAAATCAACATTTTTCAATCTAGGGTTAGAAAAATATGATTGGCAATAATATTGTTCTTCATGGTACAAGGCACTACAAAAAAATTTACTATGCATAAAACTAAACGCATTGTTGTCCCAAATTTCTTTCATTTTCGTGTAAAGCATTAAATATTTATTACGGTCGTCGTAGCAATACCTTTCTCAATACAATTAACCGATTTTCTATTTTGGGGGTAATTTAAATGATAAAATATTTTTTACCCTTTTAAAGTAAATTATTTTATAAAAAAACAGCATTTTAGAAAAGTTACTTAGACAGTTAACAGAAAATTAAAAGTTACCTACTGTAACTAGGTGCTTCTGGTAACTTGGTACTATTTAAAATAGCTTTTAATAAGATTTAGATAATCAATAACTTTAAATCCGTTTTGTTTAGTTTTTTTAAGGCAAAACGTTTGATTGGTTATCATTTATAATAAACAACCTAGTAACGACTGAACTCAGCTGAGCTCAATTTGGCCTTAATGTTTTATATGCATACTAGAGTGGTATTTAGAGCTGATCAATGTGCTGTCTAGTATTTTTTTGCTTGAGTAAACAAATATATTGAAATAAATTGAAAATTTTGAAATAAATTGAAACTAATATATTGAAATAAATTGAAAAATATTTGAAAACTTAAATATTGATATTTCCGTGTTAAAAATGATATACTGAGCCTAACATTTTTAGAGTTCATAAAGTTCTTTTAAATAATTTAAAATATTTGATTGTATTTTATATTTTATTGTTAAGCAAAAAAATGGAGGCTTTTGTTATTTGTTGATGTTTACAGAGTTTCTGGTATAGATTTTTTTTTTAATATGAAAAACATGCTATATTGTCTTTTTTTTTTTTTTTTTGGTTAATGATTTTAAAGTGTTTATAATTGTGTCTTCTTTGAATAATTTCAAAATACATTTTTTTTTGTTTTCACGCAAAATTTTAAGGTTTCTTCACACTAACTGTTTCATTTAAATTTTGCGTTTGATTTTAAACATGATGTAACTTAAAATATTTACGAAATGCGGCTCAAATTTAAAAGTATTTTTATCAAAACAATTGTTTAATAAAGATATTTGCTATAAATGCTAAAAAATAAACTGCTCAATAATACTATGTAACACAGCTTTTGTTCCTGGCTTCTAAGTGTTATATTTCAATTGCTTATGTCTAAAGTATGTCAGAAAAATGACTTTATTAAGCACAAACTTTGCCTGCGCGAGAACAGCACGAAGAAAATTCGTTTTTTTATGAAAATACAATAATTTTGTTTTATTTTTGCAATTAAGATCAGTTAAAAACAAAAATTGCAGAAGGAATAGACTAACACAGTCGGAAACTACTCAACAAGGCTCAGAAATAATTAGATTTTCTAGATTTACGATTGTTCTGTAAATCACTCACTCAAAGAAAGACCCAAAATGTAGTCCTTCATCATGTTTTCGTTACACTGTCTTTGGTAAAGATCTTCAAAGTCCAATATATCTGGATGAAAGCGCTTGCCTCGCTCCTCGGAGTAAGCGTCTATGTACTCCTTGAATTTTTCGAGATGCGAATCGAGGTTATACTCTTTCAGAGAATTAAGGATATGGACACAGAGCCGTCCCAAAGAGGGGTGTAGGGGATGTCCCACCCCCCGAAGCTGTCATTTAAGCATTTGAGTTGACAAATTAAGCAACTATAGTATTAAATTGCAAATATTGAGGACCTTTTTTTATTTTTATTTTTTTATTTTGGTGTTTCTAGTCGGCAAAAAAATACATACACCCCCTCCCCCGATAGAAGACCTCTTCGGGACGGCCCTGTATGGACATTCTGCATCCCATTTTAGAGTAGTTATTTATAAGAATCTGCACAACTCTACATATTTTTCAGCTTTGTAATAGGAGGCCCTGAACAACTGCACCAAAACTGCTCTAAGCCGCTCTACCCACCCTGTTCAACAGCTTTGCGAAATCCTCATATTCTATTATCTTTTTAATCCGTGGCCTAAAAAATATACTGGCCCTCACGTTAACCTCAAAGAGCTTAGAAAAAAGATCTTAGAGGTATTGAAATGCTGCTGATTCCCTGTCAAGAGCAGGGACAAATTGCTTAAGAAGGCCTAATTCGATGTGCAGCTGAGAAAACGAGGAAATTTAATAAAAGCTCCTTGAAGACCAATGAGAAATGATATTATTTTGATGTCATTGATGACCTTCTATCCGTAGTCGTCATACTTTAATGCACTCAACATCATTTTAACACTGGTTAACTGGTTTACTCTGTTACATCTCTTTGAGATGTAACAGAGTATGCCAATTGAAGAGATGGGTAGTTTTTTTTATTGTAAAGACTCCGGATAAACTGTCTATGAATAGGCGCCATTCAATAAAATTACATGCAATACCTACAGAAGTACCAGTTGCTTAAGTCGTCCGTCGGCTATCGCCGAGTTCGCGGGATTGAAACCAAATGGCTCGCTTCACTCTTCTGTACCAACCTGTAACATTGCACATAATAATACATAAGAATTGTAATAGTTTGAGGACAAGAAATGTTAAAATATGGGACAATTTTAAGATGTAACGTATTTGCCTACAGTACACAATTTATGACAAATCTTTATAAATTATATCTCTTTGAAATGAACTGGATTTAAAGCAAAAAATAGATCAAAACACATCTAAGCGAAAATCAACTGTTCAGTTTACCTTCAAGTGTTTTTATGCAATATTTGCATGTGAAATGTGGTGTCCAAGATTTGTCTCGGTCCCCGACGGCAAGCCGAAATATGCTTTGTAAACCTCTTAGGTTATACGACTTGCTTCCACGGAATGCCTTTATGCTCTTGTCTTTATGAATTGTCTGCACACGTAGTAGAATGAACCAGCTGGATGCAAACAACATCTTGATATCATATAAAAATAAATAACTTCTGTTCATTTAAGAATCGTTTTCTTTTTAGTCTGCAATAACACGAATTGGAATCTTGGTTCAAGACATCTGTGCTTTTATGCTTGTACAGCTAGTATAAAACTTTCAAGAACGTTCTTGAACGTTCTGAGAGTTTCTCGAAAGTTCTAAAAGTTTCTTGAACGTTCTAGATTGTTTAGGAGAATTGCAGAAACATCACGACAACTCTAGCAGTTTAGGAATATTATAGGAAGAATTAAAACCAAATTGTAAATTTCTTGAAAACACGCGATTTTCAAAATTTCAATGTCCCGGTTACAGACGCAACGTTTTTCTGGAATAACGGCGATTTCCTTTCTGTTTAAGACCTAACGGGTTAGGAAAACACACTTTTAACTTGGGAACAAAACAAATATGAAAATTTGTTACATAGTTTAATTTATATTAAGATTATAATTTATAAAATCAAACAATATTGCAAATTGTTTAATCTGTTTAAAGTTAAGCTGTCACAAAAAAAGCATTTAAACTATGCTATTTTAAAAAATTTTTTAAATATCATGGATTGATAATAAAATATTTTTAAATAAATTTTAATAAAAAGATGTTGCTGTAATCAAAACAAATGTTTAGACACAATAAACATGTATAGGTCATATACTTTTCTCAAAAAATCGTTTTTATTGCCCTACCATCTTACTAGAATGGAACAAACACCAAAATTAAAATGGATAATAGCCTCTGGCTTTTTAGTGAGGTGAGATGTCCAAAGCCAAGAGGGATCCGTCGAGATTTATAAATTTTACTCAAATTATTTATTTTTTTCAAGTTTAAATATGAGTGAAACCCAATAAACTTAACCGGCATTTGGACATAAAAGAAACGTCTGAAGTTCAAGTTAAAAGATTTTAGGTCATTGGCGAAATTAAAACTTTCAGTATATTTTTATATGATGATGTTATAAATAAAAGGAACCACAAAAAGAAATTACTTTACATATTGGATGATCTAAATTCAAATTGCTTTAAGTATCATATCAAAAAAGACATTGTTGGGTTTTATAATAGACTATTTGAAAACGGAGTAGTTCCTCTGATAGACAAATAAGCTTGATTGATAACGTTTAAACCAACAATATTTTTAATAATTCGCTTCAAAAAATACAATATTAAAAGTGACATTATTTCCCTGTTTATATTTTCGATAAATATTTTATAGCGAAAACAATCTCTAAAAAAACAAACTTTTCATAACAAAAGCCTAAAATCTTCTAAATATAAATTATCTCTAATTAGTTGGAGCAAAATTGACTTTTTTGAAGACAATAATATACTATACAAATCCTTTTTCAAAACTTTTATATTTTTAATTTTTATTTTTTAATTGTCTTTTGAAGAGTTTGAGTGGTTTTAAATTATTAAAATGAAATAACGCAGTTGATCCTGATAATGTCAATCGAAATATTGTTAAAAGTTATTTTGACGTTTTAAAAGACATTCTTTTCCTAACTGTTCAATTAATCAGAAAGTTTTTCCTGGTTATTTAAAAATACCAAAAATTGTTCCTATATTTAAAGAAGGAGAAAATTAATGTAAAAAGCTATCGTCCAATTTCTATCCTCTCTGTTTTTTCTAAAGTTTTAGGAAGAATTGTGTACAACAGTATATCAATCACCTTTCAGCAAACAACGTATTGTATAACATGCAATATCGTTTATTAAAAAATAAAAAAATTTAACTTGCCAATATTTAGTTTACAAGAACTAAAAAAATCCTGACTCATTTAAAAAAGAAGCTGGCTCATTTAAAAATTCTAAAGTTTACAAGAACTATAGTTTACAAAAACTATAGTTTACAAGAACTATAGTTTACAAGAACTAAAAAATCCTGACTCATTAAAAAAGAAGCTGACTCATTTAAAAATTCTAAATTCACATTAGGAATTTTAATGATTTAGAAAAGCCATTTTATACAATTAATCAAACACTCTTGCTAAAAAATACTGAAGTATTATGGTGTAACAGGCAATATTTTAAAATGTTTGAAAGTTATTTAACTAATCGTAAACAATTTTTTTACTCTGACGAAATGTTTTCATCAAATTTGTTAAATATTACATGTGAAGTTCCTCAAGGATCTACATTACAACATCTCCTTTTCCTTATCTATATCAATAATTTATACAAAGCATTGGATGTTTATGTCACATAAACTATGCAAACAATGGTTGCTAATGGTTACTAATGGTTAGGGTATTATTAGTGTAAGTAATCTTGAAACTCTTTATTGTCAGCAGAAGCATGTAGCGTGTCTTATATTTAAAGACCGTTCAGCATTTTTAAATTCATAACAACTGTACAATCTTCAAGTGTATTAATTTTTAGAATGCTATGAAATATAAAAAAAAAAAATTGAAGAATACCTTAAAAAATCTTTTTTTTATTAAAGTACCTTAAATATGAAATAAATATAAACTTTTCATGCAGTATTTATTATGCTGCAGCAAGCAAAAGGTTGTATTTACATCTAAACAATGTGTAAAAAAATCTGTAATAAAACTGCATTTGAAAGCAGATTGCTGGCTAAATCTTTTATTCTGTTGTACTATTTTTAATTAAAATGATTGCATTCGTTAATTGAGTTTGAAAATAATTTTTCATCTGTTCATCAATCATCTGGGTAATTCTGTTGTAACATTTTAGCTGAACAAATTAGATCTCTTTCGACAATTTTATTAAACTTTGAGGATGCATAAAACTGAAAAGATTGGAAATTTTAAAATATTTATGTAAATACACTTATAATATTCATATAAATAGTTTCCACTTTCTCATCAAAATATTTTTTATATTTGAATTGACTCTTAAACTTAAACGTTGGTCTTATCTGCCACACGCTGCATATAAATATAGCCTCTAATTTAAATAAATTGTAGTTTAATCTTAAAAAAGTAAAAAAAGTAAAAAAGATATTATTAAATTACCAATTCTAAAAATGAGTTCTTTAAGGTATTCTTTAAAAGAAAAGTTGTTACTTTGATGAATAAAATCATCATTAAAATTTTTTAAAGTTAATTTATTCCATAAAAATGGTCCGCAAAAATCAATGCAAAATTCACTAAACTTTCTGAAAATGGGCTGCTTAATAAAATCATTATTGCGTAAAATGTATTTATTTTATTTTTTGATATTTGAAATTTGGGATGAGTTGGTTTTACATTAAAACACAAAACAAAGAATATTAAAAATATTTGGCACATATATATTAAAAACTTATATATCAAATAATAGAGATTTTAATAATAGAGATTTTGAGGTACAGTTTGATATTAAGTATGAAATGAGTTTTAATTTTTTTTTTAAGTTGTAGGTAATTTAGCGAGGTAGAGCTATTTAAAATTTATACAATTTTATAATACAAATTTTATAATACAAATTTATACAATAAAAATAATTTTTTGATTCCTAATAAACTTTACTTAAAATATAAAAAACTGTTTCATTCTACCCTCATAAATTATTTAATAGCTTAGATACTACGAATAACTTACTTAGTTAACTAACGAATAAATTACTTTATAATTGACGAACAAATTAACGAATAAATTAATGAATAAATTACTGAAAAATATTAAACTAAAAAAAGAATATTAAAGCCGAAAATTTACATGAACAAAAAATAGTTGGAGGATTTAGATTTTACCACCTAAGTCGACGAAAGTAATACATTTTTCCAAGTGCTGAATTGCTCAGTGTATAATAAGCGTATTTATTTCCGCTGTTAAATAAATAAATTAGCATAAAAATACATAATTAATATTATTAACTAAAAGACATCTACACTTCCGTTGATGACGTATTTTTTTTTCCTATTTACCTTGCTACACTTTTAATATTATTTTTCTGTTAAAAAGTAAGTTAAAATTCTAATAAGTGCAAAAATTAACAAAATAATATTCAGCAATGTTTATATAAATATAAAATAAAAAAATTCTTGTTTGGTGTTTCTAAAGGTTATCGTTGTGATTAACATTACCCGTATGTTTAAAGTCTTTAGAAAATGTTTGTTTTCCGACAAGATTTGTAAAAACCAGTTTGCCAATAAAAAATGATGCAAGGGTGCCGATAAAACAAATATACAAAAAATAAAGAGCTACTTTAGGAGAACCTAGAGTACCAAGTGTACATAACAAAGACCAAAATGGTACATTTAATGTTTTGAATAAAATATAAGCATGTTGACGTTGGTTTTCTTTAAAAGAATTAAGTTTTGCCCATTGATGCAAATATTTTTTTTTCATCATTAAACCGTAAAGCAAGATAAAAATGTTTGCGATACTTGACCAAAATATTATCAATGATGCAAATCTTATACCAACTTTTGAATTTACATTTTCCTTTGTTGCAAACTTCAAAGCCATATTTGCACCTAACGGAGAGAGACACGTAAAGGCAAGAAACGTTTTTTGAAGGTATAACATAACAGTTGATACTAAAGAAAACAAATGTAAAACAGTATGATTGATGTACCACAATGTTGATACCATAGCAAAAGTGGTAAGAAATTTGAAAAATTCAGACTTCATGTGGTTTAACTCGTAGTTCAGGCCGTGCTCACGAACGTTGTTTTTTATAGGAAACTCTTCAGTAGTTATGTCCAATATAAGTAGGCACGCAATAATTGCGATAGCAGCGTCACTCATAACCTCAACACGTTCTTTTGAAATATTTCCTTTAAAAAAGTATGTATAAAAAGGATGGATTTTTCTTTTTGTTAACAAATCATGTCGCCGTAAGATATAGAATACAAGCTTGATTAGAGTCGGCATTATTGTGAGGATTGCGATAAACACCCAAGATATTACGTAATGAACTAAACAAAGGACTCCACCAATAGCCAGCAATATTATACTTAAGACAGGTTTTGCAATAAAAACATTTCGAAACCGAGCTAAATCAGCTTTGGACCATGATTGAAGTTCAATATGAAGGATATGCGGTGTTGCCATTGCATAAAGGATCATTATTACATTCAAAAGTTGAATAAAACCCAAAACACTGAATGTGACAATAATCGAAACTTTCTCATAAGGAAAATGACCCTGAATAGCCAAAGAAAACGGTAGCACCGTGGTAGCCAACAACTCCAAAATGATTATAACGATTATAAAATCATCGACACGCTTGATAACTGTTGCTCTAATGTTCATGTTTTCCCAAATAGTTAGTACGATTATAAATCCCAAAAAGAACATTACAATCTCCGCACGGATTTTGAAAACGAATTCTGAAAGTGTTTCATTTTTCTCTATTTCTTTCAAACTTTTAATTGGTAGAGCGAGAAAAGTTGCGCATGTTGCCATGACAGCATCACAATAACCAAGCATACGGTTAGACGATACAACATCGCCGCGGTGAAAATTATCAGGAAGAACCTCGTTTATGTAACTTTCGTAATGCTCGTCTAAGTGTTTTAAATCTACTTCTTTTTTATGCGATTCGACGTTCTGTATTTCGTTCTTCATCTTGTATTTAATTTTTTAATCAAACTTCAATCGTTTTTTTATATGGAAATAAACAAAACTATTTTTTAAGGGTTTACGTAATTGCTATTTTTTTCTAATTGTAAATAAAAGTAAAAGCCTAATTAAAACAAACCATTGCTTAATCAAAAACTAGTTAAATGTCTAACGACTTATTGTCGTCTTGAACGTAAAGGAAGTATCGATTTATTTTTTTGCAATAAAATCTTTCTACGTCATACTTTTAAAACATTTTTAACGTATATGCTTAGAGACACACCACACTCACAACAAAGGAGGGGGGGGGTTCTTATTTATTTTTTCGTTTAATGACATAAAATTAAAAAACTTTAACAAACTGAAATTGATGGCAATATTTGAAATAATCGCAATATTATTGAAAAAATAAAAAACACAGGCAGCACGATTCCATTAAATATTACGTTTTACAAGAGTTCTTTCGTAATAGTTTACTTTTTCCAATTAATACGTAATAAATAAATTTTAAGTTTTAAATGATTAATAAAAGTTTAAAATTTTGGCGGTCAATTTATTTTGGCGGTCAATCACTGACTAAATTGTATGGATATTTGATGTTAATGATGGATTGATGGAAATGATATTTGATATAAATTCCGTATTTGTATCTATGTTTGCTTTAGAACTGTTTAAGCTAATCAGGTAAAATATTAGCCAGGTGAATGGATGTGGATGGGTGAGTGGGAATAAATAACTTTCAAGTTTTTAGAAATAAAATAACCCCCTTATCAGACCATTTTTTTACTTTTCCAAGCGTTATAACAATGCGATTATATCAAATACAATTTTTATATGATTATCATTAATAATATTTCTTCAAAATCTAATATATGCCAGCGGCAAATTAATAAAAACAACTCCAATATCTTTAAAAAAATTTTATTTTTTAAAGATATTGGAGATATAAAGGATTTAAACGCTACACTTTATGAGAAGTTACCAAAACAATATCGCTGTAATGATCAGCTGTACTTGTTGCAAAAAAATGAATAGCTTCCACTTAGGTTTTTTTTTTGTTTTTTTTTGACGCAAACTGTTGCTTTTTGTACGCGTATATTTTCAAAATAAATTAAAAATTACTTTTAGTAATTTTCAATATTATTAATATTAGGAATAATATATAAAATATTGTAATTTAATATTTTAATTAAGAGCAAAAAAAAATAATTTTAGTTTATAAAAAATGATTATACAGCAGCCGTGGCGCAGTAGTAAGTAAGTAAGCGCAGTAGTAAGTAAGTAAGCGCAGTAGTAAGTAAGTAAGCGCAGTAGTAAGTAAGTAAGCGCAGTAGTAAGTAAGTAAGCGCAGTAGTAAGTAAGTAAGCGCAGTAGTAAGTAAGTAAGCGCAGTAGTAAGTAAGTAAGCGCAGTAGTAAGTAAGTAAGCGCAGTAGTAAGTAAGTAAGCGCAGTAGTAAGTAAGTAAGCGCAGTAGTAAGTAAGTAAGCGCAGTAGTAAGTAAGTAAGCGCAGTAGTAAGTAAGTAAGCGCAGTAGTAAGTAAGTAAGCGCAGTAGTAAGTAAGTAAGCGCAGTAGTAAGTAAGTAAGCGCAGTAGTAAGTAAGTAAGCGCAGTAGTAAGTAAGTAAGCGCAGTAGTAAGTAAGTAAGCGCAGTAGTAAGTAAGTAAGCGCAGTAGTAAGTAAGTAAGCGCAGTAGTAAGTAAGTAAGCGCAGTAGTAAGTAAGTAAGCGCAGTAGTAAGTAAGTAAGCGCAGTAGTAAGTAAGTAAGCGCAGTAGTAAGTAAGTAAGCGCAGTAGTAAGTAAGTAAGCGCAGTAGTAAGTAAGTAAGCGCAGTAGTAAGTAAGTAAGCGCAGTAGTAAGTAAGTAAGCGCAGTAGTAAGTAAGTAAGCGCAGTAGTAAGTAAGTAAGCGCAGTAGTAAGAGCATTTGCTTTAGAAGCAAGAGACCTATGATTCAAAGAAAGCTCCAGGCCATTGGTAAGGAAGGATCTTTGGACTTCCTAGTAAAATGCTTTTTCGTGGTACTCTGTGACAAAACAGTTAGGTCTTCTTGGGGCACTTAAAAGAAACAAGCAAACAAAAACATATAAAATTTATCTTTCATTTAAATGTGTTTTTAAAATCCAAACTCGTTTTGCAGTTGAATTCGGGCAACATAAATGACCAAAGTTCGTTTTTCAGTTAAATTCAGTGTACTGATATGATCTAAATTCCCTTTTCAGTTAAATTCACGTCTTAAAAATTTTACTTCACCGGTCCTTAATCTTTCATCTCGAACTGAAATACTTAAAACATGCGCATACCACAAACAAGAAACATACAAATGTGTCTACCCAGCCGGCAAATAACGTTGAAATATCGTTGAAACCTAACGTTGAATTAACGTTGGTTTAACGTTTAGAATGAAAGTTTTTTTCAACGTTAAAGCAACGTTAGGTTCAAACGTTATATCAACGTTGATTCGACGCGAAAAAACGTTACAACAACGTTGAATTTACGTTGATACAACGTTTAAAATGATAGTGTTTAACGTTGATTTATCAACGTTAAACGACTGTAAAACACTTTTTCACCATCAAAACGTGCTATGTATGTCAAAATGTATATATGTATGTAAACGTGCTATGTGCGTCAAAATATGATCACCATCAAAACGTACTATGCATGTACATTAGTGTTGCTGTACATTATCAAGGTATATTATGGATATTAAATCTATTCATAGTCTATACTTAGACTATTTAGAACTTTTTCAGTTTAGTTTAGTTAAAAAAGCTAGGTATGATTAAAGACAGAGATAAAACTTGTTTTATTTAAAAATACATATTCAAATATTACATATATTTACATGTAATTGAATAAAATCTACACAAATTTCTTCTCTTTTCCACCACCTTTTTGAAATAAAGCGTAATTTAGAAAATCAAACAATGTTCCATTAACCGAGGGTTCTTTTGGTCCATTGAATACAATAGAAGAAGCTGTAAATAAAAAAAATATATTAAAAAAATCAAAAAGGGAAGATTTAAAAAATAAATAATGAATGGAAAAGTGTTACATCTTATGAAGGCACATATCTTTCAACGCCATAAAGATAAGTGTTCTTAAAACATATTTTTCCACCTTTGCCCTTCATATCCATAGAGACCATATAACTTTTCGAAAATACTCTGAATTTTAAAAAAATAATATAACTGTTAGTTGGTTATTAATAACTTTTTCAAATATTTAATTTAAATATAAAACAACCTTTTTAATATATTAAAAATAAATTGGTAGTCAAAATATAAAACATTTCTAGCATTTAAAAATAATTTTCGGGGTAGCCACATAAAATTTTTATAAGAAATTTTATGTGGTCATTTATTAATGGTTTAACGTCCATGTTTATACACTTATGGGGCTGGGATCAAATAATATCATTTATTATGTTAAATGGCATGCATTTTCTAAAGCAATTTTTTACATTTCATGCACTTTAAGGCGTTAACCAGTTTTGCAGACCGAGAATGGGTATTTTGAACATTATACTTCCATCAAAAATTAAAAAAGGAAGAATTAATGAGGAGCTTTGATCAAATTTTTACCTCTTTAGAGGATAATAGAGGATTTTAGAAGTGGTTTAAAAAAAAAGAGGACTTTAGAGGATTTTAGAGGAGCTGCAGACACCCTGATTATAAATGAGGTAAGAGTCCAATACTGTTTTTGATTATCTCAGCATAATTTTGTGTATTCTATCTTTAGAAGACGTTCCACCAATTAACTAATTAATTTATCTGTAATTGATTTATCTGTAAAAAACATGAAGTAAATCTAATATTATGCTTGTGGCGATATATTATATTGTGGAGAACCATCCAAACCACACAAATGGAAAATTTACATCCAAGTTTCCACTTGTGTGCAAATCTTGCATCCACTTGTCAACATTCTCACTATCACATTTTTCTTTTGTAGTTGTGAATTTAAAATTTTCACTGTTTGCTTTCTTTTAGAATTGAAATAGTTATACAAATAGTTATATATTTTGTATCAACAAAATAACTCTTTTTACCACATTATTTAAAAAATAAAAATTGTAATATATAGATGTAATACCTGAAGAGAATTTAGTTTTTATTTGTATAAACTTAAGCTAATTCTTCTCTGCATTTTAGTGCAGTCAATGCTTTGGTACCTGGAAGCCGACAAACAATTTTATCACTAATTCAATTAGATGGAATTACTTCTTCTTATAAATCTTCATTCCAAACAGCTCCTTTCCGCATATTCAATTTTGAAAAAATTACATGAACTAATATAAAATGAAAGAACTGTAATATAAGTGTACTAACAGGCCTAATTAAACTAGCTAAATTTGGACATTTTATAACCATGATACTTGCTAAACAATAATATTAGTAGACATTATTAGCAAAGATAAGATTTTCTTTATTTTATAAATTTATTATATTTTAAACTCATTTCTATTAATTTATTTATTACTCTATTATTCAGCAGAGTTCTGAATATATTATGTTCAAATAACTTAAGGCTCAATAACAAAGACAAATAATGAAAGAATATTAGGTTGCTTAAACATAAACATCTACATAAGATAATTATGGTATATTGAAAAAAAATAGAAATACAAAGAAACAAAAATACTCATTATTAATATAAAATATAATAGTATAATTTAAGGCATATTATAATATATGACACAATATCGACTTTTAATTAAAATATAAAAACAACAAAAATTAAAAAATAAAATATTTTGATAAATAATAAATTATCATTCAAACAATTTTCAAGATCAAAAAATAACTTGTAACTTATTTTTTTACTTATCTTTATCTAATAAACATTACTTATTTTTCACTCATCTTCATCTAATAAACATTAATATTAATACCAATTTTAAACATTATTGGAACTTTTTTTTATCAAAAAATAAAAATATTACATAAGTTACTTTTTGGGCTTTTCTTATTTTACTTAAAACATCAACTCAATTCTAGACTTTTTTCGTAATTGAGTTTTAATTTGTAATGTTGAATTAACACTGAAAAAAAAAATATTAGCAGACAAAAAGAAAATATTTCTTTATTGAAATATATGTAAATATTTCAATAAAGAAATTTTAGATTGATTTTAATAAATATAAATTTATATCAATCAATCTAAATTTTTTTCTTTTCCGCCACCTTTTCGAAATGAAGCACATTTTTAGAAGTTAGACAAAATGCCATCAATTAAAGTTTCAGTCGTTCCATCGTATTTAATAGAAGAAGCTGTTAATAAAAAAGAATTAGAAAAAAAAAAAAAAAAAAAACACAAGGAGAAATTTTTGAATATATAAAAAATGAAAATAAAAAAGTTTTTCATATCTTATAAAGGTATACCTTTCACTACACCATATAAATTAGTGCTCTTAAAGCATATTTCCACCTTTCCCCTTCATATTTATGGAGATCACAAAATTGTTGGAAAATATTCTAAATTTGAATAGATAAGAGAACTGATATTAATTATGCGAGAACTAATATTAATTTTTTTTTTAAATTTAAATTGAACTCATTATCAAACATTTTTTTTGCTAAATAATTTAATCCTTAAAATTCCTGAATAATTCAAAATTATTTTAATTACCTCAGCATTTTGAAGATCAATTGCAATTGATTCACCTAAAAAACAACAACAAGTAAAGCAAATATTATTGTTTGAAATTTTAATTATCTTTATACAAATACTCATCATATTTTTAAAGTGACTGATAAAAATCGATTCAATTAAAATCACTTCATTCGTATTAAAAAATTAAAATTAAAGCCTTAATCATACATTATACAAGAGTATTTTGTAATACAATCTAA
Source organism: Hydra vulgaris (assembly GCF_022113875.1). Lineage (NCBI taxonomy): Eukaryota > Metazoa > Cnidaria > Hydrozoa > Anthoathecata > Hydridae > Hydra > Hydra vulgaris. The sequence goes on from NC_061165.1 coordinate 30,858,540, forward strand.
ATAATTGTTGCGATATGTAATTTTTTTATCCAAAATTTAGCTTCTGTAAGCTTTAGAAATTTTTTAAAGAAATTATTGATGAATTTGGAGCTACAGGTACTAATGTTTTTATATTGCTGTAATGTTTGTATTCATTCCCTGTTAGTTTCTGTAAGTCAAAATTTTAAGGTGATTCCATAATAAATTCTGTTATATCTAAAATTTAGTGTTAGCCTGAATAATTTACTTTCTAAAATCTGTTTTGCATTGCCTGTCTTATAACATCTTTACTTGGAACAAAAACCATGTGGTTTAAAAGTGAGCTAGAAGCTTTCAACAATGAAGAAAATATTGCATTCGCTAATCCTAAAAATATATTAAACCTGTCAGCAAAATCAGCTGTCAATAATCCAAGTATTAGCATCATTAAAAATTAATCTTTGCTGCATTACATTTATTTTGGTCCAAGTAGTTAAGGATTTTTTTAAATTTCAAAAAACAGAAGTAAATGTTTTTTTTAATATCACTTTATCTCTTTTGATTAATGGTGATACTGCACTAACTGATGAAACACATTGACAGATGTAAGGCCAGTATAAAAGTCGCAAGATCTATTATTTTTAAAATAAATGTTTGTATACAAGTAAATCATATTAATACAAGTAAATATTAATACAAGTAAAATTTCAGGTCAGGAGTATGGTCTTCATGATCATCCTGCTACTGGTAACATGTAACCCAGTGCAACCTGTTCCATGTTCTGCTGCCTTGCAGGATTTGCTATCTAAGCAAAGGCTGGAAGGAGTGTTCTTCCTGTCATCAGTACTATCTTATATCAGTCATGCCTATAGTAATTTTTTTTTTTTTTTTTTTTTTTTTTCCCAAATATAGTTGGAGGTGCCTTAGTTACTGTATTAGCTCACCTGTAATCTATGTTATATGTATGTTTGTGTTCTGTCTGAACCTCTGGCGCGGTGTTCGCTCACCCGTAAGTTACTTTATGTTCTTTATGTATGTCTGTGTTCTGTCTGAACCTCTGGCGCGGTGTTCGCTCACCCGTAAGTTACTTTATGTTTATGTTTATGTTTTTTATGTTTTTTTATGTATGTTTGTGTTCTGTCTGAACCTCTGGCGCGGTGTTCGCTCACCCGTAAGTTACTTTATGTTTTTTATGTATGTTTGTGTTCTGTCTGAACCTCTGGCGCGGTGTTGACTCACCCGTAAGTTGATTTATGTCTATGTTTGTTTGTGTTCTGTTTATACTCTAATGCAGCATGAGCTCAGTAACTAACTACTTACTCCAACTACAAAACGTACACTCACCTTAGACTCCTGTATTTTGTTAGATGCAGTGTTTTTCCTAATGCACTTCCGAAATGTCATGCCTGGTTTTCTCAAAGTACTGTTGCGGGAAGTAACTCCTTTTAACTACTCCAGGTCAGGTCAGGATAATCAAGATCAATCTTGCTACTGGTATCACGTAACCCAGTACCACCTGCCACAAGCCCTGCTGCCTTGCAGAGTGTGCTCTTCTTATGCAAAGGCTAGGAGAAATAAACTCCGACTAAAAATTCCCCTGCCTCGGGGCTCTTGGTTGAGTAAAGGCTAGAGATGGTGTCTCGATAAAAACACTCATCTTGGGCAGATGTTAACTGCATCCAGCTAAACATCCCCTGCCTTGGGGCTCTTGGTTGAGTAAAGGCTAGAGATGGTGTCTCGATAAAAACACTCATCTTGGGCAGATGTTAACTGCATCCAGCTAAACATCCCCTGCCTTGGGGCTCTTGGTTGAGTAAAGGCTAGAGATGGTGTCTCGATAAAAATACTCATCTTGGGCAGATGTTAACTGCATCCAGCTAAACATCCCCTGCCTTGGGGCTCTTGGTTGAGTAAAGGCTAGAGATGGTGTCTCGATAAAAATACTCATCTTGGGCAGATGTTAACTGCATCCTGCTACTGTCTTGTAGAAGGCCTCTAGGCAAAGACTTTAGGGGTAAGCAGAAAAATTCTGCTAACCAGCCTCGAACCCCTTCTTCATCTATTAGGCTGGCGGATGTAACCTGTGGTACATTGTTTCCTGCTTAGGATGATGAATGCTGGATCTCCTTGACTCTACTCATAGAATTTTGCTTATGCCTCCTTGATAATGGCTATGCAAATCTTCCTGTTATCTCCATATGAGGGTACAGCTCTAAAACTCAGTTTAATGGTTCTGAGGCCGGCTGGTAGTAAGGTTTCCCGAACTCTGTGGTAGCTCTCAGAGAGGCTGATTCCATCAACAGCTGCAAAATATCAGAGTATTAACAGTGCCATGTTGCGCATGGATGGTGTCCCTGTTAATGCTTTTGGTGTGCATTGTCAAGGCCACATAAGGAGCCCTATGTCACGGCTTAGGGTTAATTAACAGGACTGAGACAACTGCATAGCTCATTGATTAGGAGGCTGTGCTCTATCTATGAATGAGTCAAGTTCTCATTAAACCCAAATCATGACCAAAGTAAGCAAAAATTTAAAACCTAAAAAACCATCCCCACCACCTAAATATTTTAATATATCTTTTACAAATATTCGCAGTCTACGAAGCAACTTTCCATCAGTTGAGTCTTACCTCCTGCAAAATTCACCAGACTTGCTTGCACTCAGTGAAACAAATTTAAGTTCTGCAATTCCTTCTTCAGATGTCAGTGTTGATGGGTACTATCCTTTGATTCGTAAAGACTCCAATAGTCACATGCTAGGTTTAGGGGTTTACATACGCATTAATTCCCCTATTTGTCGTGAAATCAGGTTCGAATCCTTTGACCATTCTTTTATGTGCTTTCGCCTAGCACCTCTTCACTCTATCACCTTTCTCTTCGTTCTTTATCGTTCTCCTTCTTCCCATGATTGCACTCTTTTAGATGTTATCTCTGATCAAATTGACCATGCCCTCTCTCTTTACCCCTCTGCCAATATTGTTGTTGTTGGTGATTTTAATGCCCATTACACTGAATGGCTTGGCTCTAACACCACTGATCCTGCTGGCACTAAAGCCTTTAACTTCTGCGTTTCTCAATCTCTTACTCAGATAGTTAACTTTGTGACTCGTTTTCCTGACAAATCTAATCATTTACCTTCACTCCTTGACTTATGTCTTGTCTCTGACCCTAGCTTATGTTCAGTTTCTCCCTTTTCTCCCTTAGGTGGTTCTGACCACGCAATAATCTCTGTAAATCTTTCTTCTCGTACTTCTTTTTTGGGCTCACCTTATCATCGCACCACCTACTACTACCCTAAAGCTGACTGGGATTCCTTTCGTGATTTTCTTCGTGATGGTCCTTGGGCTGATGTTTTTTCTCTCTCAGCTGACAAATGCGCCTCCTACGTAACCTCCTGGATTCAGGCTGGAATGGAAGCTTTTATTCCTTCTCGTCGGTTTCAAGTCAAGCCTCATTCTACTCCATGGTTTTCTCCTTCTTGTGTGGCTGCTATATCCAATCGTAACAATTTTTTTCATCTTTTTCAAAAGAACAACTCTCTTGAGAACAAACGGCTATTTATTATTGCAAGAAATCGATGTAAAAAGGTGCTTTCTGATGCTAAACTCCATTATTCTCAGTTCACTAAATTTCGCATCTTATCGCAGAAGTTAGGCTCTAAAGACTTTTGGAAAATCTTCAACAACATTGTTAACAAGGGTAGATCTAACATTCCATCTCTCATTCATGGGACTGATCTTGTTACCTCTCCCAGGGATAAGGCAGAACTGTTTGCAAAGAACTTTCTTCTAATTCCACTCTTGAATCTTATGGACATTCTCTTCCTTCCATTCCAGTCAAACAGGTTGACCCATTGTTAGACATTCAAATCACTCCGGCTTCTGTTGCTAAAGTCATATCTCAATTAAACTCGCTTACTACTGACCTTTCATGGAAACCATATATACAATCGATTGCTAAATTAGCTTCTGCTAAGGTTGCTTCTCTTTATCGTGCTCGCCATTTCCTTACTTCTGATTCCATTCTCTACCTCTACAAATCTCTTATTCGTCCCTGTATGGAATACTGTTGTCATATTTGGGCTGGTTCTTCTAACGATTCACTTTCTCTTCTTGGCAAGGTCCAAAAACGCATTGTAAATGTTGTTGGACCTGGACTATCTGCTAAGCTTGAACCTCTTTCCCATCGTCGTAAAGTTGCATCTCTTTCTCTTTTCTACAGATACTATCATGGTCACTGCTCAAAGGAGTTATCATCTCTAGTTCCATCAACTAAAATTCATTCTCGTTTTACTCGTCATTCAGCTAAGTCTCATTTGTTTACTGTATCTGTCCCAGCATGCTCTAAAAACTTTTATTCATCTAGTTTTTTTCCCCGCACTTCAATCCTTTGGAACTCTCTCCCATCTTCATGTTTTCCTGACTCCTACAACCTTCAACTTTTCAAGTCTTCTGTCAACCGTTTCCTTGCTCTATAACTCTGTTCTTTTTTTTCCTAGTAACTTCCAACTTAATAGTGGTTGCTTGCAGCCTTGTTGGGAGTGAATGCAAATAAAAAAAAAAATTGCAATAACACGATTTGTTTGGATTATGTTTATATACAAATTTGTCTGTTTTCATAGTAATAACTGATGTGGTTGACGTTAATTTTTCATATAAATCTTTATTTTTTTATTTCGTGCTGAAGTTCTTTTTTAAAGTTATCAATTTCCTTTTTTAATTCTTGATGCTCTATTAAAAAACAACGCTTATCATTAAATTCAACATAATTTAATGGATCATTTTTTGAAAAAGTTGTATTATATTTACATTTAATAATATCAGTCTTTGAGCATTGTAGCCCAAGTTAAACAAAAAATATCGATTTTCAAACGATAATGTTCTTTCAGGAAAATCGTCTGAACATGTTTTCGATCTCTTGAAAATTCTATATCGTATAAGTTCAGTAATTACATTTTTTTTCCATTATAAATCTCTTTAACATAAACCGTTGAAATAATGTTTACGTTTTTAATTCCATTTCTGCGCGCGCATAAATTTTATATCGTATTTTTTGTCAACGATTGAAACAATGACGTTGAAATAACGTTAAATAATCAACGTTTAAACTGTAACGTTGATTTAACGTTGAAATAACGTTAAATAATCAACGTTTAAACGGTAACGTTGATTTAACGTTGTGAAATGGTTGAACAACGTTGAAACAACGCTTCAACCGAATTTCAACGTTGAAACAACGTAATAATGCCGGCTGGGTATGTACGCGAAGACAGAACGCCGGAGCAACAAAATGAGTTCAAAGCTACACGCACCCAACTCAAGTAGCTAAACGATTAAATAAGTGCCGCATAAACGGCTTCCTCATAAGTTAAGAGCTTACGGAATTCCCCAGTGGGCACGGAAGTAAAAAAGGACGTCTTTTAAACGTCTTATACACGTTTTAGACGTTTTCTGAACGTCTTTTGAATGTTTTGGACGTATTTTAAACGTTTAAAAGACGTCTTTTTTACTTCCGTGCCCACTGGGTCAAAGCGCGCTCGTAGACTGGATCTCAACTTGGTAAGGCGACCAAAGTCAACAAGTGGTCATCAACAGCATTACATCATAATGGCAAGCAGTGAATATTAGTGGCCTCAAGGCTTAGTCTTGTGTTCATCGCACTTCGTAATCTTTATTAGCGACCAACCGCTTATCATATAAAACTGTATCCTGACAACAGTAAAATTATCAGCATAATTAAAAATGAGTCAGCGAGCATAATTTTTCATACTGATATTGATAGAGCAGTGGAATGCTCACATATTTGATTTTAATATTTGAACATTGAGAAATGCAAAGTAATGCATGGTGGCCGCGCGTATAACTAGCTGACGCACTAATACTCAATAGCTAACGTTGAAGGTACGCGTGGTCCACTTGAAAAGACTGTTTTCGAACGAAAACATGGTGTGATTTTCTCCAATGATCTTAATGTCAGACCACAAGTAGAGTGAGCCACATCAATACCAAACAGAATGCTTAGGCGGCTCAGAAAAACATTTCACAGTCGCAGTTTTTATTTATAACGCACACTGTATCTCATTTACATTCGCCCCCACTTTGATTTTGCTGTGCAAGCCAGATCGCCGTATATAAAGTCCAATATTACCATTCTCAAGGCAGTTTATGTTAACTTGTCACTTAAAAACGTTCACTTTTGCTCAATAAAAGGTGAACGCCGTTTACGTTCATTGCCTATTAAGGTTATAAAAAATGAATAAGGCAAAAAAAAAAGTGATCACATTTGCGTGCGTGAATGGAATAAAGAGGATGGGGTGGGGGTAAGATTAATCATCGTAGGAAGGAAGGGAAGATCACAACAAAGCGAACGTACGCATGAGGGACAGGGGGTATAAAAATGTACGAGTTATAACAGGGGGGAAGAATTCAAAATCTGAAGATTTTTGCGTACGTAATATATGGATGGTCCCTAATAATAAATACTAAACACTAAGTTTACATTACCATATTTATAGAGTCTGAATGGATTTATTATAACTGCTCTACAAAAGATGTAAGGATATTATTTGTGAAAGTTTGCTTTTAAAATCTAATGTTAAACTTAATGTTAAGAAAATGATCAGATAAGTCATTGTTAAATATGCCATTAATGACATAATTAATAATTACTTATCCGAGGGGTCAGCAACTTATTTTAGGAATAGAACCATTTTTCATAAAATATTTTTTTAAAACTCACCGAGAGCCGAGATGCTAGTGTACCGAGAGCCGTAAGGATGCTAGTGTAAAAAACTAAAGATTATTTTCAGCAACTTATTTCTTCATTCAATGATATTTTAATGTCTGATATACTTATTTTTGCATATTACAAATAAGCAAATATATAATAACAAATTTAATAAAAACCAAAAAAAAGTTTAGTGATACGAGGGAATTGATTTACAGTTCAGATTCATAATTTAAGTTCTTTTCTATATATCTTCTATATGAGCCTTTTTGTCGAACAAATTTTAACCAATTTTGCATTGATTATCGGGCACCATATTTTCAGAATAAAATTGTTTCGCTTAAAATTTCATTTTGATCTACCTACTTCTTTGCATCTTTTTAAATTAAGTTAAAAAATCTTCTACTCTCCCATATTATCAAAGTTTGACAATAATATTTATAATATGGAAATATTTATTAAACTTAATTACCGATACTACAATCTAAAACTTTGTTTACACTTGTATAAGGTTTTGACAATAAGATCTAACTTATCTTCTTTCATATACCTAGTTTTTCAAATGTTAGTAGTACCTGCTTACTTTATAAATTGTACTAAATTTTTTATCAACTCTTATCATATTGTAAAAACGAACTAAGAAATGTAAACTAAAATGTTAAAAAAAAAAAAGTTCTTTAGTTTTAGACAATTTTTAAGGCTAATATCTATGAAAGAGATATTACAAATTACTTTTAATGATGTTGAAAAATATATGCTAATAGTGTGTTGATTGGAAAACAAGAGTCCAAATGCCACCAGCTCAGGTTGGTTGTAACTCGAGAAGATTATTCCATGTTTCAAAAATAATTTGTTTTTTTTGTTAAGAAATTGAAAGTTCTTTCCATGTTATTCAAATCTATTACCTAAAAGTCAATATCTATTTTTGGTACCACGTCCTTTACATCTTGAATCTTGAAAAGAAATGTTTGACAAAAGTACAGTGTTGTTTAAAAAGTTAGCCACGGCAAGGTTTAACGCAGTGGCGGATTTAGTATAGGGCGTGGGGGGGCAAGCTGCCCCCCACGCCCCCCTAGGACGGTCTAACGGCGCCCCCCAAAACAATCAAAATATATATATATATATAAGATCAAATTGCTGAAGGCAACCCCGGTCGCCCCTATTCATTGACTTGGCCCCCCCGCGACACTAAACCTCAATCCGCCACTGGTTTAACGTAGTAAGATTAATTTCCATTTCTAATTTAACAATACATTTTCACACTGATAGCATTTTAATCATTAGATTCAAAAATTTACAGTTTTTAAATCCAATGTTGACATATTGGCGCGCAAATTTTATTCATATACTTTTGCAGAACTAAGTCCAAGCAATGCTATCTAAACAGTTGCGTATATTTTTTTCTTTTTCTTTCTTTTTTAAAATAAAGGCGCTCCAAGAAGTTGGTCTTATTAACGAGCAACGCATCTATAGGTCACCACATCTATCAGAGCACCACATCTATCGATCTCAGCAAAGAGAGCACCGCGGAGGGGAATTTAACCCATTAAGTTTTTGGAGGGGCGTTTAACCTTTTAAGTTTTTGCTAGAATCAGCACGGCAACGTACATTACTATATCACGTACGTCACTAAATCACGGCTACGTACTTTATTTTAACATAGTTTATTTAACTTCAAATTTATTTCAAGGCATCAAAATTTTTTTTGAAAAAATGCCATTTATATTTCGGATATGTTGAAGAGCCAAACAGTTCGGATAAAAGAGCCGTGGATTGCCGACCTACAACTTATTCGATCATTTTTTTTTTATGCGATTTTTATTGTTTACGACCTGGTTGAGTAATGTTACTCAACCAGGTCGTGAACAAAAAAAAATCTTGGGAGTTGCGCACTTCTTGGTTGAAGACAACTGCTGCATCCAAATGACATACAAATATTAAGTTAAAGTAATATACAGGGGAAAGAGTTAAGTTGGTAGTGTAGTAATTAGAAAAAAAAATCAATTTTTTCAAATAAAAAATTAAAATTTCTACAATGTGTAATATAGGCGGAAAAAAAAAAAATTATGACAATTTTTTTTTAACTTAATTATTGCTAAAGGCCCAAAAATGAAAACCGCGACAGAGGTTTTTCAAGAACCATTATATATTTTTTATTGAAATTTTGGCTGGTGATATATTACATGTGGCATTGCAATGTGGATTTTAAAAGATTTTAATATGGTCAAAAAAATGAAAAAATATTTGCATTTGTGTAAATTTATGCAATTTTGGGGGTAATTGATGAAAAAAATCATTAAAAATTACTGAACGAGAGAAGCAATACAAATTATTCTAATGTATGTTGTAGATACTAATGTAGTAACTATGTAGTGTATGTAATGTAGTAACTATGTGTGCCAAATTTCAAGTAAATTTGATTACTGGTTTTTAAAAAATTCCACGTCGCAAACCCCAAAAACATGATTTTGAGAAAAACACAATTAAAAAAAAGAAGAATATAAAAACAGTTCAAAATTTTCCACTTTTATAAGTTACTCCTTCCAGCTTTTTTTCCAACTTTTTTCTTCTTGATTTTGCTTTAGTACTACATTGTTTTTCTGCTTTTATGATTCGTTTATTGTCTTTACGTAAACAGTAGTTTGTGCATTTATACCGAATTCCATTCCAAGCTCATTAAACAACTTATTTAAAAACTGCTGCTCTTAATTAAAATTTAGCACAGCTGAGGCTACTCCTATACTTAGAGCAGTTCTTTCAATAAAAACATCTTTTGAGCATCGCTTCCATACCAACTGGTTTTAAGACTCATTGGGATTCTGCGTTTTTCCATGTAAACATTTTTCAAGAAGTTTATCGGAACCAAGTTCTACAAATATTGGTTTGGTGGCGTTGCAGGAATACAAATATTTTTTTTATATGACATTTTGCCAGTCAGTTTTTCAGACTGGAAAAATGTCATATAAACATTTAACATATGAACTGCTATCTCCATCTCCTAGAAACGTTATATATCTTAAATTGTTATGGCTGAACCGTTATGACTGATTTTGCATTTTTGATAATGTAAGAAGTGAAACTCACTATATTCTTCATGACGCGCGTTTTATTTTTACTCCCATATAGAACATAACTTACAAGTTTTTGTTTCTATTTCGAAATCAATACATTTACCATTTTCTACAGCAACAGCTGTTACTAATCTGTTGTTTGAAGTGTATCCACGTTTCTGCCACGATCCATCAAACCCACAAGTAATATCTTTAGATGTTTCATTGATTGATAGTAATTCTTCTGCTACATTTGTCATGCTTTTATCAACAAAACTTTGATAAACATCCAACAGTATGTGTATTCATTGGAGGTTGCATGTTCATAATTCCGCAAAAAGTTGCTATTCCTGAAAACCCCTTACCCATTTCACGAAATGCAATTACTGTACGATTGTTTATGTCAAAACGTTTGCGTCCAACACAATCTATCTTTTTATCCATTTTAGCAGATGAAAAAAAAAAAAGGTTCTTAAACACAATCACTGCAACATATTTTTAGTCCAATACTTAAGCCATATTTTTTTGAAGATACAAACTGCAAACTTACTAAATTATTACATTCTGGGTATTTAAGAAGGTATAGCAGTGGTTTCATTATTTTTGCAGACAATTGTATATCTGTTTCCATGAAACTTCGATTTTTTCTTTTGATTTAATAATTTAGAAGATTATTTTTTTTTTGATTGACCCATTACATTTTTATTAAAATAAAGTATTACAAAAATTGACTATTGTATAGACTATTAGTGAACATGCCAAGAGCATTAAATAGCAATAAAGCGTGCTCATGCGCTATGTATGCGTATAAATCGAGAATAAATATTAAACAAGAAGTGACTGCTGATTAATAAATTTACTTATAAAAAGCTAGCTTAAAAATGTTTTTATTACATTATTTTATATAACTTTGATTACAAAAACCCGTAGTAACCTGGTAAATAAAGCGTTGCTATGGATAAAAATTTAAATCGAACAATTTAAAAGAAATTTTAGAGGTATATACTAAGATTTTTTTTATAAAGCAAGAAAAGATTTCGATCCTACAATATATTAGTTAAAAAATGTTTTTTTGAAAAAATGAAATTTTCAATTTTAATTACTATAATACCTTAAACGGTATTGAGCTGACAAATGATAAGACGTAAAAATCACTGTACGTCTCTATGTAAAAATACGTTTTTTTGTAATAATTCTCTTCATTAAAACTTTCTTTTTTTCTAAATTTTGGAAACATAACTGAAATTAAAAGTTTATACATCAAGGTTTCCGCATTGTTTAAAACAAATATACTTTCATTTTGTGTTCGAGGAAACCTAGCATTCATTGTATCGAAAGTTAAATTTCCACAGGACTTAAATATTTTACCGTTGGGCTACTGGTTGGCATTTTACAAAGTATATCATTTAACTACCTACAATTAGTCACTAGTCATTCTTAAGAGTGAAAAAAAACAAAAACAAACAGTAAAACAAAAATACAAAAATTTCTGTTTTACTGTAGTTGTTTTTTTTTTTGTTTTGTTTTTTTACTAATATGGCGACTAGATTTACAATAAGCATTTACAAAACAATGATAAAAAATTGAAAATTAACGATAACAATTTTTGGTTAACAACTAACCATACAGTTAATGATTGCTATTTCGATACTATTTTTTTAAACATTATTAAGCGTGTTCCGATTTATAACAAAACTAACTCTAGGAATTATTGAAATCTCATGGAATTATTTAAAATTGAAGTTCAAAGTAGATGTAAATGAAGTTAAACAATAGATCTATTAAAACCCGGCGTTTAGTTTAGTGACAAAACTTGTTAAAATGACGTTAATTGTAACAAACAAAAACGAAACGACATTACAGTTATTTCCTGCACATTCTTTTCTTACACATTTCTTTGATTATTCAATTGCTGTTTGTATAGAGATAAATATTTTAAATTTAAACGTGATGCATCTGTCAACTTCAAATTACCGTGTTATCGAGTAAGCTAATACAAACAACACCGCTGTCGCTCAGATTTTTTAAAATATTCCCAGGCAAAGGCTTCAATCTTTCAATGAAACTGTATTAATACGGTGTGTACACAAATAAAAGCATACCTAATCCTATTAGCGAAATAAGTATGACCACGAAATAAGTAAAACCGCATCTTGGAATTCAATTTTAAAATGATGAAAATTCATTTTTATCATTATGAGATTTCTTTTCTTTCGGTAATATAAAGTTAAGCTGTTTATTTAACAAAAAGTTAATTTTTTAAAATAAGAAAAATAAATCAACCATTGCAATATAACTCAAGGTTAAAAAATATTAAGTTAAAAAATGACCTAAAAAAAACATTTGTTTGATCTTAGCCTCAGGTTTCTAACATTTAATAAAAAAGTAGTCGCATCTTAAAGGTTAAATATGCGTATTAAAATTATCTAACAATCCGGTATTTAAAAAACGTAGTCACAACTTAAAGGTTAAATATGCGCATTAAAACCATTTAGTGTATGCATAAAAACATTTTAGAATCAGCACTCTGGTATTTCATTTTGCGAAATGCAACCAAAAATACATAAATTATACAAACTTTTCTGTTGAAATAAATAAGGATTGTTAGGCATACAAAAAATCCATTAGTTTTTTTCATCTAACGTAATGCGACTTCTTTTTGCAGGTCTACTTTAACATACATAAAGTTGTTATCGTTTTTGTCTTAAGTTGTAGATTAACAAAAATGTTACAACTCTAGTTTCTCGAGTAAATGTTCAATTTTTGTGTCAATTATTTGTAGTAGAGATTTTATGTTTAATCCCATTGTGATTTGGAGTATTTATATAGATACATAAACATAACAAATAGTATTTAATAGTATTTTGAAATGAAATCTGCGTTATGTATGTTTCTAAGATTCTTGCTAATGTTAAAAAAAAAATCAATTTCTTTTACTTTTTTTTTAAATAAAGAGAATTTTTTGATAACGATAGGTTATCATTTACTTTAATAAGCATAGAACAAATAAAAAATATATAACTATATATACTACAACATTGGATGCCGTTTGGTCCCATTCATAATTTAACCGTAAAGGCTTTTACGTGAGGTTTATTAGTTCACTCACCAAAGTCTTCGATTTTTTGCGTGATAAGTTTCTTTTTAACGCGATATTATTTTTGCCACCCACATTTTCATTGAGGAGTTGTCTTTTCTTCATTCATAAACATGGTTTAGTAGTATCTCATTGATGACAACTCAACATTGACAGTAGTCATGACAATGTTCCTAAGTTAACCTCGTCAAAACATTTTGTAAGATTTCTTTAGAATAAGCAGCGACACATTTTCTTTGTTTGCATTAGAAAAATAAACGAACTCATTCATTTTTTGTCTGGTACGATGCGATTACCATCGTTATAAAAGCAGCAGTACTAGATGTGGTAAGACCAGAACTAGATACAAAGCAAAACTGTGGGTACTGTGACGTGGCTAAGAATTACAAAAATAGCCAAGATTTTTTTGAGGGTTCAAATTTGATAAACTATGGAGATTTATTTGGTTGTTAAAACATTGTTTTTTTTAAATACTGTGTTTTTTTATTCCGACTCTAAACCTTTGACAAATGTTTTAACAACTACGTTAAAATCTTTGACAGAAACTATATCGACAATATCAAATGATGAGGACGAAGCTAAAGTAAGTTTTTTTTTTGCGTGTTTTTTTATATATAAATTAAGTTTCAAAACGCTTTAGAAACCTTAGGGATCGGGTTGTTCCAAGATTTTAAAGAAAGGTGTTTCATTAAGTTTTTTATGAAAAACTTATTCTTGCATAAACTTCTAATTTTCCTTTTTTAGAACTATTTGATAAAATTTGGTTATCTCACAGAAGAGGAATTGGAAAAACACGCAGAAGAGCCTGAAAATGTATATACGACAAATCCGCTACGAAAAAAAAAAGTAGCACAAAAAACAATTAAAGAAGCCATTTTTGATTTCCAAGTGTTTCACAACTTACCTAAAACAGGTATACTTGACAGTGCAACGTTATTAAAAATGCGAGCTCCCAGGTGTAACACAATTGAAAAAAAGGAAGATGCTCATAAACTAAATGTAATGCTGAGTAAACACGGAAGGCTAAAAAAAAGATCTTTGGGTTCGTTTCAAAAAATGAGCCAGAGCGAAATGACTTGGACATTAAACGACCATAAACCGGATGGAAAGTATTTGCATTTGGTAAATGTACTTGACCTAATTGAGTTTGGATTAAATGTTTGGGCAAAAGTTACAAATATTAAGTTTAAAAGAATACAACACAGAGATTTTTTTCAAGCAGATATCTATTTCAGTTTCCATACAGGTTTTTATTTGTTAATTATTTAATAATGTTTTTAGAAAAGTGATTTATTTGAATCTTTGCTCATTAATTTGCTTTTTTTGTCTATGCACTTTCTAAAAAAAATATTTAAAAATAGTTGTAAATACAAAATTTTAAATAATAATATTTTTTTATTATTTTAAAACAAGGAGACCATGGCGATGGCAATTCTTTTGACGGACCTGGTGGTTCATTGGCACATGCTATAAACAAAGAGATTCATTTTGACAAGTCAGAACCATGGCAATATAATTTAAAATATTCCACTCTTATGAAACGTCCTGCAAATGCTCCCGACTTTGTGTATACAGTAATTCATGAAGTAGGTCATGTTTTAGGTCTTTCGCATTCACGAAAGTTGACATCCGTTATGCATGAGACTATTCAAATTCCGTTTAGTAAAGATGATCCATACGTACTAGATGATGAAGATATTACAAAAATAAAAGCTGACTATGGTATTTTCTTTATAATTTAATTCTCTCTCTCTCTCTCTCTCTCTCTCTCTTTATATATATATATATATATATATATATATATATATATATATATATATATATATATATATATATATATATATATATATATATATATATATATATATATATATATATATATATATATATATATATATATATATATATATATATATATATATGTATATATATATATCTATATATATATATATATATATATATATATATATATATATATATATATATATATATATATATATATATATATATATATAGTATATATATATATATATATATATATATATATGTATTAAACAGGTCAATGTTGGCCCAACAGCATAAAATCAGCCTTTAGCGATTTGCGAAACGGAAAAACTTACTTCATAGTACCTCCTTTCTCTTATCAGTTAAATGATGCTAAACTTCAGGTTGAAAACGGATGGCCAATGCTCACAAAAGAAATTTGGGGTGAAGATCAAATTGATGAAATTTTTTATCACGTTGATGACAGAGTATACTTTTTTGTGGTATGAAAAAATAAAATTATTTTTTTAATAGATTTATGCGAATAACTATTAACAAATAATGAAAAATATATACAATTTTTTAAATACAGAAAGACCGTTATCATTTTTCATGGTACGGAACATTATCACCTTCATCTGCAATTGGAACTGATAAAAACACTGGACAAGTTGGATGGCCTGGTCTTCCTGGAACGGCAATAGACGCTGCATTTGTACATACTGATGGAAAAGCTTATATTTTCATTAATGACCTAGTATACAGATGGGATCCTAATGCATTAACTTCAAGCAGAAATAGTTATCCAAAAGGGGCTGTTGAATCGGGTTGGCCAAAAAAGTCTTCCGAGGTTTTTCCAGGTATCCCAAACAAAATTGACACTGCATTCCGTTGGTATTACAACGGGAAAGTGTACTTTTTCAAAGACAAATATTTCTGGGAATGGATCGAAAAAGATAAAAAGTGCGATGGACCATATGGCACCCATCAATGGAAAAACATATGCGATGTTATGTTTTGTAACCAAGAACCGTGCAAGAGTTGGGATGCCCCTTAAGAAATTAAAGATTTCTATTCTTGAATTCTTGATTCTTCAAAATAACTTTTATTTGTAACAATATAAAATTGTAAATGTGTAAATATAAGCTGTAAATAAAAATTTGTACATTTAAATATACCACATTAACAAAAACTTTATATAAATATCTTAAAAAAATTATTCTACATGCATGCATATATTTTTTAATTATACTTCATAATTAAATGTAAATATCTTATATATCTTATAATGTATCATATACATAAACATCATATAAATATTTCATTTAAATATCCTTTATAAATATGCTTGGTTGAGTATTTATTTTGTAAATATATTTTAATACGACATCTATTGAAGATATTTTCTTCATTATTATATTGTACATAATGTCAAATATGACAAGTTTGTAATGTAAATATATGAATATGAAAGCTTTAAACAAACAAGCGTATTTTTTTCTTTTATATATCATAATACAACGCTGGATGCTTAAATAACTAATCATAAACAAATTGATTTTAAATAACAAAACTGTTAGTCATGCTCTGTTAGTCAAGCGCTTGAAAGTTAAAAAGCAATCTTATTGTTCTACAAAGCAATAACCTCTAGCCCTAGGAACCTTTTGTGCCCTAGAAAAAGATGTAGCCATAAAATCATTTGTAGGTGTGCGAGTATTGTTTCAAGAAACGTAAATAAATTTTAATATAAAATAAAAATAATAAAGAATGAGACAAAATGTATAATACATATTAAAGAAATATTAAAAAAATAATGCAAAACAATAAATAAATTAGATTTCATTAAAATATATCCAATACAATAAACAACTATAGTTGTTTATATTGTATACAATAAAATAACTTAAAATTTGTCTTGAATAAAATAAAATAACAAAAAAAATAAACTCAATAAAAACAATACGAGTAAAATTTGTTATCCACTTATGGGCAATGCCTTCTGAAACTCACAATTTCACTTCTTTTGGATCTTGTCAGTTTTTGTATAACTATACTGCCACGAGCAGCATTAATTAGTTAGCTGAAACGCAAGCGCATAAATTATGATTTGGATAGCGTTAGAACATAAGCGTGTGTTGATTTGGTTAACGTTGGCACAGCGCATGTTTTACTAGGTTGCCATTAGATATGCCCAATGTCGGTCAAAACCAGCATTTCAAGGCTGAATCTAGGCTTTTTTAGATACTTAATTTAAATAACTTCCTTTAAGTTCTAATTTTTAAACTCTTCTAAATAAATACATAAATATAAAACTTGAACAGCTAAATATATACAGCGTTTATATTTGTGCCATAATTTTGTTAATAAGCATAATTTATAAAATTATTTATAAAATCCAAGGCTCCAATCAATGCAGTTTCAACAAAACATTCTTATTTGAAATAAGTATAGACTTAAAAAAATTTTTTTAATGTAAATGTTTGAAACAAAAAATAAATATGCAAAAAACTTAATAACCATACCAATGTTATAGCTTCATACATTGTAAAATGAGTTTTGGCCAAACTGCACTTTTAATGGAGTGGCGTTGACCGATACAAAGATGCGCCCGGCCCAACCTCAAAAACAATATTTTTCCCCAAACTATTGGAAAACGCATTTAGCTTAACATTACTATATTATATTATATAACTTAGTAATGTTAAGTAATAGTATATTAAAAAGATTGAAAAAAGACAGATTGTTAAGAAACGCAAAAACTGAGAAACTCTCGTACCCTAATCGTAGGTTTTAAAAATTTTCATTTTCGCAAAGATAATAAGAAAGATTTTACAATAACTAAAGTTTCTAGTTATGTACAGTTACTTGGCAAAGTTTTTATAAAAGTTGTTTTTTTTAATGAAAAACTTTGCTCAAAAATATTGTTGTGATTTGCTAAAAATGAATTAAAAGTTCGAAAATTTAAAACAATTTTCTCGTTTTTAGCAAAAAAATAGTAAAATAGTAACAGCAATTAAAAAATCA
Organism: Hydra vulgaris; assembly: GCF_022113875.1. Lineage (NCBI taxonomy): Eukaryota > Metazoa > Cnidaria > Hydrozoa > Anthoathecata > Hydridae > Hydra > Hydra vulgaris. Next base: position 30,876,158 of record NC_061165.1, read on the forward strand.
AATACTTCATGCTCAGTAGATGACTTATAGAGATTAATAACAAATAAAATCAGGTGTTATAAAATCAGTTGTTGACGTTTTTATTGCATGTTACTACAGCAAAAACAATAAAAAATCAGGTGTTCTGTTGTTGACGTTTTTATTTCAATTTTTCTACGGTAATAACAATATACCTAGCTTTTAAAAACAGCTAGCACAATTTTTTCAGTTAAAAACATATTCAACTAAGTTTTTTCAAAAACGAATAGAAGAGATAAACATGAGCTTACAAACGAGCAACATAAAATGATTTAGGATTTTTTATTATCCCAAAGCATTGATGGAAAAAAGGTTTAGTTAAAAAAACTACTGAAAAATTTATCGTTTGCACTAAAACAATCAGTAATCTTTGACGTTAAGGAAAAGAAAATTTGCCATCAAACGTGTGCTCCAAAAAAAGGGAAAAGCTGGAGGAAAAAAAAAACAACTACAAGAAAGAATCTCTGAAATCTCTTTAAACAAAAGGAAAATCATTTGAGCATTTGCAGGATCTTTAAATATTCCAACAACAACCCCTCAACTTAAGAATGGTGATTTGAGAATGGGCACATTAGCTGTAAAGCCTTTTCTAACAGATAAAAATAAAAAGCAGTGCATCCAATTCATTCTTTCTCAGTTACAACTTTTTAAAAACGGTACAAATCAGTTTGTAAATATGTTCAACACGGCTCATGTTGACAAAAAATGATTATATTTCGCAAAAGAATCAGAACGGTAAAAGAACCTGGAACCCATCGAGAGGTGAAATCAATGAGATTCATTACTAAAGTTATGGTTCTGGCAAGATCATGATTTTGATGAAGATTTTAATGAATGGTATAATAGAAAAATTTTCATTTAGTCTGAATCTATTGACCATAAGTTCTGGATTGTCAATGGCTGTATTGATGTACTTCGATTCTTACTGTTTCTCTTTGAAGACTCGTGTTTCACTAATGTAAAACATGAGTCTACAATTAGAAACAGTAAGAATCGAAGTAAGGGAACACTACTAACAACTCCAAATGTTGTAGATAAATTTGAATATCATAACATACTTTTAAACATGGTTTTACGAGCCATACTTTCAAAATGGCCTGGAAATCGTATTGAAAAGACTCAAATAATTTTTATACAACAGGACAATGCGAAATCGCATACAGCCATTAACAATCCAGAACTTATGGTCAACGTTTTTTAGGATGAGTTTGACATTCGTCTAATTTGTCATTCACTAAACAGTCCAGATATGAATATTCTAGACTTAGGATATTTTAGAGCGATCCCAAGTAAATATTTCAGTAACAGCCTCTCAAATGTTGACGAAACAACTCACTTTATAACAAAAAAAAGTGAAACCGGAACAGTATTTTGCAACAGTGGGAATAAGTAACTAATGATTTACCTTTTAAAGCTTTAAATTCGTTTTTTTAATAATGAAAAATTTATTTTATTGCATTAGGATTCAGCAATATTAAATGCTGAAGCGTGTGGTATTAGATATTAATTTTTTTTTTAACACACACCACTGAGCGCTAGGATTGAGCAAAATCCTCCAAAACTAACTTTTATATTGAGGCAATTTCATTTTTGAAATAAGAACAGTTTTAGTCTTACTGATCACCTAAATCTCGGTACAAGCTGATTTAAATACCGCCTGAAGGTAACTTTTAATTTTAATGTAAATCAACTAAATAGCTTTTTTATGCAAAAATGTCGTTTTCTTTTCGAAAGCTGTACTTTAAATGGGTAAAACGTGTTTTATTCATTCAAATTGTGTTAATATAATTGGGTAAATATGGATAATAATTTTATGCATATTTTCACTTTTTGCTATTGTATCGTACCATGATGGACAATTGCATTTTCCAAGCATAAGGCATGAGTTAGGTTAACCAGATAACCAAAGATACCCAGTTAAACAGCCTGTTGCTGGAGGACATCTGCCTGGCATAAAAAATTGCCTATATTTTGCTTAAGAGCTTTAATTGTTGCTAGACAAAGTCTAGAAGGAACAACTCAAACTGGTTGTTGGAAAAGCTGTAGACAGAAAATAAGATGGTCATTATCAAAACTATATAAAAATTTAAACATTGAAACACCAAGTTTAACACCATTTGTTAATAGCACTACAATTGCAGTTAATAAAAGTAGAGCGGGTGTTTGGCTCCAAACATTTTTAAAGTATTGCTTTCAAAATTGACATTACGGTTACATTATGATAAACTGGTTTTTCAATACTGACATTATATTTAAGGTTTTACTAGTAATTTTTTTGTTTTTAAATTTTTACCATGATTAAGCTATACAAGAACAATCCTGATGTTGTTTTTGAAATCATTATGCTTACTTGAATGGAAAAAAATTGCAGCTGTAGCTTCCATTATAGCATATATACGCTATAATCGGTAGGCTGAATAAGCGCGAATTGACATAAGTACAAACTAGTATAAGTGTATAGGTGTGAACTGGCATAAGTGCAAATAGCATAAGTGTGCCGGTAAAATTGCAAATATTGCCATAAGCCCAAACTGGTTTTTCGCACTTATGCCGATTTGCACTTATGCAAATTTATTCGGCGCACTTTTACCAGTTCGCATTTATGTCAATTTGTACTTATGCCAGTTTTTGCAACGTGTCACACTTATACCAGTTCGCACTTATGTCAATTCGCACTTACGCCATTCATACTTGTGCTAGTTTGCGCTTAGGAAATTCGCGCTTATTCAGCCGTCCCGCTATAATAAGAGCCTTTAGCAGCAATTTTTAAACTAACATAAAAGTTATAATATTTTCCCTGATTATTATGTCATGAAAATATTAAAGGTATTCTTAACTTTAATATATATATATATATATATATATATATATATATATATATATATATATATATATATATATATATATATATATATTTATATATATTTGAAACAAGATTTTCTTTTTTTTGAAATATCGCTAATTTTTCCGCAAGTAATAATGCGTAGTATGCTACTGTAATGGCTTTACCTTTTTGAAAATCATTGATTAAAACAAGTCCATGACTATCCCAAAAAATACTCGCCATCACTTTTCAAGCCCAAAAAACGGCTTTATAAAAAACAGCTTGGTCTGCATTTTTGTTACGGGCGTATAATTAATATAATTATTCTGCACTTAAACTCGGATTTGTTGCAATTAAACTGCGCCAACAGAGCGTTAAAAATGTTAACTCAAAAACGCTTTTATTCTTACTTGAGCGAACGCGGCACCCAACACGTGGACAGCTTTCTCATGTCTAAATGTTGGTTTAATATGTGACAGACACGTTCTTCAAACATGTTCATTATCTCTGCTATCTCTCTCAGTTCAATTCCACAGTCGTCTTGTATCATTTAGTAAACTTTAGAGGTGTTTTCGTTTGTAGTTGCAGTTTTTGGACTTTTGTGAGGAACTGTTATATATATATATATATATATATATATATATATATATATATATATATATATATATATATATATATATATATATATATATATATATATATATAAGCTTAATGCTTAGTAAACTTTGGAGGTGTTTTCGTTTGTAGTTGCAGTTTTTGGACTTTTGTGAGGAACTGTTATATATATATATATATATATATATATATATATATATATATATATATATATATATATATATATATATATATATATATATATATATATATATATATATATATAACAATTCCTCACAAAAGTCCAAAAACTGCAACTACAAACGAAAACACCTCCAAAGTTTACTAAGCATTAAGCTTATATATATATATATATATATATATATATATATATATATATATATATATATATATATATATATATATATATATATATATATATATGACCAGATTGTCAGCAAGAACTCTAAAACTCTTAAAAAGACCAATAGCAAATCAATACGATTGACGCTATAGCTTAAGAATCTAAAGGAAGCGAAATCCGATTAAAAACCATCGTTATCCGAGGTACAAACAAATCGACTTCAGCTAACTTGAACGACCAAAAGCAACATAATGAAAATAAAATCAATAAAATATTCGATCAATTTGGAGCTAATAAAGGCAACTACTTACCTTATTTCTGATTCACTGATAAAGGCAACTACTTACCTTACTTTTGATCTGCCTCTTATGATTATTCTGGTAGCCCTAATAAAACAGCACAGATACTCATCACACTTTCAAACTAAAGTGATCACAACCAAGTACTGAAATCGTCCAATCTTTTCTTCCGAGCCCCAGGAAACCAAGCCAACAACACCATACTCTTTATTAACAATCAAAAAGAACTTAGCATGGCAATTACGTACCGAATGCAAAAACGCATCTTTAACTGCCAAATCAACAATAGTGTTCTTAATGCAAAGCAACAAAGTGTAAAAAAAATTACCAAAACCAGATAGCCTTTAGTCAATTTATATCTCTAAACAATCACACCACAAACCAACTAAGAATTTAACTGTACTCAACAAAACAGCTAAAAAATCCTCGACAAACTAAACATCATTTAGCTTACTTAACTTAATCTACTTTGTTCGATTCGCCAGAAAGCAAAATTATAACAACCAATACTACAAACAGCAAAACTGGAACAACTTATCTATTGGGCAAATAATTCTTGCTTACTTAATGGATACAAAATTGAAGAACTAAGTTCTTCTAAGAACTAAGTTCTAAGTAACTAAGTAACTAAATAACTAAGTAACTAAGTAACTAAGTAACTAAGAACTAAGTTCTACTAAGAACTAAGTTCTACTAAGAACTAAGTTCTACTAAGAACTAAGTTCAAAATTGAAGAACTAAGCTCAAAACACCTCTACAGACAATCTTGAAATTGGTTCACCAAAACATTTTGACACAAAAATAGCTATCGACTATTCAACAAAAGCAAAACTAGTAGTTAAGGAGTGATCATCGACTTAACAGAAAACCTTAATTGTTCTTACACCGATATTGACCAACTCGATAGCACCACCATAGAGCAAATCTGCATCCAATTAAAACTTCACAACAAATTGATCTTTTTAGGCTGTATCTATTGCCCTCACGACCTAAACGACTCAACACTTGAAGAAATAATAAGCTTAATTAGTACTGTCTCTAACAAATGTATTTTATTCAAATGCTTGGACTTACTTGCGTATGACAAATCTAACTTTAGCAAAACTACAAGCTAAAACATTGCACAGTGGTTTGAATGGTGGACATGAGTAAAATATTTAATGTTTTAAAATTAAAATTTAACATAATTTTTGCATACTTAGATGGTATGAAGATATAAGTTAAAACAAAAAAAAGTTCAAATTTTTCTCTTTTTAAAAAGTTTCGGCATTGCAAAGTTGACAAGTTTGGAAGAAAAAAAAAACTTTAAAACCCAACAGAGTTTTTGAGTATACTCGGAAAAAAGTAATGAAAAAAAAAGAGATTATTGATCTAAATTTTGGAAAATTATTATTTAACAATAAAGGATTTATTATTATTTAACAATAATTAAGAGCCTACATAAAAGTACATCAGGCTAGTAACAATAATTTCAGAAATAAAATTGGATAATTTTCATAAAAGTGATATAATAACTGTGAATTTTTGAACATTTCAGTGATTATCTCAAAAACTGCTAATAACGCCATACTAAACCTTATATTTTAAACCCCATTAACGGTTTTTGAAAAAAATTGAGTTTTAAAATTGCCAACTTGAGATTAAAGTCCAAGAACTTGGTTTTGAAAAATTAACAAATACACATGTGTTACAAAAATAATTTTTTTACAAACAAAAAGATTGATTAAAATATTATCAGCTGATGCACTTCTGCGCATACATGAGCGTTTAGAATGCTCTCTATCTAAACAGTTTTTGAAAAATAGACGCTCTTTGCTTCGTTCTTCTGCAACCAATCATTCCCAAAGTCTTTTGAAGCATTCTTCTATATTGACCAATTGTTTAATTTTTCTTGATAGTTTTTCCCTGAAGTATCTAAGAAGCTTATTATTAGCTTCCATTTCTTCTTCACTTTAAGATTTCAAACCGGTAGAATCATTTATTTCTATCAACTCCCAGCTATGAGCAAGAGTTTTGTGCAGCGTTGGAATTATACTTAGCCAATAAATTTCTTATAGATGCAAGATGTTTAGCTTCTGACACATTTGTTTGTATAGCTCAATATTAGTTTTTTTTGCCAGATAACATTGCTCTCAGAATTGTTAAAAGAAGTAAGCTATACTTTTTAACTAATTTGTGGTCTGTTTGACTTGATATGTGATCTGTAATAACCTTTTTACAGTACAGTATTATGTAATTATTTTCTCACCGCATTTCCAGTTGCTGTATCCCCCTTTGTCCAGTAAATTTTGCAATATCCCATTTTATTCCTGTTTTAACTTGGATAATTTCTTGTAGTTTTGCTTTTTCTTCCTTCAACAATGTTGTGTTTTTGTTTACCTAAGATTCTTTTTAAGTTAAGACTCCCGAGCGAACCATGTAAAACCTAAATGGACCTAACATATGAACATGCAATCGGACTTGTAGTGTGACCGTGTCGAATGTCTTAATCCTTTTTTCATAAAAAATATTCAAGTCAAGAAATAATCATTGCATGAACTTAAAATCCCTTTTTATGATAAAACCATCTTAGACTGTTTCAAATTTTTTTTTGAAACGTCACAAAGGTTACACTATGAATCTCCAAGACCTTGACAAATTTTTGAAGCCTTTCTGTCTTCACTAAAAGCGGCAATGTTTACCTTAACATGGTATTGATTTTCATTATGCTTAACAATTATGCCATCTTCTCATAGGTTTTCATTTGACTCTTTCCCCATATGAATCATTTATATAAGGCTCGCAACCAGAACAAGTAAGTCTAGTGACTATTGGAACATAGTTAGCATTTAATGTCTAAGAGAAAAGAACTGATTGATTATACTAGATTATAAAAAGTGGTTGATTATAAAAGTGTTAGTGTAAATAGTTATCCTATTTTGAACAGATGTTTAGTGTTAAAGCAGGTAATTAAGAGAAGTAAGTGGGAACAGTATATCGGTCTTTTTATTTATTTATTTTTTTCTTGTTTTATTTTTATTTTTGAAGCGAGCCAAAATCATGAACAAATTTTGTAATTATTATAGTTCGCAGCTAGAACAAAAATCAAGGCCGTATGATGTAGTTTCTAAAATATAAATATAAAAGTTAATAGTTTGACATAAAATTTCACTGTAAAAACCTTTAAGTTAGACTTTTACAATTGTATTTTTTATGAAATCATACAATAACTGATAAATGCTAACACATATACTATAATTTATAGTTTTAACAATAACTAATTAAACTATAGTTTATAGTTTTCGAATATTAATTAGTTATTGTAGGATTTTTAATAAATATTTTAGTAAATAAAGCTCGACAATTTGGCTTAAAAACATGAACTAATACCTAATATAATTATCTTAAAATAGTTTTACAGCTGGGTCTTTATAGTGTCCTTTTTGGTGTCCTACAGTTATTAAATGATTTTTTAATTCATGAAGCGAAAAAATATATTTCAAAAACATATTGCGACCATGTAATTATTTTAGAAAAGTTAACAACTTTCCTTTTTAGTTTCTCTTTTTTTCTATATTTTGCGATCTTGTGGTTGTTTTTAACGGATAAGTCTTACCTAACTGACGTAAAAACATGTATTATGACTTTATATAAGAATCCTGAAATATTTTTTAGTTGCATGCTTTAAAATGTCCTTTTGGTGTCCTAGAGTTATTGTGCCATTATGGTAATGAACATGGGAGTATTTTTAATGGATAAAGCTTGATATGTTACTCTAAAAACATGAATTTGATCATGTATATCTATCTGAAAAAAAGTTATTTCTGACTTTTTTTAAGGTGTTTTACAATGTTTTATTTTGGTGTCCTAGAGTTATAGTACGCCCTCAGGAGTATTTTTTAATAATTGAGCTTCAACAATTAAACTAAAAACATGTGTAATGACCATGTTTTATTTGGAAAGGATCCATGCCCCAGTAATGACCATGTTTTATTTGGAAAGAATCCATGCCCCAGTAAAACGATTTAAATAAAAATCTGCTTAGTTAATGCTTACTATATTTTAAAACTATCATACTTTAAAAAAATGTCAGTATTCAGTTATTAGCCGCAATAAAGAGATTTTTTCCTAAATATAGTCAAATTTCCACAAAATGTGGAAATTTGACTATATTGAAGCTAGTCGCACAATCAAGCCACTTTTACGCAAACAGTACAAAAAAGCAAGCAAAATAGTAAAAAAAAAGCTAGTAAAAACTTCAGTTTTTGTTAATGAAGAGGAACTGGTCAAAAATAGCAGGAAAGACTCAAAAGCTATCCACTATTACGTCAGAGCAAGCAAAAAACAAACGATCCTTTTTGTTAAAGCTTTTGTATCTTATCAAAAACCAAATTAATAAGATTCAATTGCTTTTGCCTTTGTGTTTATTATTTCTGTGCAGAAAGCTTTGCTATTCCACTCAGCATTATATTCTAAGAGTTGCTTAAGGCCGGCAAAGTATCGTCTAAATGTAAAAATTCTGAAATTACTCCCATTCTCAAAAATTACGAACCCTTAAAACCACAAACTTATCTCACGCACTTTTATTTCTTGCAAGGTAACGGAATATCTTATATACAGGCACATCACTGATCAATTGACCACAAATAAACTTATCATCCCTGCTCAACACGGATTTTGAAAAGGAAAAATATTTACCTCACAAAACTATTCAAAACTTGCGATATCCTGACAGAAACTACCCACATAAGTCACCCTACTGACATCATATTTATGGACTAAATGGAACTGTTATAACGGAATTATATTTACGAAATTGTCTACTACACAAGCTCAAATCCTACAAGGTGACTGAAGTCTTGTTCAAATTAACTGAACAAATTGAAAGCTGGATAACGAACCGTCTACAACTGTCTTGTACAACTGTGGTCTTGTACATTGGCGCACATTGTATATTTCATACGCTCGCCAGTTTAACACTGAGCCACAAAACACATTTCTACCATAAAGCACCGACTCTTCACTTAGAAACTATCAAGATTAAGCCTAGCTACACTAATCGAATGACGAGCAAGAGGAGATGATCAATACAAAATCAACAGGAAAATTTGCATAACTAATTTGCATAACTTCGCAGTCCCTTACCTCAACCAAACTCAACGTCATTAAAGTACATTTTTCAAGTTTACAAACATACTAAACAACTTAAAGTACAACTTGTTCAAAACTCCGCGGAAAGAAACCACTTCTTCACCAACTGTGTGATCAAACCATTGAACACTTTAACCCAAAACAAAACTTCATGGAGCTCAAGACCTGCATAAACGCTACTCATCAGCAGCGTATTCTCGCAAGAGATCTCATTGCCTGCACCCACGTCATGTTAGTTAAAGGGAGTGGGGTGAAGTATAAGTTTTTTTCCAACTAAAGCTAAAAAAAACTTTTTTGCCGACTAAGATCTATAAAAAAAGTTAAAAAAAGGTCTCATCAGCTGACAATTGACAACTGCCAACTATAGATCCAACTATGCCGACTCCAGATTTCAATATGCCAACTAGTAAACTTAGTAGGGGGAGGGGGGCTTTATACCACCTACGCCTTCCTCCCTCCTCTGGACGCCTCTGACCTCATTACAGTAGCTAACATTTCAAAAGTAGTTAGGTAATGAAAACTTATTTTTATCTAATTGAAAATCTTTTCTGTGTACGACATTGTTCATTTTTTCTCATAAGCGATACGCAAAAAAAAAAAAGTAACTTACAATAAATAATATAAATAAACAAAAACAAAAACAAATATTTATGGAAAGCAAATCCTTTCCTTAAATAACATATGCGCAGTTATTTTTGTCAAACGCAAATAAAGTTTTAGCTCTACTTAATGAGTGTAAAAAAAATTAATAAGGAAGCAAGATATTAAAAAGGATACTTTAAAAGTAAACAAAATACCCAATCTTTATTGTAAACAGAAGAAAATATTGCAAAACAAACTAAAATATTAATCTACTAAGAAGGAAATGGTTTTTTATAAATGCAATTTAAATATACATTAATAAATATACAAAAAAAAAATTAATAAAAATCATTTTATTTGAAATTTTTTGTTTATGTGTTGAAATAACCTTTTATTATTTTACTTTGAAAAAAATTAAAGGTTTTTTTGTTTGTCAAACTTAAATTTCGATTTTATTTTATATATGGTCTTATTTAAGGCCACATTAAGGCCACGAGTCTAAGGTTAAAATTTGGCCATTGCAATTGCTCCTATATGATAGCAATTTTTTAGTTATTAATCAATCTTTAACAAATATAAATGAGTGGTTGAAATCATAATATTGAATTACATAGTTAGAGATGTGCAATAAGTCCATTGCACATACTAGGTATGGCTCTTTTACTTTTTTTTTTTTTACTTATACGAGTAAGTTAATTTTTATCAAAAAGTATATTACATAAGTAATTTTAAACGTTTTATGTAAATTTACATTTCCGTATAAGTAATGTAAATTAATGAAGGTAAATTACATAAAAGTAATATGCTACCAAATGTAAATTAAATTTACAAATAAAATAATATTTTTTAAGTACAAATTTTTTATTTTAAAAATAATAACAAATCTTTATTTAAAATAAATTATATAAAATAAAATTTAAATTACATAAGCTTACATTTTATATAATTTGTAAAGGAAATTAAAAGTAATTTATATAAAGTAAGTAAGAAAATTTACTTATATTTTACAATAACTTTGACAGGATCTTGTACTAAAGTAATGCAAAAAAGTAAAACTTTAAGTCAATAACATTAAGTTTGCCGCAACATTTGATTTGCGCGGTAAAGTTTGAAAATATCAGTAATAGGTTTCTGCCCATAATTAAAACCCTCTCTAGTTCCGGTCCATGATAGTTTTAGCTATAATACCTATTCTCATTCCATGTTCACTCTCTGGCCAACCATTCGAAAGGTCTGAAATTTAGACAAAGCTGATAAAAAGCAGTTAGCAGCCATGGGAGACTCAGAAAAGGCAGTTTATTTGAAAGGAAAATAATTGGCATAACTGTTAGTTCTTTTTTACAAGTTTTTTGCGTAAATGTATTTATTATTTAAAAACTAAGGAGAGAAAGTTTAAATCTCTCCTGAATTATGGGGGCTATAACACCATGCCCTGAAGATTAAGGAGCCCCAAACTTTTAAAAGAACGCTTTATTTTGTAAAGCTTTTTTGCCATTTTGATACGGAAAATGCCGACTTGCTCAAGAATATCCTTTGACTCTAAAAGTCTTGGTTTTAACAAATACGGTAATTTTATATGGGCATTATATGGGCGTGTAGTATCAGTGGGCTAGATACCGTGAGGCCATTATAAGTAAATTTTTATCAGGGCCATTAAGCTATTTCCTTCCGACAAAAAAATTAATACTAAAACAAATAAATCAAAAAAAATACCTTTTCAAAGCTTTTTTGCAAAAAATCTTTCTTGCTAAAAAATTATAAACTCCAACTTTAACGAAAAACATTAGAGAAAAAAAATAAAGGTTCGAACCCCCTTGCACAGAAACAAGTTTAACACGTGTGTTTATTGGGACTACACAAATGCTGTCAAGATAAAGTAAAATCAAAGTAAAATCTAAAAGATCAAGTAAAATAAAAAATAAATAAAAAGAGATTCAAAAAAGTGGAGTTCTCCAGTTGGCTCAGAAAACAATTTTAAGATATACATTTATTTAACATCTTATTTATTGTACAATTTATTTATTGTACAATTTACACAATGCTGGAAGTTTCAGAGCTCTAGCTAGTCTGAAAGGTAAAAATCAATCGCAAGATTCCGGGACAACTGATAGCCGACAAACATCTGGTGAAGTCAAGTCAACGTTTGAAAAAAAGTTACAAGTTTATTCTAAAGCACTATATTAATTGAATAAGATTTTATTTTTCTAATCATCCTTATACGGGTTGGACACCAACGCAACAAAAAGAAGGTTATTAGGGTGCCCACAACATATAGTAAAGGATTGAACAGCTTTCCTTACCATCTTTTTTTAAATAGATTATATATGATAAAACGCAATAAAAGATTATATCTGATAAACACTCCTTTAATCATATAAATTATATCCTATAGTTTAAATAACTTATAATTTTTTGAAAACTGTTTTAGCAGTCAATGTCCTTGTGGATACCAAAAATGTTATATTGCGTCATATTGCCATAACAAAATAGTTGATTGAAAAAAAAAATACAAAGAAAAATAACTGGTGAAGCGTGCTCTAACGAACAGTGACTTAGTCAGGGTTTACACATCCATGAATTATCCATAGCTTAGAAATTATCCCCCCTTCCTCTCCCGACAAAGTTTCATTATGGCCACCAACATATTTCTGCTAAACAAAAAAAAGAAATAAAAAATCAATGATTATTTAGTAGCCCCTTTTAGCACTCATGCGACAGGGACCCCGTGTCTCCACTACTGGTATACCCACATGTTGACTATATTTGCCCCTTATTATAATAGAACTACCCTATATGATATACGTGAAAAAAAGTCCTTTCCCGATGCTCCAACACAAACACTGCCCACATACATCAGATTATTACCTGATGTATTACCCAGAAGTGCCCTCGAATAGGCAATTGATTTGAATACGCTACCTATCTCAAAATTTATGTTAAATCAACATGATGTAACTGTGCTTTGATAAAGTAAATAATATAACTTCCATTTTACTTTCTTACAAAGTAAAGAATAAAATTTCAAAGAAAAAAATTACTTTTATTTGTAAATGTAAATAACATTTTTTTTCAAATTACTTTTATGTAAGCTGTTTTTGCTAATTAGTTACTTATACACGTAAAAGGAATTTGTTGTTATGATTTACTTTATTTTGCTTTGTAAAGTAAGTGTTATGCTTTTTAAATATTTCATTATGTAAGTGTACTTCAACTTTTTTTACATTTAAAAAGTAAATTACATTTCGATGTAAATTTTGTACATAATTATAACCAAAATTACTTTTCAAAGTAATTTACTTTACACGACTTACCATTACATTTACATGTAATGTTACATTTATAAGTAAAAGTAAAAATGTAAGTAACTTTTACTCGTAAAAGTAAATTGCTTTTTCAAGTAACAGTTACTCATTTAAAAAACTAAACTTAAGTAATTAAATTTTACACGCAGGGGCGGATCCAGCATTTTGTGGTCGTTGAGATAGCTAACTTCCAAACATGGAGCAAACTCCAAACATTTATATGTTTATACTTATGTCAATTAACGATGCTTTGCAAAAAATTGCGATAATTGGAGGCTGGAAACAAATTTTTCGCCCCCCCCCCCATCCTTGCTCTAAACGTGAGAGCAACAAGTTGATGAAATATTTTTTGTACTATTCTCAACTAGACTTATATTCATCAATAAATTTTAAGTTTCATCTCTCAGCGGGTAAAAGTTATTATATAAAATTTGCAACCCCCTCAAATTGAGGGGGGTTCAAACTTTATATCGATGGTTAAGAGCACAAAGGGAATATGTCCAACATTAAACATTAGGTAAACATTAAACAAATTAGGTATTTAAGTATGTAAAAGAAATGAAAATAAAATAGTAAAAAACAAGACAGAATTAATTGAGGAATGCATTTGGTTAAAAATTATGACAATAAATAAATATGATGAATTATTGTATGTTTTCAAACTTTCAAGTTCAGATTTCTCAAAACAATGGTTAGTGGACGTATTCCCTTTGTGCTCTTAACCATCGATATGGTCATAATTTTTAAACACTAAAATATTTTACTATGAAATTTAAAACTTATCGATGAATATAAATCTAGTTGAGAATAGTACAAAATTATTTCATCAACTTGTTGCTCTCACGTTTGGGGCAGGGGAGGGCAAAAAATTTGTTCGTAGCCTCCAATCATCGCAATTTTTTGCAAAGCATCCTTATTTGACATAAGTATAAACATATAAATGTTTGGAGTTTGCTCCATGTCTGAAAATAATCTCAAAGACCAAAAAATGCCCTGACACGTTATATAATTTATGTAAAAAAAAACGAATTACTTTTAAATGTAAGTAAATTATAGTTTTTTTTTATTTTATTTATGTAAAGTAATTTACGCGTAAATGTAATTCGCGTTTTTACATCAAAATAAATAAAAGTGCCATCTCTAGCACATACTTAATTATTGACCCAATAAATAAGCTCAACACCAAGTAAATAAAAACAACCCTATATGTTTCCATCTAGAATCTTCTTTTTTGTGTATTTTGTCAGTATGTTTTGGTTGTTAAAAGCACATTTTTTCATCTGGCCTAAACAAATTTATCTTTGTTTTGTCACACCAAAGTACGTTTTTCCAGCTTTTACAAAAAATATATTTTTCAGTAAAAAAAATTTTTTGAAAGCATATTCATTTTTTTTTTTTAAATAATGATATCTTTTTGCAGAATCTTTCTAATAAATTCAACCATATCAATAAAAAATTTTCAAACGCTTATCGTAAATTAATAGAATTTGGTTAGGTGTCACTCATATAGTAACAAACTAGTCAATGGAGTGACACTTAAAAGATATGATAACGCAACTTAACTTCTGTAGAATGAGGCCACTGCTTAACTTTGCTGCCTTTTTTCTTTACAAAAAAATAATTTTTGTTTCAAACTACAAATATACTGTATATTGGTAAAATATATAAATGAAAAAAACAAGAAGTTTTTTAAACTCAAGCTTAACTCATAAAAATTTTTCATGTTTCTGTTTTAATTTTTTTTTTCTTTTAAATACAATGAAGTATCTTCACTCAAGCATAAAGAAGAATAAATGCTGCCGATGGTTACCCGGGGACTAGCCCGTTGCTTACTGCCGGGGTAACATTATTAAATGACGGCTAACCGTTATTTGATAAGTTTAAAATTCTTTTCATTTGTTTTTAGAGTTTAAAATCATTAATAGTAGTATAACAATTTAATAATGATAAGTTTTTATGTGAAATAAGATCTTAAAAATTTTGTTATTAAAAATTTCAATACAACGATTTCTTTATCAAGATCAGCATTTCTGTTAACATGGAACATAACCTTCGAAAAGTTTTTTTAGTTTCTTATACAAAAAATCACATATTTTTTCTCGATACTTAGTGCTATTATTATTGTTGTAGTTGTTACTGCTTATTATTGTTATTATTATTATTGTTATTTAAATGTTGACATCTTCAATAGATTTTATTTATATAGATATTTTAAAATAAAACTTCTTTTTATGGATTAATTTTCTATTTGTTAAAAATATATTTATTTTTACGGTATTTTAAGGGAATATTGATACCATCGTTATCAAGTATATTAAAAACCGTTAAAAAAATAAAACCGCTATATTATACAAAACCGTTTAAATTTATGAAACAATGTTCTATGTCAGAGTTTCTTTTTAAGAGTTATTTATGAGAATTTTTCATGACGTAAGAATTTGAGCAATGGTTGCCAAAACAACGTCGTCACTTAATCGTTATCATCCCAGTTAAAACCATTGTCGCGAAAGGAGATTTTGTTGTGTTGTATTGCCAACGCTTCCCTAACTTTCCTATTAAAACCATTCCTGTGGAAATTTCCTTAGCAAATTTTGGAATGTTTAGCTACAGCTGAATTTTCCCCTTTACCTTGATGTGTACTTGATGCTAGCATATCGGAGACGATATCTTCAGTCCAGTTTCACCAACATAATATTTGCCACAAGAGCACTCTAATTTGTAAACACCAGAATAGGAATTAACTGGTAGTGTAGATTTATTTTTGGAAATTAGTAGAGTTTAGAGATTTTTTAGAGACTTAAACACTAGTGCGTTTATTGCTAAAATATTGCTAAAAACTGAACATTTTTGAGGGTGCTGAATTTAAAATCTGCCAAATTTTCCGATTCATCATCCTGGGTCGAGCTTTAATTTACTTCCGGAGTTGCCGAAATCTCATGGATTCGAGTTTTTTTTCCTAATGAAAAAGAAGATCTTAGACTTTTATAATAAAAAAATATGGTATTAGTCTCTTTAAGAAAAATGATTTTCCATTGAAGAAAAAAAATTATTTTTCGGACACATTACCTATTGGAAATTTTCTAGCAATACTTTTTGAGTGAATAATTTAAGTTCTAATGAAAGAAGCTGATTGAAAATTGGTATCATACCATTTTTGAAGGTGCTGAATCCAAAGATAAAAAGAAAAAAACTCAATTTAAAACATTTGATAATAAAAATGTCAAGTATTTTGTTTCGTTACCATAAAACGTGGCTATACGAGCAAAAAAGACATTAAAGCATACTCAGAAATAGTTGAGAGACATTAAACCAACAAAGATGTTATAGAGCTTGTGAAGCTATTAAAGTTGCGATGATAGTTATCTAAGGCAAATATCAAGTAAAAAAGATTATGCTAGTATTAGACAAAAACACGTCTGAAAAATTGATTTTATGTAATCTAAAAGAGCTCTACCCAGCATATAAGTTGCAATCTTCACCCTAAATGGTGCATCCTTTCTGGTCCAAATTTTATGCGTTCTATTTGTTAACAGCTTTTATCTGGTCAATAAAAGTTTACTAATATTTTACTTTCATTATTTAAACAAAATATTGTTTAAATGGTATAAACTTCAATTTTTGTAATATTTACTTTTTTTTTTGAGTTTTTTTTTTTTTTTAATAAAGCAGATGTTTTACTCTTACAAAAAAATGTGCATTATGGTTTCTCATTTTTTAACACAACATTTGAGAATGGAACCTATAATTTGTATAATATTTTTAAACAATACTTAATTAAAATATGTTGGTTAAACTATTATAAATAATAAATAAAGAAATTATATTTATAATGTATTGTAATGTAAATTGCTATAATTGTAACTGTTATATTTCCATATAAAAACTTTCAAAGTTATTGAATATAAATATGAAATTTGATAACTTTTTTTCTTTTAGTAATCTAAACTTTTGTAAGACCTTTTATTTCACAATGAGAGACAGGCAACTCTAGAAATGAGTAAAGCGTAAACCATGGTAACAAAACAAAAAATTTTACCAGCGGTATTTCGAAATCAAATTTTTTTGTAACAACTTTCAGTCATACTCCGCCACTGGAACCTAAATATTTTTAAGAAAAGTATTGCGATAAAGTCTGTATTTGAAAACGTGAGCCCAAAAAAAAAAGTTTTTTCAAACAACAAAGCCATCATTTTTATTGTGATAGACTAACAACTCCTTTTAACATTTCATTTGAAAAAAAAAATTGAATTCATGAGACATAGGCATAAGAAAACGCAACACATGTTAACATAGAAAGTTTGGCTGACTATTTTAAAATTGAAAAATAACTATAAAAAAATTTAAATTGTGTTATTTTTTTCTATTTTTGAATTCAACACCCTCAAAAACGGGTTGGGTAGCAAATTTTATCTATTTTTATCTACATGACTTTAAATAATTTATTGGAAAATACAACTAAAAAGCCAATAATGGCGGACTTGGTCAAAAAGAGGTCGTTTTAGGATGAATTTCAAAATTCTTTAACATTTCAACTCTTTAGGTTTGAGAGCTAAAACTTTAAATCTCTTCATATATCATTATTAGGTAATACTGATTATAACTTAAAGAAAGACTGAAGAATGACTGGAATGATCGTCTGCTTTTTACATGAAATTTACTATTTTCTAATATTACTACTTTCTAATATTACTAATATTTAACAATTAAAATAATAAATGCAACAAAATACAAAAATAAAAATCAATGATCTAATTTAGTGATGAGAGAATACACCTGCTTTGTAAAAACAGGGAATGTTTTAATGTTGCGACCATAAAACCGGGAATGTCACAAATTTTGTTGTTTTGATTAGCAAAAATAAGGTAAAAAAGCATGGTAGACATGCATCCCGAATAAAAAAATTCTCAAAAAAACGTCAAGTAACTACCAAAAAACAAGATAACAGGAAAGAAATGAAACTTTCAAGCACTTTCAGAATATAAAAAAGTAAATAATCAATCTATTATAGCATTAAAATGTTTTTATTTTATTTTAAATTTTTAAAATAGTTTGTTATTCTGGGTGATTTTTTCAAATATAAATGTTATGTATTTTAAGCAATTTTTTTTAACTTTAATATAAAGATTTACTAGTATTCTTTCTTTTTTTAAATAGGCGAATCTTTACTAAAAAATTTAACATTGCCTTAGGTACATATGGAAAGACTTATATTCAACATGGATAAATTTAAAATAGAGTTATTAAAAAGTTAATCTGAAAAAGAACTACAAAAACTTTCAGTTAAACGAGAACTTCAGTAGAAGAAAGGACAAATATTTTATGAAAGAAAGACTGTTTCTATACATAGAGCCCACTCATTAACCTGGTTTGCTGCAGTTGCGTTTAATTTTTGAAAGAATCTTCCTTGCCCTAATATTACAACCAATAACACATATTACAAAGGAAAATTTTCTTTGTACACTTTTAACATATATAACTTTGAAACTAATAAAATTTTCCTTTTTTCCTATAATGAGACAGTTGGGAAAAAAGTTTCTAACGATATAGCATCAATATTGCTGTATTACTTTACTATGGCCTTTAGAAGTCACTCACCTTTAACTTTTCTGTGATTCAACTCATGAAAAGAATAAAAAATAAACTATGTAACGGCTTTTGAACGACATGGTCCATCAGAAACACAGATTTGAAAATATTAACCTATCTTTTCCAATCAGAGGATTGGAAAAGATTGTTTATATATTTTCAATATTAATATTTATATTTCTCAAAGTACCTTCATATAGATTTATCAGCCCAGCTGGCTGATAAGTCTATATAAAGGTACTTTGAGAAAGCCAGAAAAAACCCTTCTCCTTTTCACGTAATTTTAGTAGAAAACATCACGTTGTTAAATATAGAAAAACACATTAAACTTTTCTTTGTTACCACTTCCCTAATTAAAACCCAGACACTTCGAGACGTTATATTTTCTAAAAACCATCCATTTAAAATACTTTTTAGAGAGAGCTAGAACAGGCAATTCTTTGATGCTATTGTGAGAAAATCAGTTAAAAAAAGGAAAATGTCATAAGAGCCCCTTTAGCCTTCAAAAAGAGTGCTTATACCTCTTTCCTCATCGAAGTAAAAAGACCTACAGCATCTCAAATATTTTTGCAAGCAAGTCGCACAACAATTTTGCGACTATCTTCCATATCAAAGAGGCGATTAATCACCACGTACAAAAGATATTTAAAAACAGTTTTTTGAAACCAAATGGCTGCTGGGATAAAATTAGTTGTGGTTTGTGAAAAGAAACTACAGATTAAATTGCTAAAAGCCAACCTTAGTAAAAAAATATGTTTTGCAACTCAAAAACCGGGAACGTCAATTTTAGATGAAGGTTGAAAAACTCTACAATCAAACCAACAGTTTTTGCAAAAAGTTGAAATTAGATCATTTTTTCTTTCATTCGAAGGTTAATTTAAGAAAATAAATCTTGGAAAGACTGTTTCTTGCAAAATAAAAAAGTAACGCAAGTCTTTGAAACTTGATTCATCTCAGTTTGCTAAAAACATGCCCTGCTCTTCCCTTGCGCCCTTCATATATATGTTTATATATATATATATATATATATATATATATATATATATATATATATATATATATATATATATATATATATATATATATATATATATATATACTATTTGGTAGAGGTAGTTTTGATTTATTATGATGCAGTAAGTATTTGGGCGTAAGATGATCTTTCTTAATGAGTTGTACAAAATATCAGTGGGAAAGCACTTGATCAGGTTTTAGTTATACAATAATTGTTGGAATGTTTTGAAGTCCTCGATTAAGTTTTTGCAGTTTGTACTGACACCGGACCTGCTGGCACTACTGCTATACCACTAATACAGAGAGATTGGATGAAGCAATTATGATTTTAACAAAAACGTAAAAATAATCACTGCTTTGCTTAATGTGTAGACATCATATTTATATGCAGCATATTAAACATGTCTACACAGCTTAAACTAGGATTAAAAGTAAGGATTAAACTAGGATTAAAAGTAAGGCTCAACTAAGAAACTCTAATCCAACTTGAAGAAGATATGGAAATATTCTTGTAGAATATCTTGGTTTTTATTTTAGCATTAACTCTGATGAGTTAAAAGATTTTAAAATTAATCAGCGCGGTGCCAGTCATGTAGCTTATTTTATGGCAAATTCCATATCACCGAGTTCTTGAAAGTTCATAACCAGTAAATAATTACCTACATAAACAACAAAAAGAAAATATTTCCAATATTTATTTTATAATCTGAATTTTGCAAACACCCATGCTTTTGAAGTCTAGTCTTGCTAAGCATTCTGTTTCAAACATTTAGAATTAGAGTTTAAAATTAGAGAGTAGTTTCAAAAGACGTTAGAATTTTTCAATTATGCATAAGTTATACAAAAAGAATAAAACTTATGGCAGGTAATACACCGTTAAAGAGTGTGTTAGCTCATTCTTGGTACTTGTTTCCCAAAACAGTTGTTATGGTTTTAGCTGATTCACATCTTGATTTCCAAGCTAAATCATTCATTTTAAAAACTTTACTTCAGCATAAAGTGCAGGAAATAAAACTTATAAACATTGAAAAATTAACGTTTATTGTTAATAATGATGACACTCAATTGAAAGATTTGATAACAGAAGAAAAGTTGGTTTACTTTTAAATGGATTTAGTGGAATTAAGGTTTGGTTTTATACCATTTATACTAAAGGAAGCCTAAGATCTTGAACCTTACAATAACTTGGTTTTTTTTAATCAAAAACTTAAGTGTTACAAATCGTTGAGCGGAAAGAAATATCGGAATAATCCAGCAATTTGTTGGCTCATCTCAAAATAAAGAACAAAATATCCTATTAGTAGTCAGACAACATCGCAATTTAATATCTATAAATATTTCTCAGAAAGAATTTAGCCATTTTTAATAAATATATATTAAAATATTAGGAAAATGTTTTTATGTTGTAATTAAAACAATTAGTAATTAAATAAAATTGTCACCCTAATATATACAAATGACTATAAAATGAACATATTCGGTATGTATTTATAAGACCTTTAAGATTACTAAAAAAATATAACTTGACAGTTATAAACATATCTGAAGTTGTTAATAATAAAAATACATATTTTATGTTTTTAATTACTAGAAAAACATGCTTAAAGTTATAAAATAAAAACAAATTATGTTTCAAATTTCTATGAAACAGTTTTTGATTTTTTAGATTTCGAATTACATTTCGATAAAATACAATTTTTAATAATAACAAAATATAAAAAATAATAATAATAATAAAGTTCATTTTAATTGTTGGTTATTTAACACGCTTAAGCCAAGAATAGCCAAACTAAAAATAAGAGGGCCATCCATAAAAAAGCTCTTGATAGAAACTGCTCTTCTTGTTGTTGGACAGTTGTTCCCTCGCCTAAAAAGAAGCGAGCTTTTATTGACGTTGCATACAATTTATGAAAACTAAATTTTGGTATGAATAAAAAAATACTGTCTAAAAAGAATTGAGAATATTTAAAATAAAAGTAAAAATAATGTCTAACCTGAATTTCTTGTCCCAAAGGTCTATAAAATAAAACATGCCACAATACAAAGTTTAAATATTAAGAAATTTTCAGTTTTGTTTCTACATCTCAGCATTAATTATAATATTAGGGTTCAGCTCTGTAAGCCCAGTTCACAATTTAACAGTTTCAATAATAATGTCAATCAAATTTATATAACAATTGTTAATCTTGCTAACCCAGTTCACTATTTTAATATTTACTAATAATATTCAATAATACTAATTTAAATATTAAATTCAAATAAAAATATACAATAATAATTTTCAGTACTGTTAAACATGAGTTTAATGCTTTGCAAGTAATAATTAAGCAAATTGCACTTAAATCATTTAGTTATGCAATTGTTTCATTCAGTTTAATAAACTATGAGTTATGACAAAAGCCTACTTAAGCAGTAGCAAATGCAGGATTTAATGTTTTAGTAATGACACTTTAAGGTATTGTAAAAACTTTAAATTTAAGTATGTTCGTGTTTATGTCAAATAAGAATGTTTGTAAAAATTTGCAGTGATTGGAGCCTGGGAATGTGATGGTAATGAGTTTACTAAATACTTTGATATACTTTATTATACTAAACTCAAATTCATCTAGAGATTTTTCATTTAATAATCTTTTAGTTTGACAAAGCTTTAACTGTGTGCTTTCCACTTTCCTCAAAATAAAGGGGTTACAAATTTTTCATAATCACAAGTTAAAAGTATATTAAACGAAATTTGAAACCTGCTGACGAATTTAAATTTAGTATACCGTAAGATTGGGTGGCTTTGGCCCTTGGGGATGACTTTAGCCCAAGCAAAATTTTTATTTAAAAATGGTTTAAAATCGATACCTCAAGGTTTGCCGGGTAATGTTTTGTGACAAATAGTGGGAAATTTATTATTTATTTAGTTAGTTTACTTAACTTGAGTGTTTGTGATATTATTGTAAATTGCACTTTAGAAGAAGCACCTTAAGTCCGAATTTTTTTAGGTGTGTAAACTTTTACATCCATAGCAGTATCTGGAGAAGGTTGTTTACTGGAATATACACTAAATTTTAAACCATTAGTGTTTGATTCTATCTTTCTTTGAAAGCTTAATAGTTTATTACTTTTTTGCAATTGAGGTTAAAAAAAATAGTTTGTCTTTGGCCCACTATATAGGGTGATATTGACCCGGGCTAAAGTCACCCCATGTATTAGAGAAAACCTTTTTTAGTGATCATTTATAGATATTATGGTAGTTACTATGTTGGAATGATAAATTTTGTAGTCGTAATGCAATAGAAAATCACTATAACAGTTTGTATTACTAAATCAGTATAAAATTATAGTGAAATTTGTTTAGTTCTTAGTTTAAATATGCCACAAAATTACAAGCCAAATCGTGGAAGAAGAAAATATGTTACTTATACTTTAGAACAATTAGACAATGCATTAAAAGATTTAAAGAATAGTTTAATTACTCAAAGACAAGCAGCTTTGAAATACGATATACCAAGATCAACATTAAAAAATAAAATAAAACAGACGTATCCTAAAAAGTATGGTGGTCAGCAAACATTTACATCAAAAGAAGAAGACATGTTTGAAGCATATGCAATAAAATCATCTGGTTTTCCTGTTGATAAATATGATTTAAGATGCATAGTAAAAAGGTATTTAGAGAAAAAAGGCGTCATTATACCTCAGTTCAAAAATAATTTTCCAGGTGGTGATTGGATTCGATCTTTTTTAAAAAGAAATTCAGAACTCACAGTAAGATTTGCAAGCAACATAAAGTAAAAGAGAACAGAAACAGGAACAACTGTGATTGATAACTACTTTATAAATCTATCAAATGAAATAAGTAATATATCACCTGATAATATATGGAATTATGACAAAACCAATATCAGTGATGATCCAGGTAAAGAAAAAAAATTAACGTGGATGTAAGTATCCTAAACGCATCATTAATTCTACAAAGACCTCATACTCTGTAATGTTTTGTGGTAATGCTAATGGTGAATTGTTACCACCTTATATTGTTTACAAAGCTGAGTCGTTGTGGAATACATGAACATGGGCCACCAAAAACACATTATAACAGATCAAAAAGTGGTTGGTTTAACTCAACATGTTTTGAGGACTGGTTTATCTTTTTACTTCTTCCAAGACTTAAGAGGGCTCAAGGCATTGCAGTACTGGATGCATGTCAAAGCAATAACATTGGATTTGTAGCATTACCAATGTTATTGGTAATGTTATTGGTAGCAAATTAAATATTATTATTACTATACTATATTTATTTACCATAATTACTATTATTACTATATTATATTTATTATTATTACTATATTATATTATATTTACTTATTATTGGTAGCAATTTAAATATTATTACAATGTTATTGGCAGCAAACGCTACACATCTCACACAGCCATGAGAAAGGAAAAGGAAGGAGAGTTGCTTCTCTACCTTTAAGATAAATTTTTTAGACTTTTAGACCATTTAGTTACCAACTTAAATGAACATGGGAA
Source organism: Hydra vulgaris (assembly GCF_022113875.1). Lineage (NCBI taxonomy): Eukaryota > Metazoa > Cnidaria > Hydrozoa > Anthoathecata > Hydridae > Hydra > Hydra vulgaris. The sequence continues at coordinate 30,900,389 of NC_061165.1, forward strand.
TGATAACCTTAGAGCTGGTATGTGCTGCCCCAGGTAAAAACTTATGTTTAACAGATATATTATCTTATGTTATAAATGAAAATAATAAATTAAATACAAATAATGTAGATACACCTATCAGTATTATATATACAATTGAGACCAACACCATTGACTTTGCTGGCCCAAGTACAAATACTGGAACTACTGAGACTTCTAATCTAATTTTTGTGGATGTAAGTCGTAAGTAATCATCTTTAGATCATTCAGCATTAGACAAAAGGAACTTTTAAAATATTGATAAAACAAAAAATGTTTGTAAAAAGAAAAAATTATTAAATCTTGTAGAGAGTTAAATTCTGGACAGGTTTGTTTATTTTAAATTATTTTTAGTTAATCAATTAGTAAACTTTATAACTAATTAATTTAATAACTAATTATTTAATGTAATAACTACAGAATAATTTTAAAGAAACTTTCGAAATTTTTTTTATGCTGTTGAAAAAATTAAGAAAAAATGGAGCAAAAATTACTAATATGAACAAAAATGGACTAAACTGGAAATGGTCACTACCAGCAAAGCAACTTTTTTTTCCTCAGTCTGAAATAGTTGATTTTATTGAGGAACCAAAGAAAATTTTGAAAAGAGGAATTTATTCAGTTCCAGAACTTTTTCACTAATTTTTTAAAACTTTATTTTTGTCATTTTTTACTTTATACCCAAACTGTTTTGTTCACTTTCAAACTGTTTTGTTCGGTACCGATACTTGTTTAGTTTTTACCTATATTTTATTTACTGTATACAAGAACTTTGTAACTAAATCTTTTTTTGTCATTTTATTTTTTGTAAATTTATTTTCTTTGCCTAAATATTGTTGTTTGGCTTCCTTTAATCCCTTTTTACTTGGTTGGGGCAAAGTCACCCTAACACACAGGGCAACTTTGGTTTACCATTTAAACCACCCAAAAGACACTTCAGGTAAATAATTTTCTATGCACTTCTAAAAGTACTTAGTGTTTGAGGAAATAACTTTCGTGGCTTTCATGCAATAGACATTAAGGTGCAAAATGGGCCAAAACCACCCAATCTTACAGTAATATAGTAAATTAGAATATATTATAAACTAATTACCCTCACATTTGGGGTTGGAGTTACAAACATTTTGGGATATTTTTTTTTTCAAGATCCAATCACAGCAATTTTTTACAAAACATTTTTATTTGACATAAACATGAACATATTTAGTTTTGGAGTTTTGAAAATGCCAGAAAATGTCATTATTAAAACATTAAATCCTGCATCTGCTCCGGCTTAAGTCAACCATTGTCACAATTCTGAGTTTATTAAACCAAACCAGCGTCACATCTCTTACAAATATTTGTGACCTTTTAAGTTATTTTTCAATCACCAAATCACTTGTAAAGTTCACATATCATATAGGATTGTGAGACTAATTTAAACACTTTTACTTTATCAGTGTTTCAAAACAAACTTTGTGTTAAACTTAATAAATACTAATTAAAATAATCCAGAATTTACACAAAACTTGCTAATGAGTGGGATTTTTGAAGACCTTTGCAAGATCTATCAAACACCATGGTTTTTAGTTTAAATCAAGTGGCATTAATTTGTTAATGTGATAAAATTAGAAAATCATTAGACCTATAAAATCAATTTATTTTAAAAGAGGAAGTTAACCCTTTAGCTGCTTGATAAAATTAAAAGATGTTTAGAAAAATTCAACAACAAAAAAACGAAAACAAAAATTTTTTTTTTGAGATTTCTATACCATTTTTTATTTTATAACATCTACAAAAATTATAATCAAAAAATTTAAGCCTTCAATGTATAAATAATGAATGATACTTAAGATAGAAACAGCCAGGATGTGTAAATTGGGCTATTGTGGCCAGCCACACAGTTTTTTAAACTACATTATAAACTATATATTATAAATTATATTTAACCAGTTAAATATAACTATTATATAAATAATATAACTATGATATAAATAAAATTGTGCCTTCATCAAAAAATCTTTCATTACTTCAACTAATATTTTCTTTGCTAATAGAGTTTTTTTGTCATACATTTAGGTGTCTTTGTTATCACTCATTTGCACAGAAAAACATATACAAATAACATATCAAAAGAAAGAAAAGAATATGCACTACTCAGTGATAACATTTATATTTTACTAAATCTGATATTTTTGCAATAAAGGTCATAACTTTAAAGATCAGTTTTAAAAGCTACGATCATGCCTCACTGCACTTCAAAGGAAAAGTCACAATTGTAGCTTGCCACAGTTAAGGAGTTAAAAAAAGTTTTGTATATATATTAAACAATAAAGAAACAATAAAAACAGTTAATGAAACAATTTATCAATAAACTTACTCCTGAAAATAATGTAAATGGAAATGCACCAATACCAAATGAAAATTGCAAGCCTCCACCATTATGTGCATTAAAACCGCCAAAGTTAGTGAAATTATTGAATGGCTGATTGAAAAAGTAAATTACGCTTATGATTTATACCAGAATAAGTAATAACATATTAAAAACTGTTAAAATAATTTTAAAAGTTAAAAAAAAACACGAAAAAAAAATTTATCTAGATTTTTAGCCTCAATACTTACATTGTAGCTGTTTTCAGGTTCAGTTCTTTGCCCTTGCGGACGAGGGGGTAGCTTTTCACTACAAAAATATACAAATACTTTCCTCAACAAAGTTAAAATAGAAAACATTTTTTTCTTTCAATTTTTATTTAAAACATCTTCACTTTGAATTAGGCTGCAAGCAACTACTATTAAAGTTGGAAGTTACTGGAAGAGAAAAGATGAAGATTATATAGGAAGATAACAATTAACAGACAACTTAAAAGATTGCAAATTATGTAAACTTAGTAACAGCCACAGTAAAAGGATGAGACTTATTTAAATAACGAGTAACACAAGAATGAATTTTGTTAGGTGGCATCTGCTTTCTTTACTGAATTAACATCTGTCCAACAACATCCCAAATTTCATTGTCTAATAACATCTTTAGAAATGTCTAATAACATCTTTAGAAAGATGTAACTACATCCGGGAGTTATTCTCGATGTGTAACTACATCCACCTAAAATAATGCATTATTAAACAAAATAAATTTATGGACGTAGTTACATCCAAAAAAAATCAGATGTGTAATTACATCTGGTTAAAATAATATATTTTTAAATTATTTTTTTCCCGAATGTAGTCAGAAAAAAATCAGATGTGTAACTACATCTGGTTAAAGTAATGCATTATTTAAAAAAAAAATTCTACAAGTAATTACATATATAATTATTATATTATATAAGTGCTGCTATATCGACTGACAAATAGCCTGACTCTCAATGGAGTGCTGCTACGTCGACTGACAAATAGCCTGATTCACAACAGAGTGCTGCTACATTGACTGAGTGTTTGGTTTGGGCAGTATCAAATAATTAAAAAAAAAATTTTACTATGCTTAAAATTATAATAATTAACATTATAATAATTTTTTTTTGGCAGATGTAGTTACAACAAAAAAAAATCAGATGTGTAACTACATCTGGTTTAAATAATGCATTATTAAAAAATATTTTTTTCGGATGTAGTTACATCCAAAAAATCTACAGATGTAGTTGCACGAATGTTATTATACATCAATGAAATTTCAGATGTTGTTGAACAGATGTTATTATACATTAATGAAATTTGAGGTGTTGTTACACAGATGTTATTATAGATCTATAAAATTTCGGATGTTGTTGGACAGATGTTTATTAGACAGCAAAAATGGATGTTGTTACCTTGACCCACAGTATTCCATACAAGAACAGATTTTGCGAGATAAAGAATAGAATCTGGAGCAAAAAAGTGATGAGCTCGATAAAGAGATGCAACCTTAGCATTAACCTTAACATAAATGATTTCAACAAGCCATGTTGAGTATTGGGATTTGTCATTTTTAACAGCATCAAAATAACATATATCCATTATAAAAGAATTCTAAAACACCTTTTAACATAAAAAAATTGAAGAGTTACAAATTAAAAAAATGATTTGATAAATATTGCATTTATCAAAATAATTACTTTCTACTACAATATATACTCTGCTTTATTATATTAAGCAAGTTTAGTAATAAATAACATAAATGTTATAATAGATCTTCTTTATACATAGATACTGCCTTCTCAATCCATAGCCTTCAGCAAATGTATGTACTGATTCTCTGCATACCTTTATTCTTTATACAAAGTTTATACTATTTATCAAAATTTGTCACTTTTTTTTATTACAATTCTCAAATACAATAGAATAGATAACCAATAATTAGTAAACAATTGAATAGATAACCAATAAAAAGTAAACAAAGATTGTATAAAATACTTTTTGGAGAATAAAAAAAAAATTAATTTTAACAGCTTACCGGGGATCAGTTTGGCTAGGATTGTCTTTGCCATAGATAGGAATTACCTTGTCTTTACTAATAGCAGCTTTGCATACAGGGCACATTGGGCGAGCAGGACGTGTTTCTATCCACTTTATAACAAAAATTGTAAACTCAAAAATAATTACTGTTAGTTAGCATATTTTTTGATTGCCAAAAAGAAAACTATTGAATAATAGAAAAAAACTAATAGAAAAAAAGTCAAAGAATGGTTATCTAGAAAACTATGAGATAACTTTACTTGAGTATAACAACATTTAACAAGTAAAGATCTGCACTTATATTAAAATAAAATTAAAAGTGAAGATCATAAAGCACATATGCGAAAAATATTAATCATTTCTTAATCTTGTTTTAATAGTATGTGAACCTCTTATATACTCCCTTTTTTAAATATATTTTCATAAATTTTATCATAAGATTATACATGGAAATAAATACTTTCTTAAGATTATGAATATAAATATATTCTTTTATGAGTTTATATATGAAAATATTTAAATAGTTTAAACAAGACTTTTTTTAAATTTTAACTTAAATATTATTGTAAATTTTATACCTAAAAGCTATTACATACATTTGTGTGTATTATTCTAATATCTATCTCATTCTGATCGCATATGTCCTTTTTGACAACCATAATTGTCATCTCATAATAGATATATATATATATATATAGATATATATAAATTACTACTCTATTTAAAATTAAAATGATGTAATAGAGTTCAAAATGCTTTATTTAACATCAAGTCTATTAATAGAGTTATGTTTGTGTTTAACGTCAAGTCTAATAGTAGAGTTCATGATGCTTGTGTTTAATTTACTCTCATTAACATATTCAGACTAAGATAATAAATAAATAATGTACTTACTCTGTGCAAACATGGCCAACTAAAAAAAATATATATTTTAGGTATAGCAAATAAAGAGTTAAGACAATAAAATTTATACATATTTTAGATATAACATAATGAGTTAAATTAATAAAATTTATATATACTTTAAATATAACTTATCTTTCTGTTTATAATTTAAAAATTATTTATTGGACCTTGTTAGATTTAAATAACTGTGTTATTAAAAATGTATGAAAAAATATGCTATGTATGCATAAATATAAATTGTAAGTAAATTTAATTTTCATATTAAAGTAAGAAAAACAACATTAGGACTGTAGTAGTTACTTAGAAACTGTATCGGTGACTGGCTGCAATTTCTGCAAAATTTCATAATTTTTTTTTTTTAATTTTATTTGCTACTAAAATATGCAACTTGTACATTTAGCCAATTATTTTTTCATGACCTAATCATAATATTTATATTATATTTGCTTACAATTTTAGCAATAACTCTGCCTGCAACTTTTGGACTATGACACAACTTTTTCCAAAAAACTTTTAATTTTTTAATTAACAATATTGAAAGTGTCACTTATTAAATATTTAACTATCTAGAAATTATATAAGTTTGATACTTTATCCTCACCTTAATATTTTGTCCTCACTCTAAGTAAAAAAAATTTTAAAATAAGAACATTACCAGATTCTGGTTGTACTAGTTTCCTTCCGTTTACGGCTCTGTATAAAGCTTTTATAGTATTTTTTGAAGGAGTGATCTTATTTTAAAAGTTTCAAAGTTTTTATTGAGAATAGTTGTTTTCTTTTGAATCCACCATCACCAGCAATTTATTACAAGCTTTTGATGAATCTGAAAGATTTTACTTACTGAACTCTATAAATGTCCAGATTAGCTTATTTCTATGTCAAATTTATTCGAGGAATTGAAAAATTTTGAACAAGATATTTTTATTTTTTTGGTCATCTCTGATGAACTGATAAATATGACAATATGTTGGAAAAATAAAACAATAAACAAAAAGAATCAGTTAATTCAGCTTGTTACAGGTGATTTATATCTGGTAAATTTAGACAGAAAACATTACAAGTAAATAAAAATTTGCAAGTGCAACACATAAAATAACCTAATTTTGAAACTTTATCAAAAAGCAATCACATATAGCAGAGACTAACCCTTTATTATTATTCATATAACTATTTCATGAAAAATTTTTCTTCTAATAAAGCTGATATAATTTGCACAGGTCTTTGCAAATATCAATCAAAGTGATAACCATTGAGATTAGGATGAAAAACAGTCAGAAGAAATATTTGACTCTGAGTTTAATAATGATAGTAATATAGAATGTATATAGATTATGTAAAATTATGAATTGAACTTTTTTTCTTTGCACAAATTACTTGGAATGTTTATAGTTTCTGACATCGAAATGTGAAATAAACATTTTCAGCAGTGAAATTAGGTTAATAATAATATCTTTGTTTTGATTACAGTCAACCTTTGAAGCATAACATACACTCAATTTAAAATTAAAAACATTAATTATATGGGCATAACAAAAGAAAAGAAGAAATCTATTTTTAGTTATTAGAAAATATACCTATAAAACTATATACGATGATTTCTATATACAGCAAAACTTTTACCTTAATTACTTGTTTCTTAGGGCAGTAAAAATCTGGAAACTTTTTGTTTTGCAATCAGTTTATTTAGCTCTTTATACACATTAGATACTTATTAAAATTTTTTTTTTTTTAATTAGTATCTAATGTGTATAACGACCGTCTATTTTTTGAAAGATTTTTAAGCAATAGATGCCAGCCTAATATACAACAAGACTATATACAATATTAACTCAAAACTGTATGTTACACTTTAGAATCAAAGTATGAGTATAATAAACATAATATAAATATATGAAATATAAATATATAAATATATGAAATATATATTTTGTAAATTAATAGCATTAATTACTTTTCATATAATCTATATATTATACATAACTTTCATGTAAATATATGAAAAATATATTTTGTAAATTATTAGCATTAATTACTTTTCTGCAGTGTTGAAAAAAGAAAAATCCATACTCATTAAAAGTTCAAATCAAAACATGGAACGGAAAATAACAATTCAATATTGAAATAATTTCTAACAAAAACGCTAATATTAGTAATAAACTTTTTTTTTTTTTTTTTTTTTTTTTTTTTTTTTTTTACATAAACATAAAAATTAAACATAAAAAAATAGAGTGCAAAAATGAAAATTATTAGATTTAACATAATAAAAAAAATTAAATGTAATAAATTGATATTTAAACAAGTCAAAATGGCTAAAAGAATATAATGGTAGAAAAAAAATTAGCACAAAGTATCAAATAGTTTTAATGGTACTAAACAATAATAACAGATGATAAATTTAGTTTTTAAACTTAATTATAAATAAACAAAACAAAATAATTTATGAATGTCAAAACAGAGCAATAAATATTGAAATAAAAACTTACCAAAATAAATGTCCGCACATGCTAACAACAGGATCTTGAGCAATATCAAGACATATATTGCACTCAAAGCTAGAGTTATCTTTTCTTTCATCTTCAGTTTTACAGTTTTTTGTACCTTCTGCTTCAGTTCTTGTGGAACCCATTTTATTTATTCATTCAAATGTATACAAAATTACTTAGTATGGCTGCATGAAATTTAAATAATATTTAAAATCATATTTTTAAAACACGTAAAAATTGGGATATTGGAATAATAAAGATATTAAAGTGAATCTTTTTACAACGTAGTTTAACTTTTTCCCTTTTAAATATATGTTTACAAAAATTTAGTTAAGTATTACGTCAAAACAAGAAGTAGCTTAACGACAGTATTTGAACGGTGTTTAAAAAAAACAATTTTCTCAAGAGAAATCGTTTTCCCCGTACAATGTTTTCTTGTTTTTCTATTGGTAGACACGCCTGGTTACATATATGCCGTTTTATTGCAACCCTAATCCATTTGTGAAGAGCAATAAACAACAAAAACAAAAACAACAAAAATACTATTTTAAATTAAATAAAAGTTCATTAACGAGCTTCAAATTCATTAAAAAAAAATTTGGGGCAATCAAATAAAATTACCATGAACTGTTTAAGACCCTTATTTATGAACAGCGAGAGATTTTTTTTATTCCGTGCATAGAAGTTTGGAGATATCTCCTTGGTGGGAAGACATTTATTTGGACGTTAAACAAACTTTCTGACACCTCTCATTAACATGTCGTGTAATGATAACGTAATGAAATGTAATTACTATAAAACTGTAAATGATGGTAAAAAATCAAGAAGAAAAAAAGATTTGTTAATAGTTATATGAATTGTTAGTATTGATTTAAACATAATTTTTTTAACAATTAATTTATCTTTCTAGTCTTTATATTAAACATCTGAATTTAAGGTACAAAAGTTGTTGATAAGGTTGAAGAAGGAGGGTTGAACATAGTTCTATCAGTTTCCTCAGTATAGTTCTATCAGTTTCCTCAGTAGCAAGTTTTCTTGTAACACATTCTTTTTTCTTTTTCAGGTTTTTAAACCAATTAGCTTCTCAAAAACCTAATTTTTATTATGAAGGTCAATCATTTTTAATACTCCAGATAGGAATAAAAAGCTATTTGTATTTATTTTATCGGTGTTTCATTTTAATAGTATAGATGATTAATTTTTTATTTAACTGCATTTTCATTAACGAAGTGGTTTGTTGTCCTAAATTAATTTTTTCTTTATTTTTTTAACTAATTATAATTCTAATTAATAGTTTAGAAGTTCATTTTTGTTGAAATTAAAAAAAGTAAGAAACATGACAAAAAATATCATAAAAGTTAAGAGAACATTGCGTGGAAATTGATGTCAAAAGCAAGTAATTTCGAAAGTGTAAGAACACCTTCACCGAAAGTAAATAAATTTCGAAAGTGAAAGAACACCTTCACAGAAATTAAAGTAAAGAAAAGTGTAAGAACCTTCACCAAAAACTACGCAGTGATATAAAACTTAGCAAACTTTAGTTAAATAAAAAATAGTGTTCTTGTTATAATTTAATTATAAAATTCTTAATTATTAAAAACAATTTTAATGGAAAAGTTACAGTGTATTCACCACATTTTGAAAATAATTGAAACTTGAATCCTTAATTGATGTAATAAGAGCCATAAAAAGATTAAAATATCCGGAAAGAACGTTTTACAGAAAGAGAAATAGGCTTTAAAAAAAAGATGAGAAAACAATAACATTTTTTCCTAATTTCAACAATTAATAACGTTTTGATATTTTATCTTTTGAAGGCCCTGAAAGTAAGAGTAAATTAAAGAATCTAAAGTTGACCAGAAAAGTAGAGACAGTGAAAGTTAATTGGTCTATATATTATATTTATTGGTCCATGGTATGGGAGACCAAAGATAGTACCAAAGGTAAGTAAATGAACTGTGTTTATTTTTAGACCTTTTTATCTGAAAAGGCCTGAAATTACATGGATTACCATTTCATATTTCAAAGTAGTATTGTAAACATTTGCGGATTCACATAAGAGATCATTGTAACTTATGTAGTTTTTGGACAAAAACGTGGTTTCACAATATTGAGAAATATTATTTTTTATTAAAAAATTTGAAAAATTAAGGCTTCTTTTTACATAGAAAAAAAGTGAGTTACTGTTTTGGCTTCTTATACAAACTATTTGCTACAAGCTTAATTTCCGTTAAAATGTATTAAATGTTATTATATTATTCCTTTTTTTAAATAAATATTTATTAGAAATGGTTCATTCTATTATACTTTTATTTTTATTTTATTTTTTTAATTTTATTTTAAGCACCCCAAGAAGTCCTTACGGTCTTGTCACGGAGAACCGCGGAAGAGTATTTGAAAAGAGTGCCTCCTTCCTCGTTGTTGTTATAATTATATAGACATTCTATAGACATTCTATAGACTATAACCCATTCTAGAGACAAGTAAGTCTATAGACTTACTTGTCTCAATCAAGATGCTTCAATAAAATTATGAACATATATTAGTATACTAACTCGACTAACTTGAGCAACCCTAGTGGTTAGTGCGCTTGCCCTAGAAGCTTCATAATTTTATTGAAGCATCTTGATTGAGACAAGTAAGTCTATAGACTTACTTGTCTCTAGAATGGGTTATAGACTTGTCTATAGAATGGGTTGTTTGAACTTAGTTACGTAAACTTGAACTAAGCCATTGTCCTAAGTAACACCTTGTAGTGGCGTTACTTAGTACAAGTACTTTTTATTTTTTTAATTATAAGAGGCTCATTTTTTCACATTTTTTGTTCAAAATAATAACTTCTTCACTAAGCCCTAAATTTGTTCAAAGTTGAAAATTGTTCCAAGTATTATGATAAATAAAATATAAATATTTAAGATAAGTAACATATAAATATGATACTGTTTTAAGGTTATCATATTTATATTTTGCGCTAACTCACCTTTAAAGTTCGCTAACTTACCCGGGGTAAGTTTATTTTTGACGGGGACTAAAAAAAATTTTTATCATGGTTGCAACGTGAAATTGTTTTCTAAATTCATACCCTTCAAGACTATACTTTTATATTTACAAAAATGTTATTCAGTCCGGGTTACAAGGTTTATAGAATCGGGATACAATTGGTTTGCAACATCAAAGTTGGGATACTAGTGATATGTAATTTTCACGATTGGTGTTTCTTTTGTTTCCAATGATTTTTACATTAATAATAGCTCAAAGCAAAACTGCATTTATCTTGATTTAAACATTTTGCGAGGTTAGAATTATTTTGTTCTATCTCTACATTTTTTTTATTTTGAGATAAAACGATTTGAAAAATAAAAACTGAAGGAGACGCATATAAAAAGATTCTTATTACATATGTTTTCTCCGAAACTCATTTGATTTTAACTTAAATTTAATATAGTAGAAAAACATTATTTTGAGGTACATGTCACAATCAATAACTCGATTTTTTTCTAAAAGCGGAGATAAAACAAAATAGTTCTAACCTCGCAATTTGTTAAAAACTTTAAGCAAACATTTTTTGAAACCTTTATTAAAAAAAAGTAGTTTTGAAAAGAAATCTATTAAAATGATATTTCAGCAGATGTTTAGAAACTGCAACAAAAGGAATAATTTCGAAAAACATTTGTTTCGAAATGGAATTTTAAGATTTTTTTCGAAAAACTGTTTACGGAAAAATGATGAAAATGTAAATGAAAATAAAAAATTAAAAAGGATATTAAAATTGCTGCTATAAGGCTTGGAGTGGAGTGTTTATTCATCGAATGTCTAAAATAGAAACAGGCGTAGTGGAATATATATATAGATACAAAGGGTTTGTGTGAGGCAGGCAGAGAGAATAATTAAAAAGTATATATATTGAAAGCCTACTAAAGGGTTTGCTTAAATTAAGAACATATTACTTTTTATTTTGAATCAGACTTGTACAGTTGCTGCTCAAAAAAATTAGCCTTTTCAAAATTATTCCTCTTTTTGTACTTTCAAACCAATTCTTTTTTTTTTTGAATTTCGAAATAATTCCATCACGCTAGGTTTTGACTCTATTCGGATTATGATACTTTTTAACTTGTTCTTGATTACGATTTTCGAAATTATTCCTTTTTTTGATTTCAAACCAGAACTACTAACCGTCAAAAACATTACCGCTACATTTTTTTATTTTTGCTTTTGCAATAACTGCCTTGATCTATAAGTTCTATATGACCCTATACGATTTTGTTTGGTTCGAATAAATAACAAAAATAATAGTAATAAATAACAAAAAAGTAAAAAATTGGTTAAAATCAAGACAGTCTGTTCTGTTAGACGCGATGAGAGTTATAGAAAATAATGAATTTCAAAAAATTAATTTGCAATTCAAAACCGGGTACTTAAGTATATTAAACGTATAGACGTAATTAATAAAATTGTATAAGCCTGAAGACAGCATCGATGTTTTTTTTCAATTATTTAGCCGTTCATACATTATTTACAAGTTTGTGTATTGAAATATATAAATATGGCAAAGACAAGAAGACAGATTTGTCTTATCAGCCAGTCCCTAATATGTCAATAGGGACTGAAATAAAAAACTTTTATTTTGACATAATCGATTTAGTATGTGCCAATACTTTGCGATACAATCGATGTTTACATATGAAATAAAACGATCATCAGGGGGATCATTAGTTAATAAATTGACGAATCGTTTATATGCATTTTATTATTAAAAAATTCTTAGTTAATATATTATTTATAAAGAGTGTATATATTAAATTTTTAACTAATAAAACACAATAAATAAAAGCATCAATATACATTTTAAAATTTACATCTATAAATTACAATAAAAATTTTCACTAAAATTTCTTAATGTTTCTATAAAAAAAAGTCACACGTATGCATACAAAACATACTGCATCTAGAAATGGAAATATAAATAAGATTCGCCTTTTTTATATTTGCACATGAGCGTAATAAAAAAAAGTCCACGGATTCATTTAAAGATTTAATCTTAGTTTTTTCGTGAATGAACTAAAACTAAAACTGTAACAGAATAATATGTAGAAAAATTTAAATAATTTATTTAGATGCCGATCCAGTCCAGCGTATTAAAAGATTCTACTAACTGACTCTAATTACAACAGTATTCACAAAAATTGGCGCAATAAAACACGTTTAAGCTAAGAAAACATGGCTTAAATTACAAAACAATATCATTTAATTTGATTTTGCCCTTTTATAAAAATGTGGTTTTGATAAAAATTTCTTTAAAAGACCTAATAATATTTTTGTTATTCGATAAAGAAATACGCGCCACGCATCTCACAAGTCTGACGTATAAAATCAGCATGATTGGCGTATAATTCCAACTTTTTATCTATTTTCATCCATTGTACATTTTTAGCGTCATCACCAGCTTTTAAAGGTAGATGGCTAATACTGTTTCCATCATCGTCATGAAAGTTAACAGCTACAGTTTCCATCCAAGCGTTATCTGTATTCCGAATATCGTCAACATAACCTTTGTAAACCTAAAAATTAAAAAGAATAACAGCATTCAAATAAAATATAAAAGATTGTAAAAATATGAAAAAAAAAAAAAAAATTATTACTCAGTCCTAAACAGTTTATTTTTTGTCTTAGTGCTAAGAATTTTTACTTGGTAATTTGAGGACGCCTTGTTTTAAAATAATTTAACTTTTTTCCATTAGCTCTAGTTTTCATTTTACAGAATATTTTTTTACGGTGACGAAAGAAACTACTAGAAACGGTGAAAAACCAGAAATGGCTATAACAACATTTTATGTAATAGAACAAAAGTTTAGGTGATTCTTTAAACAAAAGGTTCCTTTATAAAATGCTTATATGTTTTTTGTTAAACGGTGCAGATTGGTAGCAAACACACACTTTATCTTTATTACTTTTATAGCTTTATTAAATTTATTATATATTTTTATACTATTATATATTTTAATTTTCAAACCTCACATAAAATCAGACTTTTCAAAAGAAAGTATTTTGGTCAAATAATAGCAAAGTTTTTAATCTACGTTATTTAACGTTTATTTATCCCTGTTTCAAACTTGTTTCTGCATTAGTCTCATTAATTAAAAAAAGCGACGTTTTTCTCTTTATAAGATTGCATATAGAATTGATGTATGATATTTATATAAATCTTTAAATTTATTCAAATACAAATATGAAAATCATGCCTATTTCATGCCCATAGAATGGTATCTATCTAACAATCATATATAAAACTTAAAATATTTTTTGAAAACTTTTCAACAATTTATTTTTCATATGTAATTTATATCATATTGCATATGTACTTTGCATTATTTTTTATACACATTTCTGCAAACTCTTATGCATATCATACTTCAAAATCTAAAGATCTTTAGACTTAGTCATCGATGAATAGAGAAAAAAAGAAGAGAAAAGAAATTGAATAATTAAAGCATATTACAAAAACAAAAAGACTAAAACCAATTAAGTAAAATGAATACAAGTTTCTGACTCGACGTCCTAAAAATATACAGAAACAAGACTAACTTTTCTGTCACAAAATATGTATTGACTAGTGTTATTAATTTATTGATAACAAAAGACATTTTAATGTTCCTTTCTTAAAAACAACAGATATTCTCATGTTCCTTTCTTTAAAAAAAAACATATATTCTAATGTTCCATGCATAAAAACAATAGAAATACTAATGTTTAATGATTAAAAATAATAAACATACTAATGTTCCGTGTTTAAAAAGCTCTTTAATCTTATCACGCAGTAATGCTTGAGCTTCAACAGTCATGTCTAGGGATCCAAGAGCTTCCTCACTAAATTCACGTCTAAGTGTTGCCGAAATTTTCTCCCCAGGATCAACCATACCCTAAACAAAAAAAGAAACACGTGTAAAATAAAATCATTAGGAGTGATTATTAATAAATATCATAATTTAAAACATAGAATTATAATCAAAAACCAACCCCAGGTATAGCCCATTGACCAGAATCTTTTCTTTGAATTGCAACAAACTCTAGAACAGGGCGCCCACAATGTTTGACAATAGAGCCGTTTGAGCTTCTTCCCCATCTTTTTAATACACATAAAATAAATTAATAACAAATTAATTTATTAAATTACTCATGTCACTATATTTAGAACACAGAAAATTTTTATTAAGCTTTGCAAATGTTTAAAATATTCTAAAAATTCCATAACAGTATCTTTTAATATTATTTAGCAATAACAATTAATACCTTGTAAGTATTGGGTCAGCAGCATGGTTAGGACCCCATCTACCAAGTAGTCCTCTTCCAATCATTCCAGTTCTTCCAACAGGATTTCTAAGATATTTTTTATTAATTGGTAACACATTAAAAAGTAAGAAAATTCTGAAAACTAGAAATAAAAAGACGATGCCTTAAATGATAAATAAAACAGTATTTATAATTATAAAGAACAATAATAAATAATAGTTGTTAGAATAAATAATATCTTAAAAAATTAAAAAAAAGATAAAACTTTATTAATTTAAAAATAAATTTAAGCAAAAAAACAAGCAAACAAAAAACAAAACCCCTTCTAAACTATACCTTGGATAACCATCTACCACAGCATAATGGCCCATATGACTTTTTCTGTTAACTTTACCATCCATTGAATTGAACAACATTTTTGGTGACTGACCCCCTCTAAATAAAATAAAAAAAGATCGTTAAAATTTTAATTTTAACAATATACGGGAAAATAGTTCTTTGGAAAACAGGGCAGAAAATATTTAACCAATAAGAAATCGACACAGAAATTATAAAAGTACAACAAATACTAAAAAAAAAATATATCAAACTCGCCTTCTTATTTTTATGAATCTACCCAAATTACTATAAATCTACCAAAACTATAAATTTTTACAAACCTACCCAATTTCTTTATCAGCCCATTCTGGATTCTTCAAAACAATTTCAGCAGTATACATCACAGGATTATAGTTAGGGAAAGGACGATGCCAAGAAATGCAATCACTGGGTACAATTGTTTTAGTTATTGTTGTACCTGGGTAAGTAGGTCCCAAGGCAACTACATGTGTTGATGGTAAAGGTGGGGCAAACTGTACTTCCTTAATATGACCTTCTAAAAAAAACAAATAAACTTGTTTTAAAAACTTATAACAAAACATTTAAGAAATATTAAATCAATGTGAAACAAAACACAAAAAATACCAGAGTGTATATGTATTCAGGGGAAAAGGTCTGTTAAATTTCCATTAAAAAAAAAGAGTCAGAATTCAAAATCTTTTTTTAAAAACAAACTTACTCTGGTCCCAATCAGCTAGCAATTTTGCATGAGCTTTTTCCAGCTTTGTTTTCTCCTTTTTTTTTGAATAAAAAATATAATGTAATTTAACTACATTTTTACCTTAAGAATCTTGTGACAGAAATATTTTAACTTAATCCTACTTTATATTATTTTAAATTTATCTTTAAACTTTTTCTTTGTATTATATTTATCTATCTATATATCTATATTTATGTACCTATCTATGTATCTAGTTATCTATCTATATATATCTATGTATCTATCTATTTATCTATCTATCTATCTATCTATCTATCTATCTATCTATCTATCTATCTATCTATCTATCTATATATATATATATATATATATATATATATATATATATATATATATATATATATATATATATATATATATATATATTGTATATATATATATATAATCATATTACATAAGCAAAAATAAAATCTTCGAACCTTTGCCAACCTGCTAATAGCAACTTGCATGTTCATCAAATCGACTGTTTTCTGATTGATATCTTTCTCTTTTTCCTAAAATGAAAATTACTGAAATGAAAAATAAAGATTTGTAAAAAAAAAAATAAAGTACAAAAGAAAAGAGGTAAAAGGTTTTGAATTCTTTTAACCTTTTAACTTCTACTATTTTTGTCTATTTAGTATACATGTATTAAAAAAAAATGTACCTGTAAACAATGTTGAAGTTCTTGAACTTTATTTTGCAGTACAACATCAGCATTCTAATCAACCAATTATATTGTTTTATTTTAATCACATTTATCTATATATTCATCTTATTTCATTACTTAAGAATTAATTTCTATTTTTTTTTTGAACTAGTAACTTTATTAAAAAAAAAAAAAAAAAAATCAAATAAAAAACTTACAGAAAAATGCTCTTGATTCATTGTATCAATGTGTCTCTCTCGCAATGCTTCATTCTCCTTCCTCATCATCTTCAAACGCAGTTGAAAATGACGTAGTAACTTTGCTGATGATGGCAATGTGCCGCATACAGCTAACTCATCATTATTCTAGTAAATATAGTAAGTATGTATATATATATATATATATATATATATATATATATATATATATATATATATATATATATATATATATATATATATATATATATATATATATAATTTTATTAGCATAACAATAATAATTGAATCGGTGAATGTTAAAGGGGCGGAAGTCCAACTATGTAAACTTTCAGGAAACTAAAAAAAACTACATTTTCCCCCCGTAGTAAATTTTTGTTAATGGTTCAATAACTTTTTTTTGAAAAACGAAAAAAATTATTAAACCATTAACAAAAATTTACTGCAAGGTAAAATGCAGTTTTTTTTAGTTTCATGAAGGTTTACATAGTTGGACTTCCGCCCTTTTAACATTTATCGATTCAATTGTAATTGATTAATTTAATGTGCATGTTGTGTGACATTACAACAATTAAAGCAATATTAAAAGCTATCACTCAGAAAACTTTAAAACTAAAAAAAATATTTTAAAACTAATAAACAACCTGCATTAATGATTCATTTTCTTGTTGTAAGGATTGTACAAACCCACAAAAATATTTTAGCTGAGAAGATAAAGTAGCCTACAATGTAATAGACATAATATTAACCTATAATGATATAGGTGTACATATTTAAAATGTATTTTGGATTTTCTAAAAGAAAATCCAAAATAGGCATCAATGCTCTGCAAACCTTACAATATCATAGCAGACATATTGGGCTTTTTGTCTGTACAATACTAATGTATTCTGTTCAACTATAGAAATATGTGTATATAAAAATACACACACATACACACACACACACACACACACTCAAACATTATTCAACACAATATTAATAAAGAAACAATAGTTGTTAAACAAACATTGGTATGACTCTCAAGGAAAGCTATGCACACTGATTGCATAAAACATGGCTAACACTACATACATAGTGCTATACTTGCTGAGATTATTCTTATAAAAAATTTTGAGCTATGTTAATCATTTTCACTTCATCATGATATATTTATCATTATCTCATTTTGTTTTATCATTTGAAATAAGCATTTTTTTATGTTAATAATTTTATAGAACTATAGGTAGTTTAAAAATTAATTTAAAAATTTAAAATTTCTATAAATTATAAAACATGAGGAAATTATTTAAATCAAAACTTTGAATAAATGGATTATCTCCTAAACAATAATCATATTATGTTGCATTGTGTTTTTGTAATCAACAATTGCAGCACGAATAATAAAAATAAAAGAAATAATAAAGTAAAATAAATAAAAATACAAATTTTATATGGTACTGAAGCAATTAAAAACAATTATTTATGAAACAATTTAAAACAATTAATTATGCTTAAACATAATTTTAAAAAGCTTAAATATTTCACTAGCAGTAATAAATAAAGTTAAATTATTTTCTCTTACTTGTTTTCTCAATCTACATTGAGATGACACAAAATATAGACTTAACAAAAATTAGCCTTAATAAAGTATAGAAAAAAAAAAAAAAAAATTAATAAATAATAAACAAAAATTTTCTTTCTTTATATAAAAAATATTTCCATTTTTTTGTCATTTCTTTTTAAGTTTGTCTTTCATCAAAATTTAATATATTAAAAAAAAACAAAAAAACTTTTAATAAACTTTTGAGGTTGAAATTAACCTCAAAAGTTTATTAAAAGTTTTATTTAATTAAAAATAATAAATTAATATATATTTTTGAAATAGCTAGTAAAATCAATGGATTTTTTCATTTGATACATGTATTAATCTAAAGTAAATACCAAATTAAAAATTATATTTATTTTGATAATAATAATATTAATAATAACAATAATAACAACAATAACAAAAAAATAGAATATATGGTAAAAATGATTACAGAAATAAGAAATATTAAATGTTTTTTTTATTAAGTTTTTTTATTAAGTTTTATTAATTTTTGTTAAGTCTATATTTAGTGTGAAACATTGTTTCAACAGTTCTTATATTTTATTGGTTTATGTCCATGACTATTATGAACAGTGTTTCAAGATTGATATGTTCAAATTATTATTGAATTTGATTAGAGCTGTTTGCGCTTATATAATGCAAGATATGTAATCAAAAACAACACTACTTTATTTGCAAAAAATTAGTGAAAATTAAAGGTGAGAAAATTTCAAATAAAAATCATTTTAAGAAACCTTAAAAGTCATTTTATTTTATGTTAAAATTTTTTTGTTAAAACTTTTTTTTAAACAATTTTGTTTCTTTTAAGATCCAACATGATATACTTTATATATATATATACTTATATACTATATATATATATATACTATATATATATATATATATATATATATATATATATATATATATATATATATATATATATATATATATATATATATATATATATATTGATAATATTAGGAACATTTTGAAAGTTAGTACTCAAAAAATGCATGCACACCATCAATTTAAAGCCTTTTTGTGTCATTTATTTCTAGGTGATCTACCTTCCTTTTTACACTATATTAATTGCACCAGGTAAGCTATACTGCTGTGGGTTTTTTTTACATTTAATGCAATGGAATTTAAAATGCAAGTTTACACTGTTAAAAAATTCTGTACTTTTAAAGAATTATTCTCCATTATTTGCACGGAAAATACCCATTTAATGTAATTAAATTGAAATTTTTCTTATTTAACACATTGCTTGCAGGTAGAGTTTCCATCAACTTCGCAAGGATAAATAAAAGGTTAAATTTAAACTTATTTTTTTAAACACTAAAATACAGATGAAATACAGAAAAAATAAACCTCTAGCAAAACAAAGCGCTCAAGTAACAAACTTCAGAAAATGTATTAGTACATGTCCCCCACTCAAGCATCAATTGTCAGAAAAGGCACTAGTACGTGTCTTGCATCATTTTAAAATAATGTTTTTGATTACACACAATCCATTTTTCATGGATTGTATGTTATTAAAAAATAATAGTTGAAAATAAACATTTTCAAATTATTGGAATATTAATTAAAACCTTTTATTTACAGAAACTGGCAGAGAATGATCCAATTGTTTAACCAAAAAAAACCTTATGGAGCTAAAACAGAATTATCCATTTATTTATGAAAATTATCCCGCAGCTGGATTTGCAGCAAAATTCCGTTTTTTAGCAGAAAAAACCAATTGAGTTTCTCTTAGGAAACATCTGTATATTTACAGGAACTTTTGTTTCAAGAGCCATGAAGTCAAGAAGGCTGAGGATAAAAAAGTTGAGCGTGGTACTACCAAGGATGTGGTGGGGATCGAACTTGTGGCAAATCAAGATAATTTCTGAGTTATTTCTTCAACACTGTAACATAAAATTATAAGTAATCTTATAAGTAACTGCAAGTATGTCATTGCAGTGTTATAAAGTCTAAAGTTTCCTTGTCTAAAGTTTCCTTGATCAGAACTAGTTTTCCTCACTTTTTCCTCAAAATCAAAAAAGTAGAAAGAAATAGTTCAGAAGCAATTTAAAAATAAATCGTTTCACGGCCACAAACAATCTGGAAGACCTTGTCCACCAAAAGAAAGGAAGAATGGTACATAAAGTTTCATGTGAAACTGTCAGCACAAATAAAAAAAATAGATTAAACAAAAAAAAATTATTTAAATAATTAAAGTAAATAGAAAGTAAGAATAGATGGCTAAATAAATCAGAATTTGAATTGAATTATTATTAATCTAATTTGGTCAGCACCAGAAATCTCCACTAATTTCAATAAACACCATGTAACAAAAATTAGCTTTACATTGGTTAAACAACATTTGCTAGGTGTTGATCTCAGAGATCTAAGACCAACACCTAGAAAACTTGTCTGACCCAAGTTCATAAACAGAAACAATTAAATTAGACCAAAGAACACAAAAATTGGACACCAAATGACTGGAATAATATTCTTTAGTCAGATGAATCCATGTTTGAAATTTTCTGCAATAAACATTAGCCCTTTGTTTGTCATTGATTTGGAGAAAAGATGCTGTGTCATTGACTTAGAGAAAAGATGCTGTAAAAGGTTACACACATGGGTGGCAACATTATGGTTTGGGGTTGTTTTGGAGGTTGCCAAATAATAAACTTGTAAAAACGCATTAAAAAAATTATAAAATAGGTCTATTTGCATATTTTGGACTGCGGAATAGAACTTGTTGGTAAAAGATTAGTTTTCCAACAAGACAACGATCTGAAACATACAGTTAAAGTCCTATAAGAATATTTAACAAAAAGCAGTTCTGTTATTCTGTTAAAAAAAAAAAAAATTAATAAAAACTAAAAATCTAAAATTAAAAAAAGATTATATAAAAAAAAAATTCAAAAATTCTAAACAACTAATTAAAAAAATTAAATAACAAATGGCATAGTTTTTATTCTGCCATCACTGCCAAATAAAGCTTTTATTCTGTCATATTTATCATTAAAATAAATAAATAATGATATATAAATAATAATCTCTTAATAAAACATTACTATTATCTTAATAAAACAGCAATTTTTTTAAAAGAAAAAATTTGCCCATATGCATTTGCCTTTATTTTTTTTATTAACAAAACATTTAAGAGCTGTGAATGAAATCTAATGAAGTCCAAAAAAGGTAATGGTAAGTTTATAAAAACATAACTGTGATGTTAATTTTACAAAAATAGTGATAAAAGATAAACATCAAACTTAATAATATCATTAATCTGTTCACAAAAGCATCAATAATTTGTTCTGAAGAGACTATTTAAAACACATATATGATTTTGTAAATATATTTTAATAAAACTAAAAACTAAAACTATATAATAATTAATTTAGGTTTAGATGCCCGTAAAACATGATTAATGACAACACTGAAGTAACTATCTGTGAGAGCTTCAGTACATATTTTCTGAGAATTTAGGCTAGGGTATGCAGTAGCATCTAAAGAATAACCTAACATAAGTATATAATAACTTATTATAAATAAACATGTAAATAAATTAAAAAGGCGTGTGTTAATAATTAAGAAGGCTTGTGTTAATAACTAAGAATATAGATGCTTAAATAAAACTAAAATCATACCATTGCTTCACTTAAAGAACTTTGATCTTTTGAATATTCAAAATTTCTAAAATATAAAATGTAAGAATGAAAAATCTTTTTTACTCAATATATACATCAGCTGACAAATGTATAAACTAAAGCCCCTGCAGATAGCTGGTTCAGTACAAAGTAGTATATATATATATATATATATATATATATATATATATATATATATATATATATATATATATATATATATATATATATATATATATATATATATATATATATATATATAAATTTTTTTTATCATTTTTGAAATTTTTTATAAAATTTCACTTCTTTTGAGACCCAACATGATATGCTTTTGAAAAACTTTTTTTTTCAAAATATGTCTTGAGCAACTCTTAAAATTTTTTTTATATTCAAAATTTTTTTAAATTTAGTAATAATTTATTACCTAGAACATATTTAGGGGGTGGCAGCAGACAATTTCAAAAAAAAGTTGTTTTTAGAGGCACCCTAATATATATATATATATATATATATATATATATATATATATATATATATATATATATATATATATATATATATATATATATATATATATATATATATATATATATATATATATATGCCATATACACTAAAAATAAAAAGGTAGAAACTAAGGGGTATGATATGTGATTACCATAAATTGTAAATTTCTAACTTTATTTAGTGTGTACATACAAACATACATACATACATACATACATACATACATACATACATACATACATACATACATACATACATATGCATACATACATATAAAGTATAGATTACAAAGTTTGCTTAAAAAAGATTAACTTCATTCAAGAAAATGGAACAGAATACAATAATATTCTAAAAATTTACTTTTGCTTAGTTGATGGGGGTGATCCAGCTATAATTCTCATTTTGGAGCATTCTTCAAGTAACTCTATTGCAGCTGATTTCATTTGTTTTTCATACTACCAAAATTTATATGTAATTAAAATTTACTTAAAGAAAAACAAACAACAATTTAATAAACTAATTAAATAATAGCAAAAAAAATTATACACATTTAATATATAATTAAGGTTTAATATGAAAAAATAATTGTAAAAAAAAAAAAGTTAAATACAAAAAATGTCTACAGTCCATATAAAACAATAAATATTATAAATCTTATAAAAATAAATGTTAGTTTTTAATTTATTTATTCAACATACAAAAATCTAACAAATAAATGATACACAAACAGTTTACAAATATAATTTAACTTTTTAGTTAAAACTTTTTAATTTTTCATCTAAATAGATTATTTTAAATTTGTTTTGTACATTCTATAGCAATCTCACATGTACAAGTTTATATAAAATATTATTTATCAAACCTTTTTCAATTCAATTTATAGTATGTAAGTTCAAACTTACTTCGTACAACTTGTTTTTTAGAGCAGTTCTTTCTTCTATGGTTTTTGAAAGCTCTGATTTATCTATTAAAATAATTTCATTTAGATGTTGTATGTTCTCATTCTTTTGTTTCATTGTCTAGATGATAAAAAATATTTAAATCAAAATCTATGAAGATTGTAGAGCTTTTTTTAAACTAAATATATATATATATATATATATATATATATATTATATATATATATATGTATATATATATATGTATATATATGTATATATATGTATATATATGTATATATATGTATATATATGTATATATATGTATATATATATATATGTATATATATATATATGTATATATATGTATATATATGTATATATATGTATATATATGTATATATATGTATATATATGTATATATATGTATATATATGTATATATATGTATATATATGTATATATATATATATATATATATATATATATATATATATATATATATATATATATATATATATATATATATATATATATATATATATATATAGGCTTGGTTGGGAAGCGGGTGCAATCGCACTCGATAACTGACCACAGAAATAAGCTATAAATGTTTTAAACTAAGATTATTTGTTTACAAAATAAATGTTTTAAATTTATCTTTTTTAACTTGTCGACGTTTTGTAAATATATTATAGGTTTTATTAGTATATTCTTATTTTTATATAATGGATGTATTTTTTATGTATGTAATGTATTTTTAATGTAATGTATTTTTATGAATGTGTTTTTTGTGCATTTAATTTTATGTATGTGTATTTTATTCAAATGTAATCTCTTAAAGCAATTTGTGCAAGCAAATACTCTTTGATAAATCGAAGAACATTTGTTTCCTAATTAAACAATCATTAATAGTAAGTTGTTACTTTATACAAAAAATGTCACTTAATTTTATATAAAAATTATAAAAGTTTCAAAAATATTTGCTCTAATCATATTTATTTTTTCGCGTTTTTTTAAACTGTTCTTCATCAGTCAAGTTAATCTTATTGCGATTTTTAGTTTGTTTTTGAAATATTCTCAAAACGACTTAAAAATCTGGCCGGCTTTTTGCAACTAAATATTATCTCCGTGGTCAATTATCGAGTGCGATCGCACCCGCTTCCCGACCAAGCCTGTATGTATGTATGTATGTATATATATATATATATATATATATATATATATATATATATATATATATATATATATATATATATATATATATATATATATATATATGTATGTATATGTATATACATACATACACATATGTATATGTATATACACACATTTATACAAATATGTGATATGTTAATATATAATTACCTCATAAAAATCATTTTTTAAATTAATTTTTTCTTCATTTGCTTGTGCAAGCTCAGATTTTTCTATAAGTACTACTTCATTAAGATGACGAATTTCTTCATTTTTTTGATTTATTGTCTAAAAAAGGAAATAAAACTAGTAAACAAAATTATAACTTTGTCACATGGACTCCCATGATATTTTTACTTTTATAGGTAATTAGGCAGAAAAAAACAAACATTAAAAATCTTTTAGCCAAAAATTTCATTCTCTTAAGTAATTTAAAATATTTTAAACAAATTACGAGCTTGCTTAAACCAAAAATAAGTTTTATTATGAAGTTACTATCTAGCAAACTTTGCTCCTGGTCCTATCTATCTAAAATAAGTTTTATTATGAAGTTACTATCTGGCAAATTTTGATCTTTTTCAATTGTCCAACAAGAATATGTCAACATATTCAGGTTCCATCTGCCATGGTAACAATTTTATGTCTTACATATTTCCTGATAGAACTTTTTTTGTGTTCATTATCCACAGAACCTAAATTCTTATAAAAAAATTTAAATTTTGTCTAAAGAATGAAATTTGAGTGAACTGTTGTGAAATTTGAGTGAACTGTTGTTGATCTTGACAAGCCAACAATAGTTTGTTGTTGATAAGCCAACAATAGCTTGTTAACCTTCTATAGCTTTCATTATCATTACCAAAATATTTGCAATAAAAAAGCAAAACCTTGTTTTTTTTTTTTTGAAATATCTTTTATTAACTCCCTGATTCTGAGTTAAAATATATTAAAGATAAAAAATATTTTCGTAAGTGTTGCAGTTGTATTACTTATGTTTTGTTATTTTATTATGTATTATTATTTATTATGTATTTTTAATTCATGTTAGTTCTCTTTTTTTAACTCATAGTTCCATTCAACTAGCGATTTAATGAAATATATTTAACTAAGTAGAATTAACAGAAGGACCATTTACCATATTTTCTTTAAAAACCACACCAAATACTATCTTCTGTAGACTAATCCAGAGGTAGCCAAAGAAAAAAATTCTTTATTTTTAACACTACATTACTTAATAACCAATTTAAACTCAAATTGAAAAAGTTATTGTTAAACAAATTTCAGATTTTATGCACTAGACTAATCGTTGAACTCTTCTTAAATTCTCTAAAAATGATAAAATTAATTTTAACTTTGACAAAATGGAAACAATAAGCTATTAAAGAATTTTTCATATAAATTCCATATAAATTTTGATGACGAAAACTTGTAAGAGTTTACTGAACACCTTTAGTAAGGGTTTGCTGTCCGATTTAAATGAACAGTTTCATGAAAAAATTTTCTTTTCCACATCATATATGTACATATTTTATGTAGAGATTGGTTTGATCATTTTGGAGATGAATCATCACTGGTGCTACTAAGCAACAGTGATGATTCATTGGTGCCAAGCTGCCTATAACTGAAAAGAATCAACTTTTACTGAGAAAGATTGTAATGCGTGTCACACATCACAAAATTTCTCAGAGCATCTAAAAAATTTTTTGTTTGTTGTATTTTAAAAGATTTCAGCAAATTAGTTTTGAAATGAGCATCAATAAAAAATGAAAAAGTATTATTGTCATTCCCATTAAAGTTAAATTATGCTTTAAGTTGAGGTTGTAGTGAAGACATCATTTTTAATAAGTTTGGAGTTCTTTGTGCTATATTTATCTATAGCAACTTCTGAAAATACTTTAGAAATGCAAAATATACCTGAGCTGGTTATTTTTGTAACCTTTTAAAAACAATCTGCTCTCACCCCCTAAATGTGTTCTATCTAATACAAAAACACTAAGTTTAAATTTTTTTTCAATAGAAAATAATTTAAAGGGTCCCTCAAGACCCTCGAATATTTAATGGGTCCCTTATATTTTCAAAAAAAAAGTTTTTAAAAATTATGTCAACCTGGTACTCAAAGGAATCGAAATTATATAAAAATTTCAAAAATAATGTTTATTTCGGAAAAAACGGTACGTAACGATATTTCCCTTAAAATATACAATATTTGCCAAAACAAAAAACAATTTTCTGTAAAAAAAATTGCCGATTTCGTTAAAAAAAAGAAGTATCATTTCAGTGTTTTTGTATTAGATAGAACACATTTAGGGGGTGAGAGCAAATTATTTTTAAAAAAGCTGTTTTTTAGGACACCCTAATGTATATATATATATACATATACATATACGTATACATATATATGCATATACACACATGCATGATTCAATTTAAAGAATGTTCAACTAAAGCCCATTTTAAATTAACTTGAACTAATATCTTATATCAGCCAAACTTTGACTGATATGAGATATTAGCTCAAGTTAAGGCAATTTTTCTTTATTAAATGCAAAAGTGTATACAATAAATTTACACCATTTTACTAGTGTTTCAATGAAAGAAGTTACAGATTGTATTATTGTAGTACAGTCAAAAGATAACATTCAAAAAAAAGTTTAGCAACACAATGACTTCCTTATTATTTGGTAATAAAATTGCATCTTTTATTTAGAAATTCATTAAACTAGAAAATAATTGTTTCTTTATGGTTTTATCATGCTTTATCTTTTAAGTTTCATTATAGTATTATATTAAAATATGCAGAAAACATTAAGCAGTAATTGATTGTTGTAAAAAACATTTTCCTGGCAGTTGTGAAAATTTTTTTTTTCAGAAAAAACAAAACAAAACAGATAGTTAAACAAACTTTTTTCTACTTTCATTTTTATAAAATTTTTAATTTAAATTTATTTCATTTATTTTAAATTTATTATTAAATTTAAATTCCATTTAATTTTTTTATTTATAACATGCAACGTTTTACAATTTTGTTTTTAATTTTTAAAATTTCCAAACATGTTAAAAAAATTTTTTTTTTTATTTATAGTTTTTTTTTTTTTTTTTTTTTTAAATAAATTATTTTTTATTAATTAATTATTATTTACTGTTTCACCCTTAGTTCAACCCTCATATATCCTAATATATTGTAACTATATATATATATATATATATATATATATATATATATATATATATATATATATATATATATATATATATATATATATATATATATATATATATATATATATATATATATATATATAAGAAATAAAATACAAAATAACCCCTGCTAATATTATTTTTTAAATGACGCTATGGCCTAGTCAGTTACTCCTTGCCCCATTCAATTTATCATTATATTTTAACATAAATGAATTGGTTGGATCAGAAAAGTTAAAAAATAAAAGATAAAGAAAAACCTACTAATAGCAATTCATTGCATCGCAACTCCATTTGTTGATAATCTTTTTTAAACTGCTCTTTCACCTGATGCAATTCAGACTCCAAATTTATTAAAAGATTCTGTTTTGTATCTACCTTTGTTTGTAACTCATTTATTTGATCTTCATATCGATATTGCTGGGTTAATTTGCGATTCTGCTCAGATAAAAGATCAAACTGAATGGTTTCCACCTGCTGCTTCAATTTTCTGTTTTCTTCAAGAATTATGTCAAGTTCATTTTTATATTTTGCATGATTTTCCGCTATAATATTATTTAGCTTTATTTCAAATCCTTGATGTTGTTTCTTTAACTCTTCTTCATAAAAATTCTGATTAGCTTTGCGCTCTCCTGCAATTGCATCATCCACTTTTTGTTGACAGAGTTTTCGCTCTGCTTCAATCTCCTCTTCTAACTTTAGTTGATAAATCTTTTGTTCTGTTATGACTTCTTCCTATAACAAAAGGTTTTGTAGTTTCAGTAAAAAAATTCAAAACAAAAGTTTCAACACAAACAATACATATCTATAATATAATAATTTAATATAATATTGGTTATTTCCGTTTTCTTATTAAGGATCCAAGTATTATTAAAATGTTTAATGGAAACTATTTTAAGGTGATCTTGTGCTCACCAGTAGAAGTCCAAAACAAGAAACCTTAAATCCTGGATTAACGCAGTTATTTCTTTAGTTTAAAGTAATAATTTGCTGTAAAATTTATTAATTAACAGATGTAATACAAACATTTTTTTTAGACTTGCATTTAAAAATGAAATAGATAAAAGGTATTTCTTATTTAAATACAAATGGTAGATCATATTGGTATATCAATTTTTATTTTGAGCACTTTTCAAAATGGAGAGTAATATAAACCCCAATGTTTATTTTTAAACATTTTTATTTGAAAGCAAGAAAAAAAGAAGTGAAATTTGATTTTACTCTAAACTTATGTTCTTCTATAAATTTACAGAAAACCTCTTTAAAGAGTTTAGATTTCTTAACTTGAACTTTGTAATGGCTCAGTATTTCTTGGTTAGAAAAAGTTCCAGACAAAAGGCAGGTTCATAATTTTAGGCAACATCTCAACTTTGTTAATATTTTATTATTCAACAGTTGCTTGACCATAGTGACTACAAGCTAAATCTGGCCAAAATGTAACAGCTGTGTTGATGAATCAAGAGCAAGCAATGTCTTTGGAGACACTCCATAATATAATGTTAAGCATTTATCTGGAAGGAAAGTGTTTAACCTGTATCTTTGCACAGCAGCCTTGTTTAACCGTGTTTAATCAAGTTGGTACTTTAAAATTTAGGGTTAAAAGAGCTTTGAAAAAGTAGCCTCCTTGCATCCTCAAAATTTAAAAAGTAATAAATAAAATGTTTTTAAGCAAATTTATTTTGCATCACATGTTTAATCTTTTTTGAAACATTTCCTCACATAGTAGAGACAATCACTTTTTACTGTAATTCATTTAATCGTACATTTTATATACATTCCACCATAAACTAATAAACAGCTGCCGAATTTGTAATTTTAGGATTTTATCAAATTCACAATCAAGTTCATTTTGTTCAACTCCTTGTCATCTCAGTTTGGATATTCTATGACATAACAGGACTTGAAGCAAGCATTAAAGCAAATATTTTGGGGTGTGGTGGGTGGATGTGCTGTGGGTGGTGTTTCATACCATAAAACTCACTCTCTTTCAGAAATAATTAGATTTTGCTTTAATGATTTGGTGATAGCCTGATGAAGTTTTCAATTAAATGTGGACGTGTTTACTTTTTCTTTCAGTAATTATTAATTAACTATTATAAATTTTATTAGGTCTTAATCAGATAAAAAATTATATCACAGATAGGTAATTTACATGATCAGGTTCTGAAGTGTACATGGATTATTTTTAAATAGCAAATAAAACTGTTAATAATAATTTTTAAAATATGAAAATTAATTTTTTTTTATTATACAATTATCTCCCTCAAAGCCCAGAGGACCACCATATTTAAAGAGGCTACTTACTTTCTTTTAATTTCTCTCAATTCAAACTAAAATCCTCTCTCCACATTTTTAATCCAAAAACATGAACTTTGAAAAACAAAGCTGCTGAGCGAAAAAACAAGTTGAACATCATATTTTCAGGAACATAGTTGGTCTGAGCTCTATACCTTTCACATAGAAAAAGAGTAATCTACCAATAGACCACGTAGTATCACATAGTAGTGTTTATTAAGCATTAACAGACTTACTTGTTTTAGTGAATGAATGCATATTTCTTCATTCAACTGCAAGCTTCTATTGTGAAACTCTTGAAGACTTTCATGTAAACGAGCAATCTCTTCATCTTTTTTCTGAAGAATCAAGCAAAAATAACAAAATAAAAAAAATATATATTAAAAAAAAACTCAAACGAGAAAACCATAAAGATTACCATAGATATCAATTTTTCTGCTTCTCTTTCTTTGTTAAACAGTTTTTCTAACTCCTTCAGTTGATTACATTGATCATTTAGAGCCTGAGCAAATAATATTAAATAAAGAATATAACTTTAACAAATGTCAAATAAACAAAAAATAATATCAAAAAAATTTTATGTATACGTAATAAAAAAATGTAATAAAAACAAACAAATTAACATAACTTGAATAATAGTTTTTTTAAATTAATAAGTTTAAAAAAATTATTATAAAAATATACAATTAATATTTTACTAATTAATATTACTTTTACTATATTATTATTATGATTTTTATTACTATCATTATTATTATTATTATTATTACCATTATCATTATTATTTATATATTAACCTTTATTTATTATTTATATATGTCAAACAAAATATAAATTTAAAACATAAATGATTTTCACCTTTTCCAACTCAGCAATATGATTACCTAGCCAAGCTTTTGTATTGGTCAAAATTGAAACCTACACATAAAATAATAAAAGAAACAACATACAATAAATTCATATATCAATAATATAGTTAGATCAACATAAAATCGCATAAAGATTTATACCATACTGTAAATGATAATGAAAATAAATACTGGATAATGTTTTAAGTAAGTAAAAGTAATAGTTCTCAAAGAATGAGAGTTGATAAAACAAGCCACACAAGTAGAAATGAGATACAACTATCAAAATGATTATAGTTTTGGTAAAAGATTACTAAATCTGACCAACAACATCTGTAGAGTAGTCCAAGATCATTTGTACAATTTTGTCAAAAAAAAAACATCTGTACTTTTGTTTTTATTCCAACAACATCTAGAAGTTGTTGGAGCATATATACAGATGCATCTGTCCAGTATCATCTGAAAATTCAATGACCCCTAACAACTTCTTTAGGAAGATGTAACTACATCCGATAATTTTTCACCTAGTCCTATAACAACTGGAAGAATTTCCTCCATGTGTAACTACATCTGAAAAGAATCTTAACTACACCTGGTTAAAATAATGCATTTATAATTAACATTTTTTTCAAGATGTAGCTACATCTGAAAAAAAAAAACACATATATGAAACAACATCTGGTTAAAATAATGTGTTATTATTTAATAATTTTTTCCAAATATAACTACATCTTAAAAAAAACAATATATATAACTACATCTGGTTAAAATAACGCATTATAATTTAATAATTTCATATAATCCTGTAGCTGTCATTAATATAATTTAAAATATGTAATTACATCTGTAGAATTTACAGATGTAGTTGTACAGATGTTATTATACTTAGATAATTGAAAAGATGTAACTACATCTGTAGTAATCATATACTTTTTACACAGATGTTTTTAAACATCAATGATATTTCAGATTTTGTTGGACAGATGTAGTTATACCTCATTATATTTGCAGATGTTATTTGGCAGATGTTATTAGACATAGCAAAAGCTGATGTTGTCATCCTGACTCATGTTTTTTTATATAAAACCATGATAGTATTTAAAAAAATTATTACCAAAACAATTGTAAAACTTAGCAGTTAACTGCTAAGTTTTACTTTTTAATGAAATTAATTATTTTAATGAAAAGGTACAAGGTTGAAATTAAAAATTTTTTAAAAACAATTTCAATGCAAAAATAAGGCACTTAGTATTAATGTTATTATTAATAAAAGCTATTATTAATACATTAATTGTATTAAGACACTATCAACTTTGAATTAATATTGCCTTGATTATTCTACTTCATAGAAATCATTGCTTTTAGGTAAAACTTATATAGATATGTATTCATTTTTAAAAATAAATAATAAACTAAGTTTTTTATTAAATTCATTAACCTCTTCAAAACAATGGGGTCAATCACAGAGACTTTTTTTGTTGCTGTTGTTATTGATATTTTTAACTCTATCTCAACACTTAACATTCTTTTATAACTAAGATTAGTTTGTAACATATTTTTAGTGTTTCAATACCACAATCAACAAATATTGTAAGGAACTTAAATACACTCATTTTAGGTGCAGTATTAAAAATAATTCATAAATTAAACAATTTTTTCCTTAAAACTTTAAGTGAAAGCCAAGTAATTGTACATTTATACAAATACAAAGATGGTTTTAATCTATTTTATTTCTAACCATTTTATATCAAGTTAAAATACAGGATGAAAATCTTTTTAATAATAGATGTAATTCCACTTTGGCATTGTGGATTTTCACTGTGTATATTGAAATATATTGTGGATTTTCACTGTGTATATTGAAATATATTGTGGATTTTCACTGTGTATATTGAAATATATTGTGGATTTTAACTGTGTATATTGAAATATATTGTGGATTTTCACTATGTATAATGAAATATACTTGGAAAAGTCTTTAGAATCTATTTTCAAAAGAAAGAGTTGTAGCAGTAGCAGCAGCAAAAATTTTTCAGCTTTGAGATGCAATTGCTACTTAGAAATAAAGTTTTATCAGTTATGCAAATATTCATTGTTCCAGAAGAAAAAGCTTGACAAATGAAAGAGCAGTAAAATGAGTATCGCAAAATCCAAAACTAGAATTAATCAATACTTGCACAACACATTAATTAATGCCAAAAAATCAATAAAAATTTAAAATAAACCTCACTAATTAATATTTTAGATGATTGTCCTTTGACTAAGAATTATTGTGGGGATGAGGGGAGGGAGGGGTGTTGGATAAGGAAAACAATAAATTTATAATTAAGGAAGTCAAGCGTTTAAAAGCAACTTAAGTTAGGCTTTTAAGCTATTCTTTTTATATCTGTTTTGAGAATTATTAAAGTTCATTTTTCAAGGTTTCAGGGAATGAAACATGTTTTAAAGATTTTTTTCGTAAAAAAAAAAAAAAAAAAAAAAAAAAAAAAAAAAAATCTATTTAATGCAATGTGGTGTAAAAAAACTATAAAAATTCATTATTTAGACTTTAACCTGTGGGATAGTGATTGTAAAGCAAAAACTCGTTTTGGGTAGTTGGAAGTTGAAGGTAGTTCTTTTTTTTATTTGCTTTATGTACTTTCCATATGTAAAGGGTAGTTGAATTTTCCAGTTTTCTGTTTGTGAATGAGTGTTTGTAATTTTTTATTCATTCACTAGAAGATAGTAAGAATCAATGTGGATGTAAAGCAGCATTTTGTTTAATTTTTTCAATAGGTTGGTTTGAGCATTTTTTGTTGGTTGAAGGATTCATCTAAGAAGTTGTCTGAAAAGCTTTTCTTTGGATTTCTTTTGGTTTAAAAAGTAAAAACTTCAATAAAATTTTTTTGAATGCTGTCAATTGGTGTGCCAGTTTGTTTGCAAAGTACCATCAGGGCATTCTCACGGTATGACCCACTGTCTTCTTTGTTTATTATTGTAGATTGCGAATGTAAAATACAAAGATTCCCTAGTTCAAAAATATTTATGTCATTGAAACAACATCTAACAAGTGACACCAAAGCAGTAGGGGGCTAAGTTTCTCTTCTGCGTTTCCAAGGTTTTCCTTCTGACTTTAGGTAAAAAGGAGCATAGCAAACAGAAACAACAAAGGTTGATGTTTAAATTTCTCTCTAATTTTCATAAGTTTAAAATGTTAAAAAAGTAGATTTCACTCTAGTATGAGAATAACATCACCCTTAAACCTTGCATCATGACAAGTTCCATAAACCCTTAAATCTTGCATCATAACAAGTTCCATAAACCCTTAAACCTTGCATCATGACAAGTTCCATAAACCCTTAAACCTTGCTACATGATAAGCTCCATAAACCCTTAAACCTTGCATCATGACAAGTTCCATAAACCCTTAAACCTTGCTTCATGATAAGTTCCAGGTTGATGAATTCTCTTTAGATTTAATGCCAAGATAAAATTAAATAACTTAAATATATGTTACATTGACATATAATTTTATGATATATTATAATCTTTTTTTTAACAATTTCTATACTCCAACTATCATACTCCTCTGCTTCATTTCTGTAACTTTTAAAATAATCAATGCAACTTTTTAGAATAATTTATTTTAAGAAATGTTTTCATACTTAATTTAAACTTTAACTTTTTTTTTTACTTTTATACAGAGTGAATATTCTGATAACTTGGCAACATGTTGTTATCATTATCTTCATGTCTCTGGTGGTGCTACACACACAAATATTTTTCTACAAAATTTTTTGTAAAAAAAAAAATTAAATATATATATATATAATTAAAAAAATGGATAAAATGTTTCTTTCAATAATTTTTAACATCTGAACTACCCACTAAAGAAAAAGTTAAAATAAAAAGAAAAATAATAGATTACAATTACAAATAGATAATTGATGGAGAGCTATTATGCATGCAAAACACAATGTTAATTATTGGCTTAAAATTAGGGATGCGTCAAATTCAGTCTTTTTGCCAAACACCAAACCAGAAAATTTAACCATGATATTTTACTGAATACCAAATGGTTTTGTAACTAAACTATTTTTAATTTTAAAAATGGATGGTTAAGTACTTAACCTATACAATATCCTGTAGTACAAAATTGAAAAAAATTAGTTTTTATTAAAAAATGATTTATGTAGTGTTTCTTTGCAAACATCAATATACAATTTATATATAATTTTAAGTGCACAAAACAGCAATTACTTTTAGTTTGTTAGGTGCATTGGTATTTGTTGATAACTTTTAAACTTTGGCACTAGGTCATCCAATTAAACATTAGTATTTGAACTCGAAGTGAAAACTATAAAAATATTAAGTGTATTTTTTAAAAAAAAGCGCATATAAATTTTGTTTGAAAAATTAGTACAAAGTTTTGAAAAGTCCATTGTTTTTGTTTAGATAATTAATCATTGTTTGTGATTTGAATTTGATGTGAATTAATCATTGTTTGATTAAAAAAAAAAAAAGTAAAAATGTTAAGTAGTTTTTATTGTAAAAAATTTTATGTTTTAAAATATATTTAGAATTATTTAAAATATATTTAAAATTAATTATTATTTATAAAACATAAAATTTATTATTGTCAGAATTATATTAAAAAAATGTTTTTTTTTTTTTTCTGGGTAATTTTTCATTTTTTATAATTCAGTATTAATTTTTCAATGTTGTAGAAGTATAAATTAGTCTTCAAAAAAAAGTCTTCTATAAGGAGTGTTAAGAATAATTTTTTAAGTTTCTAAAAAAGACATTTATTTTTGTATTGTCCTACTATACATAACTTTCCAGAAGTAAGAGTTGTCCAAAAGCATTTATACCTACTGTAATAAGATGCCATTTAAAAAAAAATTACCTTGCAGAATATATATTAGCTGAAAAAAGCTCTGATAAAAAAAAATTACTATACTATCTACTGCATTAACATCAAATTGTTCTGAAAATATTAATGGATAGTCTTAATAAAAAAAAGTTATTGGACATTAATGATAATAAAACAATTAAAATCCACAATGACATAGGAGAAATGATAATATTGGACATTGGACCATATATAATGGTAGAAGATCTCAGTTTTAAAAATTAATTTAAGAGATGTGTCATAACACATATCCCAGCAGAAGCTATTTTGTTCCACAAATATAAAATGAACTATTTAATTCTATCAAGATAAATATATCTGCTGCAAGGTATATCTCCTTTACAACTAACATTTGGACAGTAACTAGTTCAAATGTTGCCTTTATGAGCATGACAACGCACTCGCTCAGTAATGAATATTTGCGAGTATTTACATACGTGAGTATTTACATAAGGGTTAACAAAGTTTTGAAATTTTGCACAAAATTTCAAAATTTAAATTGTTGTACATGATAATGCCATCAATATGGCATTATTACAATAGCTGGTGTTAAAGATAGTGGTTTTATGTTAATGCCATATTTTATACATACAATACAGTTATGTATACATGACTCAATTTTGCCTCAAAAATCTGTATAAGTTATTTTAGTTTGTTGCAGACGTCTGGCAACTTATTTTCACCATTCAACGACAGCAACAGTAAAATAGAAGCAATTCAGGAACAACTTGGTACAAATAAACGTATATTAATACAAGATGTTACTACATGTTACATGTAGCAACATCTTGCATTATAGTATTTATTTCCATTACATGGAATAGTTTAATTAGTATAATTACTTTATTAAGCAATTTAATTGAGTTGGTAAAAAAAAGACTGGGTACATTTTTACATAATAAGTATTTATGTTTTTCTAATTTTTGTGACCATAGATATAAATCAAAATATCAAGAGGAAGATGATGATAAAATAAAAAATTGGATAAGTGAGCAAATACAAGAAATGCAACAACATAATTTACATTTATTTGACATAATTTGATTTTAATTGCAAGAAACCTCACAAAAAGTAACACAAATAAAGTAATTGTAAAACTAACTTATCAAAATTCTTAAAAATATAAACTGCTAATTACCTAACTGGCAACTATAGATAATTCCAATTTTGCTAATACTGGAAATAGCAAAGGATTGAAAAAATCAAACTCTAGTATATACATAATAAACAAGGAAATTAAATAATACTTATGAATCCCTTTTGTTATGGAAAAAGACCTTTTTCTTTTTATGGATGAACCTAATAGAAACAGACCATCACCAAAAAGGTGATGGTCTGTTTCTATTAGTTTTGTGCGCTGATATCAATCATTTGTTTTAATAGTTAAAATGATGCTTTTAAAAATTTTGTACAAAAACATACAAAAAAGCCAAACTACTTTACTCTAATAAAAATAAAAAACTTTCTTTCAAGATATAAAATGACTAAAACTTAAATTAACTTTAATGACTTTTAAATCTATCTTTAATTTTACAATAGCATTATTTCATCATTTCAGCTGTTTAATGAGAGTTTGCATTTCTTTTTCTTTCCCCTAATAGCCAACAAATCCATGAGATCAGATTCAATTTCTTAATTATGCTGTACAAAATCCCTGAAGAATTCCAACTTTGCTATATAAGGTTGTCCTTATAATAACTTACTAGTTTATCATGATTTATGTTTGGTCTTTTTGTTTTTGCTAGAATTTTCAAGTATAAAAGGACATTAACTTTATTTTAAGAAGACTTATTTTAAGAATTTTTTACCATTATCAATACCTATCATGGTGTTAACCATTGTTATGCAGATGGTGTCAATATATGCAGATAATCTTATTGTAATGCTATCACTAGGATGATCATCATTCCTCCTTCATTCCTTACCCAGAATTTAATTAGGAGGTTTATATTATAGTTTTAAGTGCCTTAAGTTCTTACCTGAAGCAGGTACTACTAGATTAAATATTACCATTAGCAGGGGGGATCTGACCTGAACAAACCATAACTGATTGATTGATACCAACTCAAACAAAATTTATAAATGTATTTTTATTATTTATTTAACTGATACTTATTGTTCTGAATAACACTAAAATTTAAACTTCTAAATGTATAAAAATAAAAATCATTTTAAAAAGTTCCATTTGGTGACTTTGAATGACAACTTGTCAAATTCCATGAAATTTTCTTGACCAAATGAAATTCTACGACATTTCCACTATTAGTGACCACACTTTTTATTTAAATTTCTATTTAATACTTTAAGTTTAATAAATGGTGATATACTTAAAATTTAACTCATTTTATTATTAAATTTGAAATATATTTACAAAAATGTATGATGTTTTCCAAAATTTGCATTTTTTGCATGTTAGGCTTAAGATTTATCAAGGTTTTGCTAAACCATTAAAATGTGGTAGTGGTGTAGTGGTAGAGCGCTTGCTTCATAAGCAAGTTCCAAGTTCGATGCTCACCACTTTCCTAGTAGTATCACACTTAACTTATTTTAAATGATCATTTTTTAACAAAAAAAAAAATCAGCACAATTTTATTTTTGCGCTTTTCAAGTCTGTGCAGCAGTCTTCTTTGTCAAAGTTTGTGTTTCTATAGAAATAAATAGAAATTCTATAGAAATTCTATTCATTTTTTATAGAAACTCTTATAGAACTTTTTTTTCTACATATATTTATATAAAAAAAATGTTTTACAGCAATTTCTACAGAAATTATTTGACATTCTATAGAAGGGCTATAGAATTTCTATAGGTCATATTTTTCAAATGTTTATAGAAATTCTATATAAATTTTTTTCCTAGAGTGTTGAAATAGTTACTGCACTAAAATGCAGAACTCAATAAAAAATGAATGGCTTCCAATTTTACTTCTTGTTAAACTGTTTATTTTGCTTGCCTCTAATGCGTCAGCTGAACACCATTTTTCACTTATAAATAGTGAAGGCAGACACAAAAAACTCTTTAAAAAAGAAACACTTTTAAAATTTAATTTGAGTAAGGTAAAGATTCCAATGCATTTGATTTAAGTATAGTTATGGGCAAGTAATGCAGTGCAAAAGGCCCACACAATTAAAAAAAAAGTTTGCAAAAAGAGAAAAAGTTTAAAAACATTAATTGGTTCATTGACAAATCAAACAATTAATAGTGCCAAAATGCTTGTCTGTTCCCTATTCTTTTCTAAATAAATAAACTTAGTTAAAAAAGTATTTCAACAATCATTTTTGTTAAAAAATAATCATTTGTTTCGAGTGATTCACAAACCATAGGCTAAAACAGCTGTGCAGGTAAATAAAAAAATGAAGAGCTAATCCTTACAATTTAAAAATGAAGAGCTAACCCTCACAATTTAAATATGAAGAGTTAACCTTCACAGTTTAAAAATGAAGCGCTGTCGCAATTAAAAAATGAAGAGTTGACCCATAAATTTGAAAATGAAGAGTTGACCCTCACAATTTGAAAATGAAGAGCCAATGTTTACAATTTAAAAATGAAGCCTTAAAATTTACATTGTGAAAAGCAGTTTGGTTTGTTTAATTGATAGTTTTATTCTAATTTTGAAGAAAAGAAGATAAAATTTTGAGTTATTGTAAACTCTTAATAAAATAATTAAAATAAAACTAGCAATATAAAAAAAATGAATATTGTATAACATTTATTAAAAGTTTTTTTTTTTTTTTTAAATATATATATATAAATCAGCATATCTTGTGCATTATTTGACTTTATTACAATAACCCCCACAATATAATCATGTATAAACACAAAAAGTGTAATGCAAACTAAGTAAAAATGAACAGAAAATTTGATTGTCACCCATACACACAGATAAACTGAACCATAAGTCACAAGTACACATAAAACCAAAAGTCACAAGTACACATAAAATCACCAACTTAGTTACCTCATCTTTAAGATTTTGTCGTTCAAGTTCATCAGTCAAATATTGTTTTGTTTTAATGTTCATTCGATCTTGAAGGTCAGAAAATGCTTGATTTTTATTAGATAAAGCATCTTTTAACTGGTGCACATGATCTAAAAGGGTATTTTTTTGCTGACGTAGCAGCTCCACTGTAGTAAGTAAAGAATCTGTTTCTTTTTGATGAACCTGATTTAAAATATCATTTAAACATAAAATAATTATAAAAATTGTCATCATCATCAGGCTTGGACAGGAATGGCGTACGATCCAGCGCTATAACTGACCGCGCAAAAGATTTTATTTTTTGACAACTTGACCACGATTGTTTATATGTTTTGATGATTTCAGAAATGCTCTGATTGTTGAAACGCTAAGCTAAACTTAAACTAAGAAAAAAGTTAAAAAAAAAAACAACAAACAAACAAAAAAATTCCTGACGAAAAAAAAATTTTTTACGGAAAAGAAATTATATAAGCACTAAAATAAAAATAAGAACTTAAACTCGAAGCAAAACTTTTGTTGCGTTTTTAATTGAGCACGAAATAAATGTTATTAAAATTTATCTTTTTAAACATTTTATTAAAGTGTCTCAAAACACTTTTAAATTAAGTAATAAATTACAACTAATAATTGTTTAATAAATGAACAAATTTTATTAAATTTATTAAAAAGCGTTGTATATAATATTTTTCAATTGTATAAACTTTTATTTTTTCAAAAAAGTTGCAAAAAAAAATGTTTAAAAAAACAACGTATTCTTTTTAAAAAAGTAATTTTTAATAACTTCATGCTATAATTAGTCTAATTACAATAAAAGTTTTTAGCTTTTCTATTCATAAATATAGGAAAAAAATAAATAAAATGCGCCTGCGATTTAAATAAAAACTGTCAACAA
The DNA here is from genome assembly GCF_022113875.1 of Hydra vulgaris. NCBI lineage: Eukaryota > Metazoa > Cnidaria > Hydrozoa > Anthoathecata > Hydridae > Hydra > Hydra vulgaris. The sequence continues at coordinate 30,941,330 of NC_061165.1, forward strand.
GCAATTTGATTTAATTATAATTTGAGCATTACATTAACAAGCGTTACGTTATTAATAAGCGCTTCGCGTAAGGAATTTAAAAATTATTTTAAAAGAATTAAACTCATTCATCTCATAATTAAAAAAAAAAAAAAAAAAAAAAACTTTTTTCAAAATACATGCTTATATAAGTAAATAAAGTTATTTTATATTCTTGTATAATTCATATAAAATGTTCCTAAACGAGTTTCTAAGTAAATTGTCACAAAAAGGTTTTGAACTTTTTTTTTTTTTTTTTTTTTTTTTTTTTTTTTTTTTTTTTAACATCTTCACTTCTAACAAGGCTGCAAGCAACCACTATAAGAGTTGGAAGTTACTGGAAGAGAAAAGACTAAATCTGTAGAGCAAGATAGCGATTGACTGATGACTTAAAAGATTGCAAATTATATGAATCAGGAAAGCAAGATGAAGGAAGCGAATTCCAAAGAACTGATGTTCGAGGAAAAAAACTAGAAGAATAAGAGTTTTTGAAGCACTTAGGAACAGTCACAGAAAAAGGATGAGACTTAATTGAATGGCGAGTAACACGAGAATGAATTTTAGTAGATGGCACAAGGGACGCTAGCTCTTTAGAGCAGTGCCCATTATAGTATTTGTAGAAAAGAGAAAGAGAAGCAACATTACGACGATGTGACAAAGGTTGGAGATTGGCTGCCAGAGCAGGTCCAACTATGTTTACAATTCGTTTTTGCACCTTGTCTAAAAGAGAAAGAGCATCATTAGAAGATCCGCCCCAGATGTGGCAACAGTATTCCATACAGGGACGGATTTGAGATTTATAGAGATAGAGAATAGAATCTGGAGTAAGAAAGTGTCGAGCTCGATAAAGAGATGCAACCTTAGCAGATGCTAATTTTGCAATGGATTTGATATACGGTTTAAAAGAAAGATCAGTAGTAAGAGTTAATCCTAGAAGATGAATGGTAGATGACTCATCTAGTACATTACCATTCATAAATATAGGAAGATCTAAATTATTACGATAACGATTGGCCGAATAAAATTGAGTTTTATCTGAATTAAAGTTCACCAGCCACTGTGAGCCCCATGCTGTAGCAGAAGTGAGATCCTTTTCAAGCTCAGATACCCCCTCCAAGCAATCAGAGAGTGTAGGCTTCTTATCATGACAAGAGTAAATGGTAGTGTCGTCAGCGAATAATGCCACCTTAGATGTGAGAATATCTGGAAGATCGTTAATGTAAATTAAAAAGAGTATAGGGCCAAGGATTGAACCTTGAGGAACCCCTGAAGTTACAGGATGTGAAGAAGAGTGTTGTCCATCGAGGACAACTTTTATACTACGATTGGAAAGAAAGGACTCAATAATCTTAAAGACGTTACCAGCTACACCATAAGAAGAAAGCTTATGGAGAAGACCAGCATGCCAAACTTTATCAAAAGCTTTAGAAATGTCAAGTGCGATAGCCTTAACCTCTCCACCTCTATCTAATGCACGGTAAAACCTATCGGTTATTACTGTTAGCACATCAGCTGTAGAACGAGAAGACCGAAATCCATATTGATGATCAGAAAGTAAGTTATTTGATTCAAGATGAGAGATTAAGTGTTTGTTGATTAAAGATTCAAAAACCTTGCTTATGACAGGAAGAAGACTAAAGGGACGGTAGTTAGATGAATCAGATCGCTTTCCGGAATTTTTGAAAATAGGGATAACAGATGCTGCTTTCCAGCATGATGGAAAACAAGACTCTGATAAGCACTTGTTAAATAGTTTAGAAAGTATGGATGAAAGGTCCGGAGAACACCTCTGCAAGACTACAACAGGAATGTTGTCAGGACCACAAGCTGTTGAAGAGTCTAAGCAGGAAATTACTTTAGATACAGAAGCTGAAGTGATGCGAATGTCAAGCAAGGGATCAACCTGTTTGACGGCTATGTCAGGTAAAACGCAACTAGTGGAATCAAGAGATGATATTGATGAAAAGTTCTTAGCAAACAATTCAGCTTTGTCTTTAGGTGAGGTGACAAAGTCTGAACCATACAAGAGAGAAGGAATAACAGATTTGCCCTTATTATTGTTACTGTTAAAAATTCTCCAGAAGTCTCGAGAGCCTAATTTTTGTGATGAGATACGAGATTTAATGACCTGGGAATAGCGAGCTTTGGCGTCAGACAAAACCTTTTTACAATGGTTTCTGGCGATAGTGAACAGATGTCTGTTTTCTGGAGAATTGTTTTGCTGATAGATATGGAAGTAACGGTTTCGATTAGAAATTGCTGCAGCGCAATGTGAGGAAAACCAAGGAGAAGAGTGAGGCTTGACCTGGAATCGTCGAGAGGGAATAAAAGATTCCATGCCAGCCTGAATCCACGAAGTTATGTAAGAAGCACATTTGTCAGCAGGAAGACGAAAGATTTCTACCCAAGGGCCATCACGAAGAAAATCACGGAAAGAGTCCCAGTCAGCTTTAAGGTAGTTGTATGTGGTACGATGATAGGGGGATTCTGATGAAGTAGAAGAATTTGATAATAGTTTTAGAGATATCAAACCGTGATCAGAAGTACCTAAGGGTGAATGTGGAGAAATTGAGCACTGACTAGGATCCAAAACAAGACATAAGTCGAGTAGAGAAGGTAAATGATTAGGGTTGTCTGGAAAACGAGTTGGAAAGTTGACTATTTGAGTTAGAGATTGAGAAAGGCAAAAGTTGAGGGCCTTAACGCCAGCAGAGTCACTGACACTAGAGCCAAGCCAATCGGTGTGATGGGCATTAAAGTCACCAACAACGACAATATTGGCCGATGGATAAAGAGAGAGGGCTTGGTCAATTTGATCAGAAATAACATCAAGAATAGTGCAATCTTGGGATGAAGGAGAGCGATATAGAACAAAGAGGAAGGCGATAGAGTGAAGTTGTGCTAAACGAAAGCACATAAATGAATAGTCTGTGGATTCAAACCTAGTTTCACGACAAATGGGTGAGTTCTTACGAATGTAGATGCCCAGGCCAAGCATGTGATTATTGGAGTCTTTACGAATTAAAGGAAGATAACCATCAACACTAAGATCACAAGATGGGACAGCTGAACTCAAATTAGTCTCACAAAGAGCAAGTAGGTCTGGTGAACTTTGCAAGAGATAAGACTCAACAGAAGAAAAGTTACTTCGAAGACCACGAATATTAGTAAATGATAGGTTTAGAGAACTTGGTGATGACAATGGTTTTTTGTGTTTTTTAGTTTTAGGTACTTTAGTCATTTTAAATTTATATAGAACTTGACTCAAGTATAGATAGTACTCAGTACACTATTTAACAACTAAGCAATAGCCTCATTACTATTAATAAACCCTAAGCCGTAACAAAGGGCTCCAAATGTGGCCTCTGCAATGCACACCAAAAGTACAAACAGGGACACCATCCATGCGCAACATGGCACTGTTAGTACTCTGATATTTTTCGGCTGTTGATGGAATCAGCCTCTCTGAGAGCTACCACAGAGTTCGGGAAACCTGACTACCAGCCGGCCTCAGAACCATAAAACTGAGTTTTAGAGCTGTACCCTCATTAGGAGATAATAGAATGAGCTGCCCAGTCATAAAAATAGAGACACAAGCAATACCCACGCATTGAGTCAAGAAGATCCAGCGTTCAACATCCTAAACTGGAAACAATGTATTAAAAATACATCTGCGCCAGCCTAATAGATAAGGAAGGGGTGCGAGGCTGGTCAACAGATAGAATCTGTTTACCCCTTAAGTCTTTGCCTAGGAGGCCTTCTACAAGACAGCAGCTGGATGCATGTAACATCTGCCCAAGATGAGTATTTTTATCGAGACACCATCTCTAGCCTTTACTCAACCAAGAGCCCCAAGGCAGGGGGTGTTTTAAATCGGAGTTAACTTCTCCTAGCCTTTGCCTAAAAAAGCGTATCCTACAAGGCAGCAGGACATGGAGCTTTTTCATAAATTAAAGTAACTTAACAAAAATTCTTTCAAATAATAATTGGTAAAAAGATTTTTAGGAAGACATGGAAAAAATAGTTTTAAACGTTTAAATTTATCCTAAAAATACATAACTTCATAAAAAAAATAATATTTAACATATTTTATTAATTTACACATGCGTTTATGTAAACAATCATTATAATTAGTTTTATGGTTTTATTTAAAGCCTTCGCATAAAATAAAAACTTTAGAAAAGATCAACGATGAAAAGATTTTTATAACATAACACTTTTTTTTATTGCATTCAAATAGTTAAAACATCAAAATTGCCGCGGTTAAGTTGTAAAGAAAAAAATAATAAAAAATTAGCGTGGTCAGTTACAGAGTGCGATCGCGCCCCATTCCTCCTCCTCATCATCATCATCATGACCATCAATACCATCATCATCATAATTAACATCATCATCAAAATAAAAATAAAAAAGATGAGTTCAACAGAAAATTGTATAAAGTATAGACGAAAAACCTCTTGCAAGAAACAAAGTTCGTTTGTAATATGTTTTGAATGCTCTTCAATGTTTTCTTTACTGCTGTTACTTATAAAACTCTATATTTAAAAATAAAAAAAATGAAACTTTAATATAAGAAAATTATGGCGAACAAGAAACAAAATTGAATCCCATAAAATACATACAGAAAACAAAACGTCACTTTCTTCTTGAGTCTTTTTATTAGAAACATTTTCTTCTTCAAGTGAAACTTCTCCTGAAGTAAAAGAAGATTGCAAGTAAATTTTTGGTACTTGATCGCTGTCATCATCTGAATTTTGGTTGGATGATTCAAAAAGATTTTTTGTTTCTTCCGATATATTTTCTGTGTTAACAGTGTTTGAGGCGCAAGAAGACTTGTTTGGTATCTCCTCAAACTCTGGAAGTTTTTTAAAAGTTACAGGTGATTGTTGTTTAAAGTGGAATGTAGAATGTGGAATGACAGTTTGGGATTTTTCTATATCTTTTATTTGGACTTCTTCTTGACTGCAATTTCTTTTAAACTGAAAATCATTTTCTTTATTGTTGTGATTACTTAATGAACTGTAAGGCCTTGAATTCCATGCATTGGCAGACCCTGTTCTATTTATTGGAGAACCCAGCCCACAGATGCTGTCATATGATAAAGGACGTGATGGTAAAATTCGATTTTCATACAGATCATTAAGTTTAGTTGCATCAGCTGTCGCTGAAAAATTATTATGTAACTTTAATGAATAGCGATCAATAATTTCTCTTGAAGTAGGAGATAAGAATTTTTCAGTTCTTTTGTTTGCAGCTAAACCATTATTTAAAACAATATTTAATGTTATGAATTTAATAAGATCAAAAGATTTTAGTTATTTATTTTAATAGTAATTAAAATAATTATAAGACTAAAATAAACCAAAAGAAATTAAAAGAATACAAAAAAAGAATCAAACATAAAATTAAAAAGTGAATAGATTTTAAAAAATAACTGAATTTAGATGCAATAAGGTTTAATATAAAAATAAGGTTTAATATAAAAATAAGGTTTAATATAAAAATAAGGTTTAATATAAAAATAAGGTTTAATATAAAAATAAGGTTTAATATAAAAATAAGGTTTAATATAAAAATAAATAAAAAAAGATTTGAATGATTTAAACTATTCAAATTTTAATGAAAATTTAAATGATTTTAAAAATTTAAATGAATCAACAAATTTGTGTAATAAATTAGAAAAATTAGAAAAAGAAACAAACTACTTACAACCTAAGTTTGATTTATCTTTTTGCCTAAAATAAATTCACAACTTTATAAACTTTATAAACATTTACTTTTTTCAACATAAAACTAAATATTATGAACATATGAACATTAAACTTTTTAAAAAAAAAATTCACAAAAATAACCTTATGAACATTTACTATACATAATAATTTACCATAAAAAAAACTAAAATAATAAATAATGAACTAACGAAAATGACAACAAAAATTGAAGTAAAAAAAGGCTTTAAATAACTTATTCAAGTTACGAAATTACTCAGATAAATACATGTACTTTGTTTCAGAAAATTAGACAACTTTAAAAGTTAAAAAAAAAATCACAGATGAGAACAATTGGTACAAATAAATGATCCTCTATTGTTGGTACTATGCGATCCCCTATTGTACTAAATGCCTATTACTCAACATGTGATTTTTTTTCAATGACCTCTACACAGAAATTATGTCTCCTACTGCACTAAGAACTTGCTCTACTGATAAACTTGTTACTGAAAGTTGTCTTGCAACTTACCATAAAAATAAAAACAAGTGAATGGATTTTCATTATTTCATTTTCTTTAAAATTTTTCAAAATTTGCAATTTTATCTGCAATTCAATTTATAGATAAGACTAAACAGTTTTTTCAGTCTTATTTTGTTCAAAAAGGAAAGAAAAAAAAAAAGAAAAAACAGGAAAGCTGAAATTTTAAATCAAAATAAGTAATAACTCTTTATCAAGAAATATAAAATGTTGATACAATTATCTCTATTAAAATTCTCCAATTTTAAATACATTTTTTTCTTAAAACAGATTCATTTCCAGACCTGCGAGCAACCATTATTTATGTTATATGTTAATAGAAGAGAAATAAAGAGCAAAAAATGATTAACAGAAAATGAATGACAGAAGTCTAAAACAAATTGTATGGTTGGCATGAAGACAAGAGAGAATTGCAAAAAGATTGATGTTTGAGAAAAAAACTAGATTGTTTACTTTACTAGAATAAAAAATGCAATATTAAAGCTTAGTTGATAGAATAAGAGACAAAGGTTTTTTTCTTGAGTTGATTCAACAAAAAAAACAGTCAAGAGTCAACTCAAGAGCTTATATAACTCAGCCATCATATGCCAAGAGATAAAGAATATAAAAAGGTTAGTTTTTTTATTTTTGAAAAAAATAATATTAAATTTTTGGAAAATACTAGAAAATAGTCAATAGGTAGAGGTATAGATAAGGAACTGGAAACAAAGATTGAAAATAGACAAGAAAAGGCATCATAAGTATACAGCAAAAAATACTTATTATGACTAATAATATCTACATTAGTCACATTTAGCATTATAATGTCGAGGACAACCAATTATCAAATTTAGAACTCTTAAACTATAAAGATTAAGAATCCTACCATGTATTGTTTAATAATTTATTGAATAAAATGCAAATCTAATTTTATATTTTCATTTTTATTATATTGTTGTAGGTCTTTTAAGTCGGACATTGATGATTGCTAATACAGGTTATAATTAAGATGAGAATGGATCACAACACAAACACAACACAAACATAGATCATCCAGACCATGTTTTAAAAATCAAGAAAATTGTTTGGGTAAAATATCCGGAATATATTTTGCTTTATCTTCCTCTTAATTTTGCTTTTAGCTGAGTTATTTTCTATTTTTTTTTCTTAACTTTTTTTAATTTTGTAAGAGTGTTGAGTGAAAAAGCTTAAAAAAGAAATATATTACAAATATATAAACCTAACCAGAAAAACTAAAATTTAAGAAAAGTATGTGGAATTCCGGAAATATCCAGAAAAAGATAATCCCTAAAGCAACACTACAAAAAAAAAGAACAAGGTTCCTAACATAAGTAAATTACTAAAGAGAATTCATTTCCTGTTTTAGTAGATAAATCTCTTACAAAAAATAGTCTCTTACAAGAAATTTTTTTTTTTAATCAAACACCTTAGTATCACAAACATTTGTGCTAAAAGGAGCATTTGACTTTAGTGTGTTTGTGAACTATTTACACTTGAAGGATACAAGACACAACCTTTTGCTGGTTGTTTGACAAAATCAAACACAGATTTCAAAGAATATTTATCAGAAAAACTTTGTTTAGTTAAAATAAATAAAGTTATTTGAAATACAAATATGAGATAAGTTAATAAAACTAACAATACAAATCAATAAATACATATATTAATCAATTTACATATGTCTGTTATTATATATTACCAAAAAACAATATTTTAATTTTTTTGAAAAAACTACAATATAAACTAGTATAAAAATGTAGAACAGGTATTTACATATATGAATTTTTTAAAAACAGTTAAAAAAGAACAGAAAAATAGTCACTCTAATATATATATATATATATATATATATATATATATATATATATATATATATATATATATATATATATATATATATATACATACATACACACACAACACAAACAAATGTTTAAACTAAATTGAAACATTGAAAATGAAACTTACAATGCATTAGATCCAGCAAGTAGGCGTTTAAGTATCTCTTGGCCTTCTTTTACTTTTTCATCCATTTTATCTACTTGACAAAAATAAAATCATTGCTTATATATAACTTTTTTGATAAAAAATTTAAAAACTATTAAAATCAAAATGCTCAATAAAACTGTAAGCAAAATCATGGCAATAATTTGAATTTCAAACTTACCAAATGAAACAGATAGTATAACACTGTCATTCACATAATAAACATCACCCGAACGACTTCTTGGTGTTTTTTCTTCAAAACTCTTAGATCTAAGATGACCATTTGCAATATTTCTGGGCCTTTGCAAAGGCTTCACAGAGCTCATAGTAGGTTTTTTGTCTAAGAAATAACTGGAAACAACATTGTTTAAAGTTTTGTTTATAACATTGCTTGAGCTCATTACTTCAGTTTCAAAATCGCTGACATCGACATTACAAGGTGTATTTATCAAGTAATCAGTATCGTCACTACTAACACTATCATTATCTGAATTATGACAGTTCCAATTGTAGTAATTCATAATATATAAAATCTAAAAAATTACAGCAATTTTTATTTTAGCACATAACTTTTTACTTTTTTTTTTAAATAAATTTAGGTTGTCTTTTTAAAACAAGACACACACACATATGCATATATAGTCTTACATACAATGTAAATATTATATCTTATTTGAAATATATTAATATATTTATATGCTATTTCTAGCTATAATTTTAATTTACTATTTAAAAAAAACAACCAAGCAACACATTTCAGAAAATCATTCCCAAATCCAACTTTACTATTTATTAATAATACAGGCATAAATACTTAATAATCCTAATATTGCACAAATAATTCATTGTGGTAATAAATATATTTATTAATGCTTATCAGCAGGTTATTAATTATTAACAGCTGTGTGTATGAAGTTAAAAAAGCAAAATAATTTTTTATTAAATGCTCCTTTTCTTCTTGTTTTATAAGAGAATTTAAATAAATATATTTTACAAAATATTATTTATATTATAATATTAATGTTTGTTTCTTATTTATTTATTTATTATTTTTTTCTCTTTCTTGTTTTAACTATTTAATCATATTAAAATACTTTTATTTAAAAGAAAGAAAGAAAAAACCAAATTTAATAAAAGTAAAAATGAGACAAACTCAAAATAATCTATTATATTTAAAAAAATATTCTAATTTTTATTTTAAAGGCACATTAAGCTAAGGCACTAGTGCCAATAAATGAGCGTTTTCCACCAAACATCTACTAGCCTCGACTCACAAAACATCAAATAGCCCTGACTTACAATATATACTCACAACTTAATTATATTAATAAATATTTTTATCTTATATTCTTTATCTTACCTTTACACCTTAATTCTTTTTTGTATGCAAATCAAATTTTAAATTCATGCTTTTATAATCATTAAACTGTTTGTTTTTTTAAAGAAAAAATAAAAATATTTTCTTCTTATAATTTTATGGAATATCAAAAAATTTTAAAATTGTTTCTAAAAAAACAGTAAAATGTCAGTCTAAGAAAAATGTCCTCAAAAGCTTTACAGCTGTATATACTTATTCTTGATATATAAACTTAATGTTTATATACTTTTACATAATATTTATAAAATCATATATTATATATTTTCACAATATTTATGTTTGAGTGCGTTGATTATCAGTTGATTTTCATTAGTTGATTTTTTCAACTTCTGTTTAAAACTTCAAATAAAGTTTTAAATAAAATTTACTTTTAGAAAAACTTTAAAATTCCTAAGAACTAAAATAAATATCAATTACATTTGTCAATAGAATTTCAAAAAAAAAAGAAAAAAAAAAAAAAAAGTTTAAACTAGCCACCATAACAAATTTGTTTTCACTTACAATCATAAAACCTTCAAGTATGCACAGTTCATGCACTGTATAAGATATGTGTATTTGGAGACAAAAAAAAAAAAGAATTTTAAAATTTAATAACTAGTATCAAACAACAGGTAAATAATAAATAAGCTACTTTTCATTTAGAATTCAAAAATCTTCAATATTGCTAACAAACTTAATGGTGCTATAAAATAAATTTTTTTCAGAAATAAAAATTAAAAAAAATAAAGATAAAAAAGTCCACAAAAATAACTATGATATTAAACATAAACATACCATTTTTGATAATAATATGTTATATCTGATATCATAAAAACATGTTATATGTAATATAATAAAAATGTTATATCTAATATCATAAAAATATGTTGAATCTGATATCATGATGTCTTTAATCAGAATATTACAAAATGACTGTTTTTTGCTATGTTAAAGAAGAATGTTTGTTTTAGTGAATTTTTTAAAATAAAATGGTGAATTTTTTTGGATTTTTTTAAGCCAAATAATGAAAATTATTAGATAAAATCTAATATTTACATTTCATCAAATAGTCATATCAGCTTAAATTGTTTGCTTTTATCAACTTTAAAATTAAACCATTGATGTGTTAGTTAAATCTTTATTTTGAAAACTAAACCTTTGATGTGCTCATTACAAAATTACAACATGTACAAGATATAACAACAAATAAAACGAGAAAGCAAAATATTTTACAATATTTATTGCAACAACAATTTTATTAGCAATATTTCAGTATTTTCAGTATTTGAGTAAAATATGGTTTACCAAGAAATAATTTTCAAAAAAGAGCCAGTTTTATTTCAAAAAACATCTTTATTTTAATATTTAGACCATATTCATTTTGATTTTTAACTCATTAGTAAAGCACTATTATCTTTATTTCTCAAATAAATATTAAGTGGTATCTTGATATGGATGTAAAGCACCAAGAGCATATAAATATGATGGTCGATGCATATGAAAAAATATATTTTTAATTATATAATAATATAATTGTAAACCTCAAAATTTTATTTCATCTTAAAACAAAATCTATTTCTATAAAAAATTCTAAAAAACAACAAAACAAATAGAAAAACCTGTAATACTATTTTAATTTTAAAGCTATCAGCTGTTTTTTATAAAATAGTGCAAACATAAATCATTTACATAAATATTACATGGCATAAACCTATTTTTCTTTTTCACATATTATGTTCCATTTTCTTACATAAATTTTAAATTTACTAAAAACCTGTTATTAGTACTGTTCTAGTTAAATGTTATAGTTATTATATTATATTATTTTGCGTATAGATGTAGGAGCAGATTAATTTTACTGCATGATCAGATTTCACTGCATGCACTTAATCTTTCAGCCCTCTGGTCACAAAGATAAAGTGACATGCAGTAAAATCCTTTGTTATTAGTCACATGATTATTAGGGTGGAGTGAAAAAACCTTTTTTTAGAAATTCATTTGAGCTGGGTATGGAAAAGTTGCCTTTGGGTACAAAATGAACTGTGGTAAAAGCATTTTGCCCTAGATTAATATTTAGGTCTGCCCCAAGGCACTTGAAAATTTGAGTTTTTTGTTAATTTCGCAATTTTTGGTTTAAAAAATAATAATTACCTATCATTGCAAATTCATGTTGGCTGGGTATGCAAAAGTTGCCTTTTAGTTCAAGGTAAACTGTGGTAAAAGTATTTTGCCCTAGGTTAATTTTTAGGTCTGCCCCAAGCCACTTGAAAATTGAGTACTTTAATTTAAATCCATACAAAACCAATTTCGTACATATTTCAGATTGTTTATAGGCATATTAAATAACATTACAAATGTATAATATATCCAAGAACTTCACAGTTCTTTAAATCTTTATAATTGAAACTGAGACTTAGTGTTGAAAGTTTTTGTCTTTGATCTCGATTCCAGTGTGGCACGAATCATTCCATCTCTGCGATCAAAACCGCAAACAGTAGCTGATGCTTCAGTAACAAGCTTAACGTGTCTTTCAGTTGACTGAGTGTGACATGGAAACTCTGGAATGTTTAAAACTGGTTCAGTCAATGAAACACCATTTACAAATGACTTTATTTCATGAGTTGAGATGTTCTTTGTAGCAGGGGGCTCGCTTTTCTGGACAACACTCCAGTCGATTAGATTAGTGTAGTCATCTGCTTCGAAATTAAGTTTCGGCACACGAAAGCGTCTAAGTGACTGACTGTTTTTTTCCCTTGCACCAAGGATTCTTCTGAATGCCAGTTTCCTTATGTGTTCGCGCTCATCAGTCAACATTGCAAGTAGGATGTTTTCGTAATGACTAAAATAAGCCTTTCTCTGAATTACCTCATCCACAATACATCTTAAGTCATTTTTAAGGTACCTTGAAAAGTTTATCATTCTCCATAGATGGAGTGCCCCTTGAGTACAAGATGATTTCGTCTTGATATAAAACCAAGTAGGAGCGTAAACTTTAACAACAAATGTTGCAAGAGTCACTAGATTTTCAGTTGGATCTTCCATCAAAACATATAACCGCAGAACTCTGCTAGCTGTTGTCAGCCAGCGCGAGTGAACTACAGGACCTGGAGTCTTATTTGCCAGATTTATTGGGCATTCACCATTATTCACTGCGTGGCACATTTTATATAAATACATTTGATCTGTGCTTAAATCTTTAAAATTTACATCTGGAAAACTATTCATCTCTATAGTTGAAAAATGCTTTACAGGAAAAGTTTCACAGATTGGAAGTAATTTACCAATTGGACCTGAGAAAGCTTTTGGTCCACTTGTGGTGCCATCTAACTTGCACAAAAGATGTCTAAAAGGGAGCTCATTTGCATGAAGCATGCCAATGAACCAATGCAAAGGCCTATCGAGTTTCATCTCAAGTAAACGGATGACACCTCCCAACACACCAGTGTTGACATTCGTGCCATCACAACCGACAGCTACTAAATTGTCTAGTGAAATTCCATTCGAATCACAGAAATCTACTATGCCATATGCTATCTTAACTGATGTTCCATTTTCAGGGCTTATGTGAACGACATATATTGAATGGGACTCTTGAGTTAGTGTAACATGTTCTTCTGTAACTATTTTGCAATAATACTTGGAACCTTTCTTGAGTTGCATTTTTGTTTTGTCCTTCCTACCATCGAAGTACAAACCTGTTAGATTAGAGGCAAGGTGGGATTGAAGTTCATTTCTAACCTTCTGTCTTTCTTCGAATTTTACTTCTATCAATAACCATTGTACTGTCACAGTCATTCACGATACCAACGTCTTGCAACACGGCACTAGCAATGGCTGCAGCAGCACGATCTGAAATGCTATGGCGATCACATTCCTTTGAGATATTTGGAATGTTTGCTCTCATCTGTTTTTTCTCTGCTATTCCAGTAGTTGGAACCTTATGTATTGAGGGAAAATGGACATCAGTATCGTTGTCAGTTTCAGTATCAGAAGACGAACTGAATTCAACAATATTTGAAGACAATAGGGAGTTAGATGTAGTGGCTGTTGTTGGAGTTTTGTAAATATTGGAAAGTTTTCTTTTGCGATTATCGCGTTCTTTCAATCGATTTGTAACAACTTTATCTATACTTCCAATCATCATATTTCTTGTACTTCTTTGATCTTCCAAAAATGGTCTTTCTGCAACTGGTACCTTAAAACTTTTCTCACAATTGCAGTGATTTATGTCCAAGCATTTGCAGACTGCAATGTCAAACAACTGGGAATTAGCTTCTATACAAAACTTTTGCATCTTTGCTTGATAGTTAGGATCATTCTTTCGTTTCTTTAAGGGTTTGAGCATATTTCGATGTTTGTCATGAAGTTCTTTTATCTTCGCTACAATCCGCTTGTGTGTTATAGTTGGAATCGATGCTTTGTGCCACAATGCTTCAACTTTCAATGAAACACAACTTGAAACTTCAGCAACTGAAGGGATCTCTGCAGATCTATATGTCATTTTGTCTTTAAGGAACAAGTAATATTTCATCACATCAGCATTTGTGGGAAGAACGGCCTCTGGTAAATATGAAGGATTTCCAAAAATTGGGCATTGGTACGCAGCCGTGTCTTGTGCTTCTTATACCCACTAACACCAGCCATTCTTGTTATTTTTGTTCGGACGTCACTCACAGATGCGAGGTTGTTTGAATTTTCTAATCTAAAATAATTTTCTAATCTAAAATAATAATATAAAAATAAAATAATTAATTTCTAACATAATAATTCAAACAAAATAATGTAAATACTGAAATTTGTAATTATAGGAAATTATTAACTTTTTCTCTGAAAACCACAAAATGCATGAAAAACGCCAATTTTCGAGTGCTTTGGGGCAGACCTAAGAATTAACCTAGGGCAAAATGCTTTTACCACAGTTTACCTTGTACTAAATGACAACTTTTGCATACCCAGCCAACTTGAATTTGCAATGATAGGAAATTATTATTTTTTAAGCCAAAAATGCCGAAATTAATGAAATATTCAAATTTTCAAGTGCTTTGGGGCAGACCTAAATATTAATCTAGAGCAAAATGCTTTTACCACAGTTCATTTTGTACCCAAAGGCAACTTTTCCATACCCAGCTCAAATGAATTTCCAAAAAAAGATTTTTTCACTCCACCCTAATGATTGTTATTTCATTAGTTTAATGTTTTTGCGACGACTTGAACTTCAGTTGTGGTATATATCAAAGGACTTGATTGGGTTAGAGTTGTTTTATACTACACAATTTCAAAAGACTAATACTTGCCACCATAAAAGAATTACCATCTGATTATCTAAATAAAACATCCTAGTTTTTTTTAGTAAATTATAATAAATATATCATTTGCTAATCTAGTTGTAAAATTGCAATAAAGATAAAAATTACCAAAATCCAAAAAATTTGTGTATCAGGAGCTTACAGTAGTTTTTTTCGATTTTTGACAAACCATAACTTTTAAAATAAAGATAGTGATCACCTGAAATTTTGCAGGGTAATAGTTTTTCACCCAAATAATCCATTATTGCAGTTGTTTTTGACTGATTTTTTTAGAGTTTTTGAGTTATTGTACCTTAAAGTTGCTAAATATTGCAACATTATAAATATTTTTTCAAACTTTAACGTGTTATAGTTTCATACTTACTTACAGAAAGTGGATTTTTTTGTTAACTTTTTGTACTTAGGGTTACCACTTGTTAGAATAATCAAAATTATGCATTAAAAATTAATTTAGCACATGCAGCAGCCTATTAAAAAATCCCTTTTTTTTAAATTATGATAAATTACATCGACTTTGCTGGCATAGAAAGTAGCGTAAACAGTTGAAATAAGTTATGAAACTTGCTAATGTTGAGGTTCTATATATAGACAATCACCAAAAAAATTTAAAGACCTATACTCTATCTTATGACATGATTGTAGCCTTTTGAGAGTGATGATATTTTTAAAAGGATAACAAAAAAATACCACTTACTATATACAAAATTTTTACCTTAAATTTTGCACAAACTATACTATAAAAAAGTGCATTCAAAGAGTAAGATAGTCAGTTAAAAGAAAAAAGTATGTTTACATTAAACTAATTAGCTTATCTCTGATTTATGTAACTCATAATACTGTCATAGTCATTAATAGCAAGAATATAGTCACGAGCACTTATACTTTTAAACAATGGAACACTTATTTGACATATTATCTTGTCAAATGGAACCTAACACTGACTTGATCGTGCATCGTTTGTCAACTTTAAATTCAATTTGTTTCTTTGCATAAACTTCACATTAACGTCTTGGTTTTCATTACAAATATCAACCACAAGCCCTACGTACCATCCTTCATCGTAAAAGCATGCAATATATTTACCGGGTTGAAAATTTGAAAGATTTTTTAAAATCAAATTAACATCATTTAACACATGAGTATCATAGACAGTATCACTAGAGATTCTTCGTAAAAACAATTTCTCTCCATCTGGTACAAAAGAGTGATAGCTTCTTATTCCTGGAACTGCGCGCATCCCTTCATATCGTTTCTGAAGATTAAAAGTTGTTTCATGGTTATTGATATCATCACTTGAAAGATAAAATATGTTAACACCTTTGATATTTTTTTGAGCCCATGTAAACAGATCTTTTGGTGTGAGAATCTGATTTGTAA
>NC_061165.1:30962622-31070122 GCF_022113875.1 Hydra vulgaris
GAGGTAGTTTTCTTGATCAGATTATCAAGATGGCTGTAAGTCAGAGTTGACTAATGTTTGCTTTTTATGTAATTCATTAAAGAAAATGTTTTTTCAAAAATGTAAGTTGAGCCAAATTTACAGACAGATCTGAGTGTCGTATCATTGACTTTAGTAAAGTCATATTTTGGAACAAATTTCTAGAATGATTTTAGATCTGAAGCAATTGGTGATAAACACAGTTTTGAAATTTGCTTTTTAATCCTGTGTGATTTTGAATGTCTGACATTTCCAACTGCAGTTTTAGTGTATAATTGAAAATATCATCATCTAATATAGTGAATGGGTTGATCAAGAGCATAATATTCTTAGTTTTAGCTTTAAAACCTGAAAACCAAGTTTCAAATGAATGTAAAAGTTTCAAAACGGCAGCTTTGTACTTTTGTAATGCAACACTGGTAATCATACTTTTAGTGTAATAATTTTTACGTTTTGGAAATAGATGTAAGTTTTTCTGTGATAAACTGTAAATAATTTTAACTTGGCCTTAAAAGCATTAATTTGATTAAATGTTGGAAATAAAATGTTTTTACCATGCAAGTTTGTGTTCGAGTTATTTAGATTATTTGTTATATCCACTAAAAATGCAAGATCACATAACCAGTCTGTTTTTAAGAAAGTCAGATTCTAATGGCAATTTGTTTTTTGCTTCCAAAAATTGCAACACTTTATTTTTTAATTCAAAAAATCTGGTCAACATTTTACCTTTTGATAACTACTAAACAGAATGTAAAAAGTGTTCTCTGTGTTTATTTGTTTTATTTTTAAAAATTGAACGAAACAGCAGTTTTAATGACATGACCAAATTCCATATCTCTTGAGCACAGCACTTCTTAGTAAATAATGTAATGGTATGAAACACCACCACTGTGCTTTCGAACCATAGCAGGTGGGTCACCAGTGCAAAAACTATCCAGTTTATCCCAGTTCAGATCGTGACCATTACTGTTTTGATTTTCAATACATGTTTTTAATGCTTCAAAAATATGAGCTCCAGTTTTTGAGGTTTGAAGCTGATAGACGCCTAGAAGTTCTTGGACAACATCAAAGTTATTGTTGACACATCTTAATAATTGGGTCATCGTTGTTAAATAAATCATTAACACATCTTAATAATAATAATAACAATAATTAATTTTGATAATAAAAATAAATAAGGAAACTCATAATTGGTCAGTTAAATCACAACTTTCATCAAGAGCTATTAAAAAGTACATTGAAAGCAAGAGGCAACAATGATTTGTCAGAGGTCATTTATTCAACTCTTCTCATATATATTTCTGGAAAGGGCAATATTTTGTAAAAATTTCTTTATGCTCGAGTCTTTCGAGTGTTTTTAGCAAAAATTTAAATTAATTTCCTTATCTGAAAAATTTTTTGCGCAAGAAAAAGAGAAATTTGGAATGAAGCTTTTATAATTGTTTTCACATCTTGCTGTTTTTTGACGAACAAATTTTGTTGAGACAAAACTCGTTCTGAGAGCAGATCTGTAAGAATTTCTGTTAGGATATTTAAAGTTGAATTGATTGTGCAATGTTTCAAAATTTCTTTGCAGATTATATTTTTTCATCAAAACAATAGCTTCAAACAAACAGGTTTTGAAGATTGAGATAAAAAAAATTTCTTTTCCTACTCATCTTTAAAAAAGCATCTTATTAGTTCTTTTTTTCTTTTTTGTGATAATGAAATTCCTTAACTCATTGCCAATTTATAGTGAAACAGCAATTCAAACCTTAGTATAATAATTTTGTAATGGCAAAAAAATCTTTTTTCCAGCAAATACTGTAGCTAGTAATTAATTTAAACTTCTAAATATCATGATTTCGAAGGTCAAGTTGCATATTGTGTATAAACAACAAAATAATTAACACAACTTTTAAAAATTTTTTTTAAAAATGTAATTCTTTTTTAATGTAAAAATAATAAATGTTATAAAAACTCTTTTGTTTAAAGTTAATCAGAAAACAAAAGAACTTTTTAATTACTTTATTTTTCAATGAAAGAATTTTTTAAGTCATTTGTCGGTCAATGTAGCAGTACTCCTAATAATTTCTACATATTTGCCAGATGTATGCAAACAATTAAACAAAAAAAAACATTCAGAATGTTTTCATTTTTATTTAAAAAAATAAAAACATCTATTTACTTTTATTTTCATCTAAACTATTTCAAATTGATATTCAAGATGGGTAGAATAAAGATTCTTCACCTGAAGTGCCAGTGTTCAGGTGAGGAATGCCCTTTCTATCTTCCCCTCTATCATAACTTGATATGCAACTTTTTTGTTTGTTTTTACATTGCTTAAGATCAAGTTAACTCATTTAGAGTCATATCATGACAGTGATGATGAAGATAATGATGATATAAAAGTAAAATAAAATATATCAATGAATAAAGAAAACAAATAAACAAGAATTCATGAAAAGAACTCCATGAAAATTGCTTTAACTGTTGGTTTTTCAAATAATAACTCTTTAAATATTGTTAATTTACTTTTTTTACCACAAGATGTCCACTTGTAAACATGAGAGGAAGATATTCAAATCAATTTTATCAACTAAAGCCAAAAGACTTGCAAGCAGTAATTAACCATATGCGGCCCTTTCATGGCAGAAAGTTACACTATTTTATAAGTGCTAAAAGGAAAGAATACTTGCTAGATAACTTAAATGTTGCAAAGATGCATCAATCTTGTCCTGCATGTGAAGTTTCTTATAAAAGATACAGACATATCTTTAACACTAAGTTTAATATTAGCTATCCAAGAAGATATCCAAGAAAAGATACACGTAATGCCTGTGATGAGCTGAAGCAGCAGATATTGCATACAGAGTCAGAAAACAATAGACAAGAAAGTGGCAGAATGAAGCAAGAACTACATCAAAAAAGCTGCAATTTTCTATAAAAGAAAACACAAAGCAAATGATCTTGCCCGGAAAGATAATTCTACAGAAGCAGTAATTTTCGACTTTTAGAAAATCAATGCACTCCCAAAAAACTTCAAATAATGTTAATCATAAACATCAACAAACATGTGTCTTGTTTAATGTTTATGTGCTGTCAACAGATAAGGCATACTTCTACTTTTACAAAAAGACTGTTGCCAAAAATGGCACTGATGATGTTTGCTTCATGCTTTATCTTCTTAAGGTATATAAATCCGAAAAGTAGTGACAAGACTGAATTTGTTTTGCGATGGGAATACAGGCAAAACAAGAATTATACTCTACTTAGATTTCTGCATTGGTTGATAAACACAAAAAGACAATTTGACCACATCTCAATCTATTTTCTGATCTGTGGTCACTTGTATTTTGAATTTGATTGTGACATGGTTCTGATCAAGCAATCAACAGACCTGGATCTTCCCAGCCAGTGGGTTCAAGTGTTCAGGAATGCACATGCCAAGCCTTCTCCCTTTAAAGTGATCCTCTGTGACCAGAATATGTTCAAGGCATTCAAAGATTTCCTGAAGCCACACTACAAAACAACGTGCCCCTTTAAAATGAGAGCTTTACAAGAAGTATATATTGAATCTGCAATACACCAGCTTCAGAGATTTTTGAAACGACACCATTGAAACTGTGGTTGTAACCTTGAGACCTAAACGTAAAGAAACATACAACCTTCTGCAAACAAAGCCACATGAGTGTTTATACTCTGCCCCAATTCCAATCAGTCAGAAGAAATTCAAGGAATGCAGTGTCTGAAAAAACTATTCAATCAATTGTAAAATCAAATAAATTGGAGACTGAAAAATTATATAAAAAATAATATGTTTTCCTTTGCGTTTGTAAATATAACTACTTATTGTTTCTTTTTTATTTCTTTTGTTTGATTTTTTTTTGTCTATTTACTTATTATTACTGTTTTTTAAAATGTTTTAGGCATTATAAAGAATGCTTTAGACAAATAAATTGACTTTATTTGAAAATTTACTGAAATTATATTGTTTTAGCTTGTAAAAAAAAAAATAATAATGTAAAAGAAAATTTTTAAAGCTTTAAATGAAATACAAAATTCTTAATTTTTTAATAGAATTGAACAAAAAAATATTATGTGATCAAAAATCTCTTTACACAATGTCTTTAAAGAAAAAAATTTTAATAGTTATTAGTTGATTTTAGATCAGAGCCTGAGATGTAAAATAAAAATGGTACACTGATGCCTTTTAACAAATATTACAAAATTTTGTTATAACATAAGATATTATATTTAAAATTGTATTTTATATATAAAATAAAAGAAATAAACATTTAAAATTTTAATATTAAAAATAGATTAATATTAAAATAGTTATTAATAGGCTTAAGAATAGTTAAAATAGTTATTAATAGTCATTAAAATATTGGTAAACTAACGATAAAAAAAATATTATTATTAGTAATTTTAATTATTTAAATATTTAATTAGTAATTAGTATTATTTGTAATTGGCGTTAGTCAGTGGGTATGGTATAAACACACTATGACAGTTATTAAGAGATGCTTTAAAACTGCTTGGTAAGTTAATCCATAAATTGGCTGATCTGTTAAATAAAAGGTTTTCTCAACATTCTTGCTTAGTGATTTCTTTGACATATTTAAATTTTTTTGATTGTTGAAACTGTTAAAAAATTAAAAAATTCAATCTTTACCTCCAGTCAAGATCTTTTAGACAATTCTCATAGTTAAGTTGCATGATGAACTCTAATAAATTAATTTCACCCTTTTGAATTGATGACCATACTGGTACTGCAAACATTAAGTAATCTCAGGAGTTTAATATCTTAATGAACATTTTCTAATCCAAACCAGCATTTGGTTGGCCAGTCTTCACCATTTAGCCAGCCACTTACATTATAAAATAAAAGTGTTTTTTTTTAAATTGCTTTTTAGGTTGACCCCTGTGGCACACCACTGGTAATTTCTGTCCAAGAGGATATATTTTCATCTATCACAACTCTTTGTTTTCTTTCTTTTCAAAATTCAATTCATTGAATGACAAACCAGATGTTCCATAGCAGGTTAGTTAAAGCAACAAATATTTATGTTACACTGTGTCAAACCCCCTGGCAAAATCAAAAAAAAAAAAAAAACATCAACAGGTTTTTACGTTTTCTGGTTAAATTAAAATTAAGTGATTTAAATATATTTGTTTAGCATAATTTACTTACTTTAACAAAACTGTGCTGTTGATTGACTATAAGTTTGAAATTAAATAGAAAAGTTTTAAGTTTACATTGAATTATGCCTTCCCTTATTTTACATCTATTTGAAGTGAGTGATACCAGTTGGTAGTTTACTGCTAAAGTTTTTTTGCCTTTTTTGAACAGAGTGATTTTTGTCAACCTAAATTGCACTGGAAGTTTCTTAGTTTCAGACAACTCTTTGAAAATATACATAAGTGGAATGGTGAAGGCTGACACACAGGCTTCACCATCTTTTAAGATAGCTGAATGCAAATTATAAATCAACTTGATTTGTTTTCTTCCAAATTTTTTAATCTTAGAAGGACATCGTCATATGTAAAGTCTTTACTTTTCATAATCAATGTTTCAGTAGTATTTAAATCTAAAGAGGGCAAATGAAGCATAATTTTTTTTTTTTAATGCAGCTTGAAATTTTTTGTTTAAGATTTTTTTTATTCTTCATTTTAGGTACCCCAAAAAGACCTTACGATCTTTTTACAGAGCACCGCAGATGAGCATTTGAAAGGAAGTTCACACCTCCTTCCTTACCAATTTAATTAAACTTGCCCAGAAGTGGCATTGAACCATGGATCTCTAGCTTCTGAGGCAAGCGCGCTAACCACTTTTTGCGCTAAGCAATTTTTGTTTTGAATGGAATCTCAAATCAAAGCAGGTCTTGATTTGCAAATCAAATCACAAATTGAATCACTAGTTGAAAGAAATTTATGTTTTTCATCTTTATTTTATGTATACAATACGAAATGTTATAAAATTTAAATTATTATTATTAATTTGCTCGGAAAAAAACTATTGTGTTTACTGTCCATCACTCCTCCTTCCACAGAGTTTACTCTTTCAGATGAACAATTTGAACAGCAAGAAAATCAGTTGCAACTACGTATAATTAAGGGAAAATGTTATGATTGTTTTTCCAGTAGAGAATAGAACAATCTGAACGTCCCAACATTTTCTCTTTGATGTATGCACTAGTTTCAAAATTTAATTGCTGATCTAAAGTTCTTTTCTCTGGTAGAGTACGATTTTAAGTGATATGTTTAAACATTTTATCTTAAACTCCATTTGTTTCAGATGACAAATTTGCTACTTCGAGTTGAATTTCAGTGGGAACCATAGCAATATTTAAATTGTTTTTTTTTTCAAATGTCATTAGATAAGATTTTAAAATTTGTATCTCTGCCAAGTAAATATTTCTGATTTAAATCGAGGGTCTAAGAAAGTAGTGGTAAGAAATACACCTTTACTTAAATTAAAACGTCATTTTCAAACTGCTTTTACCCATTAAGCAAAGAAAATTTTTCAAAGTTGTAATGCACAGATTAACTAAACTAATGCTTACACTTTTTCCCGCACTTAGATAATGCATTTAAAACAAGAGTGACTGTTGTTAATAACTTGTGTTTCAGACAAGTCAGTAGCACTTTTGCTTTTATTTTTGTGAACACTTAACTAGAGCAATTTCTTTAGAACCACAATTTTTTTTTAATCCATTCCAATAAGTTAGAAGTGTTGTTAAAGAGTGTTTCCACATTCAATGGAGGTTTTGACTCAGGTTTTCCTTGAGAAATCTGATTTTGAGAGCTGCCTGTCCAACTGATGATGAGTGAAAAAATCCTACTATTTTATGAGTCTAGTTAATTAATCTCAAAAAATTGGTTGGTTGTGTAAAGCTGATTTCACGCAAAGTTGGAGTTTATGAGCACAACAGCCTGCCCAATTAATCCCAAGAAGTTTAAGTGTGTACGGCATACTAGGAACAGTATTGATTGTAGCTCGGAAAAAATTATCTGAAGTCAAGTCAAATTTTGACAGTACAATTTTTAAAATTTTTTCAGTGGAAGTAGCTTTGTGACAAGCATTTATTACATCCAGATTTACAACTGGTAAACACCATGAATCTAAAATCTAAGAGGATAAAATAAAGTGACAAGCAGAAACAAGAAAGTTATTGTGATTGTCGGCTTTAAAGTGATCAAAAGTAATGCTAGGTTTGGAGATAAACTGGCTTTTTATACTTTGTTGGAAGATAATATATAAATCATCGACTATATCACCTAAACTTTAAGATCAAAAGTAATGCTAGGTTTGGAGATAAACTGGCTTTTTATACTTTGTTGGAATATGTAAATCATCGACTATATCACCTAAATTTTAAGATAAAGTGGTCAGGTGAGGTGGATGATATTGCCCTTAATATCATACCGGTGAGAAAGCACCGAGCATATATTAATGAAGCCAAATCCAGATGCTGTCTCAAATAATCTTCCATCTTCAATTATAAATCTAAGCATTGCACTATGGTTTTTTTTAATAACTGTATCTATTTGAGGTAGACTAAAATACGAATTTAAGGAGGAACTTGATGATTGGTCAATTATGTAATGGGAATTCTTTTTTCTTTTGTATCAGATGCGCACTTTTTTGTTGCTTCTACGCATAGTTTTTACTGGTCACGTTTGAGATCAAGTTCTAGATAAAGTTTTTTGAACAGAATACTTTTTGTTGCAATTTTGTTGTTTGCATTGCTAGAATACTCTCCATTTTTTTAAAGTCATTTTATTGCTTGATGCAAAAACAGCTTGATGTAGCACAAACAAAAACTGTCAAATTTAAAATTACTTTAGTGAAAGCAAAGTTAAAAATTAACGACGCAAAAAATAAAAGTTAACTATTACGTTACTAATTTGCGTCCTGCTCTGTTTAAATCCCTAATCAATAATTGATTTTATTGAAAAGTACATTTACATTCCAAATTTACTCTACCGCTGAATTTTCTTATAAAATAAGTATTGATATTTTGAAAACGCCATAGGTATGAAAACATAAAGTAAATTAAATAAATGATTCAAAAAACTCAAATCATTTTTTTTCGAATCGAATCATGAACCAACACTTGATTCGTGAATCGAATCGAAGCTATTCACAGGGCCCTAAACTAAATAACACAAATTTTTTTTATCTATCTATTTGTTATAATTATTACCTAATACAAACAAATCAACAGAACAACAACAAAATATCAATTAACAATTGACATCACACTAGTTTATTAGTAAACAATTAACATCACGGTTGATTATTAGTAAACAATTAATATCACGCTAGTTTATTAGTAAACAATTAAAATCATGGTAGTTTATTAGTAAAGTTGATAATGACTATCTACAAAAAAATTTCATAATTCTTATTTTTTTTTAACAAAATTACAAAAAACTAACCTTTGGGTTTAACATCAGCAGCTTCAGGTTGACTTTCACTTTCAAGCACTAAAAATATAAGCTACACACAGCCCTGTCAACTTATTTGATAAAACCTGCATATGCTATATATCTATATATATATATATCTATATATATATATATATATATATATATATATATATATATATATATATATATATAATATATATATATATATATATATATATATATATATATATATATATATATAAATATATATATATATATATATATATATATATATATATAAATATATATATATATATATATATATATATATATATATATATATATACATATATATATATAAATATATGAGGGTATAGCTCTAAAACTCAGTTTTATGGTTCTGAGGACGGCTGGTAGTCAGTTCTGAGGACGGCTGGTAATAAATAAAGTAACAAAAATTATAAAACACAAAAAACCACAGTCATCACCAAGTTCGCTAAACCAATCACTCACCAATATTCGTGGTCTTCGAAATAACTTTTCTTCTGTTGAGTCTTATCTCTTGCAAAGTTCACCAGACCTACTTGCTCTTTGTGAGACTAATTTGAGTTCAGCTGTCTTATCTTGTAATCTTAGTGTTAATGGTTATCTTCCTTTAATTTGTAAAGACTCCAATAGTCACATGCTTGGCCTAGGCATTTACATTCGCAAGAACTCACCCATTTGTCGGGAAACTAGGTTTGAATCCACAGACTACTCTTTTATGTGCTTTCGTTTAGCACCACTTCACTCCATCACCTTTCTCTTTGTTCTATATCGCTCTCCTTCATCTCAAGACTGCACTCTTCTTGATGTTATTTCTGATTATATTGACCAAGCCCTCATTCTTTATCCATCAGCCAAAATTGTTGTTGTCGGTGACTTTAATGTTCATCATACTGAATGGCTTGGCTCTAGTGACTCCGCAGGCATTAAGGCCCACAACTTTTGCCTTTCTCAATCCCTAACTCAAATAGTCAACTTTCCAACTCGCTTTATAGACAACCCAAATCATTTACCTTCTCTACTCGACTTATGTCTTGTTTCTAATCCTAGTCAGTGTTAGGTGCTTCTGATCATGGTTTGGTCTCTCTAAAACTATTATCTCGTTCTTCTTTGCCATCAGAATCCCCTATCATTGTACATCTTACAACTACCTTAAAGCTGACTGGGACTCTTTCCGTGATTTTCTTCGTGATGGCCCCGGGGTAGAAATCTTTCATCTTCCTGTTGACAAATGTGCTTCTTACATAACTTCGTGGACTCAGGCTGGCATGGAATCCTTTATTGCCTTTTGACGATTCCAGGTCAAGCCTCACTCTTCTCCATGGTTTTCCTCACATTGTGCTGCTGCAATTGCCAATCAAACCATTACTTCCATATCTATCAGCAAAACAATTCTTCAGAAAACAGATGTCTGTTTATTATTGCTAAGAACCATTGTAAAAAGATTTTGTCTAACGCCAAAGCCCGCTATTCTCAGATCATGAAATCTTGTATTTCATCACAAAAATTAGGCTCTTGTGACTTCTGGAGAATCTTTAATAGTATCAATAATAAGGGCAAGTCTGTAATTCCACCTCTTTTGTACGGTTCAGACTTTGTCACTTCACCTAAAGACAAAGCTGAATTGTTTGCCAAGAACTTTTCATCAATATCATCTCTGGATTCCACTAGTTGCGTTCTACCTGATATAGCTGTCAAACAGGTTGATCCATTGCTTGACATTCGTATTATTTCGGCCTCTGTATCTAAAGTGATTTCCTGCTTAGACTCTTCTACAGCTTGCGGCCCGAACAACATACCTGTTATAGTCTTGCAGAAGTGTTCTTCGGAGCTGTCGTCTATCCTTTCAAAACAATTTAACAAGTGCTTATCAGAGTCTTGTTTTCCAGCCAGCTAGAAAGCAGCTTCTGTTATCCCTATTTTCAAAAATTCTGGAGAGCAATCCGATTCATCTAACTACCGTCCCATTAGTCTTCTTCCTATCATAAGCAAGGTTTTTGAATCTTTAATTAACAAACACTTAATCTCTCATCTCGAATCTCATAACCTACTTTCTGATCATCAATATGGATTTCGATCTTCTCATTCTACGGCTGATTTGCTATCAGTAATAACCGATAGGTTTTATCGCGCATTAGATAAAGGTGGAGAGGTTAAGGCCATCGCTCTTGACATTTCTAAGGCGTTTGATAAAGTTTGGCATGCTGGTCTTCTCCATAAGCTTTCTTCTTACAATGTATCTGGAAACATCTTTAAGATTATTGAATCCTTCCTTTCCAATTTTAGTATAAAAGTTGTCCTTGATGGACAGCACTCTTCTTCTTATTCTGTAACCTCAGGGGTTCCTCAAGGTTTAATCCTTGGCCTTATACTCTTTTTAATTTACATTAACGATCTTCCAGATTTTCTCACATGAAAGGTGGCATTGTTTGCTGATGATACTACCATTTATTCTTGTCACGATAAGAAGCCAACTCCCTCTGATTGCTTGCAGGGGGCATCTGAGCTTGAAAAGGATCTCACTTCTGCTACAGCATGGGGCTCACAGTGGCTGGTGAACTTTAATTCAGATAAAACTCAATTTTTTTCAGCCAATCGTTATCGCAATAATTTAGACCTTCCTATATTTATGAACGGTAATGTACTCGATGAGTCTCCTACCCTTTATCTTCTAGGATTAACTCTTAATTCTGATCTTTCTTGGAAACTTTATATCAAATCCGTTCCAAAATTAACATCTGCTAAAGTCGCTTCTCTTTATCGAGCTCGTCACTTTCTTACTCTCTATCTCTATTTTTATTCTCTATCTCTATAAATCTCAAACCCGGCCTTGTATGGAATACTGTTGCCATATCTGGGGTGGATCTTCTAATGATGCCCTTTCTCTTTTAGACGAGGTGCAAAAACGCATTGTAAACATAGTTGGACCTACTCTTGCAGCCAACCTTCAACCTCTGTCACATCGTCGTAATGTTGCTTCTCTTTCTCTTTTCTACAAATACTATTATGGGAACTGCTCTAAAGAGCTAGCGTCTCTTGTGCCATCTACAAAAATTCATTCTCGTGTTACTCTTCATTCAATTAAGTCTCATCCTTTTTCTGCTACTGTTTCTAAGTCCTTGAAAAACTCTTATTCGTCTAGTTTTTTTCTTCGAACATCAGTTCTTTGCAATTTGCTTCCTTCATCTTGCTTTCCTGATTCATATAATTTGCAATCTTTTAAGTCGTCTGAAAATCGTTATCTTGCTCTACAATCTTCATCTTTTCTCTTCCAGTAACTTCCAACACTAATTAGTGGTTGCTTGCAGCCTTGTTGGAAGCGAAGATGTTAAATATATATATATATATATATATATATATATATATATATATATATATATATATATATATATATATATATATATATATATATATATATATATATATATATATATATATCAGGGCTCGAATTAAGTGATCATGAATTAAGATCATTATCAAGAAATATTTACGTCAATTAGGATATAAAATCCTAATGTAAAACCATATTATACCCATTATTTTTATTATTATTAAAGATCATAATTTAAACTTTAATATTTAAATTTATAAAACATCAGATAATACTAGAAAAATAAAGCACGATAAAGTACGATATAAATATTAAAAAACAAGCGCTAATCACAACAATCTAAAGGACTTTAACAGTGATTGAATATTTTAAATAAAATAAATTGTTAAATAAGATATAAAATACTTTTATATCTTATTTAAATCTCATTCAATACTTTTTTATAAATTTATAACTTGTAACGCGTGTTTAGCTGATGCGAATATAAAATTAAAAGACGGAGGAGTTAATATATAAAAACTAATTTAAACTTTTTAAAGGGATCCCTAAGTGCTCCTAACATATGATCTCATATGAAAGAGCATAAAAAAAAAATTTGTAAGTTTTTTTTCTTTTTCACTAAATTGTAATAATAAATGCATGCTAACAAAAAGCAATTGCCGAAATCACTGAAAAACAACTCCATTTTGATTTTATTTTTTCACCATTGAAACTCGATTGTTAGTCGTTAAAAATCACGTTAGTACGTCACAACAACTTTAAAATATCTACTTCGATTTTCAAGTAAAAAAAGTCGTGATTAAATTAGTTAAGTTTTAATCAAGTTTTTTTAATTAGTTTTGCAAAAACAGTATAATATCATTCGGTTGAAAAACGTAGTTAAAAAAAAGTTATTAAGTAATAGTTTTTAATAGTTTAGAACTTATAAAAAAGTCTTACAGGGCTCGTATTAAGTGTATCGCGATTGCGATTGCTTTTCACACTTTTGTGATTAGTTTTATCTTAAAAAAAATCTTTTCGCGATTTTATTTTTTTTTTGGTTGTTTAATTACTTTTTTTCTAGCTTAGCATTTTTTTTAGCAATCCTTAAAAGTAATGTTTTTATCATAAAGAACGTCACACAAAATTTATTATTCTGAATAGATAGATTTGCTCTTTCGCGCGGAGATTTTCTTTCAAGGTTAAACATTTTTGAATTTAAATTACTTTAAATCTCTGCGTGGAAAATTTTTACTAGGTCGCTAAAGCGAAAAGTTGAAAAGTTGGTTTTTATCTTTGTTTATCAAAACTTCATGTTTAAAATAAGGTTAAAAAACGTTAGAGCAAAAAAAAACTGACTTTTATTTGCATTTTTATACTGTTTGAAAAAAAAAACTAATAAAAAAGAATTGTTATTATTATTAATTCTAATAATTATTAATTAATATATTATTAGTTAATTCTTTTTTATTAGTTTTTTTTTTCAAACAGTATAAAAATGCTAATAAAAACCAGCAATTTTTTTTACTTTAACGTTTTCAAGCCTTATTTTAAACGTGAAGTATATTTCAATTTATTTAACCAAATTTTTTTGTTTCATCTTTTATTGGAAAACTTGAAATAGAAAAATTAAAAAAAACATCAACCATTTAAATGAAAAACTTAATTATATTTAAACTTTTATTAGTCCTTTATTCAAGAAACAATAAATTATAAAAAACGTGGTATATAATTTTTTATATAGTTTTTGACGATGTTTTTTGATTTATTGATGATAATTCCCCCCCCCCCCCATTCACGCACATCGGCGCGACTTATGAGAGAGAGAGGGGGGGAGAGAGAGAGGGGGAGAGAGAGCAAAAAAAAAAATTTTTTTCGCGATTAGATTTTTTTTGCGTTAATTCGAGCCCTGTCTTAGTTTAATTTCTAATAAAATGTCTATTCAACCTTATTAATTTGAACCAAAAAAATATAGCAAAATTAACATAAATGTTAATTTAAGTAAAACATTTTACAATAATTATTTTTTTTATCAAGCAAAAATGAGAGTAACCGTCACTTTTGAAACCATAAAAATGACTGAAATAAATTTATTTTTGTACTAAGGAAATATTTTAAATAAACTTTCATGTGTCTAAATCAATATTCATTTGTTAAAAACTGACTAAAAAGAGTTTGACTTCTATTCATTTTTGGCCGTGGAATTGCCCTTATAACACAAATATATAAATTAAAATTATTAAAAAAATTTTAATATACAAATATATTTTCACAAAATGCTACAAAACTTATTCTTGTAAGTAATTGTGTTAGTTGAAAAAAAAACGACTTTACTTTTAAATTTAATTACCAACTAATAAGTTTGCAATAATGACATTTTGTCTACTTTGTTTATTTTGACGTACAAACGTTATTTTTTTGAGGCATTAGAGTCAATAAACTTTGGACAAAACGCATTTTTTTTAATCGAAGAAAAGCGTTTTTTTGAAAATTAAATTTGTTAGTGTGTGTTCATTATTACGTTTTAGAAAAAATAATATACATCAAACATTTTTTTTTTTAATGCTCTTTCATATGAGATCATATCTTTATAGCACTTAGGGATCCCTTTAATAGTTACTTTAAAACAAAAAAAAAGAAACTCAAATAACATATTTAAAAAAAATTAAACTTTATAATTTTTTTTCTTATTAAATAATTAAATTCTAATTTAAAACATTTAAATTTTTAAATAAATAATTCCATAAACTTTCCCTTTAAATAAAAATCTATTTTAATGTTTTATATAATGCGCAAGTAGCTTTAGCATACATTTTAATTGGTTGTTTTTTTATACAAAATTTTATACAATGCACAAATAGCTTAAGCATAGTTTTTCATTGATTGATTTTTAAATTACCGCGAAAGTTTTTCGGACCTTTAGTAATAATAATTTTTGTCTTGCAATTTTTTTTATTTATAATCCTTAAATTACATATTATTAATTATTGTTTGCAAAAACAATAACTAATAATATGTAAATTTTGACTGATATTATTTTTGCAGTAGTAAATTTATTGTTTTGCTTTTTCATTAATTTTTGCAATACGATAAACTGACTGTTTCATTAAAACAGAGTTTACGGTTTTTAAAAAAACTAAGAATTTAATGACCACACATATTTCCGGATATTGCAATTCGCGATCAATATATATATATATATATATATTTGTTATTCACCTCCTCAAGGCCGAGAAGGCCACTATAGACGAGGAGGCTACTTAATAGTGGTTATAACCTTCTCTCAACTCTATAACTCCAAAACACGAACCTTGACGAACAAGGCCGCTGCGCAGAGAGACAAGTTGAAAAACTGCTATATATATATATATATATATATATATATATATATATATATATATATATATATATATATATATAGCAGTTTCTATTTTTTAGTATAAAACTGTTAAAATTATCAATAAACAAATTTTTTCGTATGTTTTAAGTTCGATAAATTATATTAAATATGACAGTAACAAGTTGTCTTATTTTAATGAGGTGGATTAGGTATAAACGAATCATTTAAAAAGTCTTTTCAACAACAACTTTTAAGAAATTTAGTTTACAAATTTTGATGGCTTTCTAAAGCAAAAGAAATTTTTGTCATGCAGTGCCAATTAGATTCTTACAAAAAAAAAAGTTAAAATTTTGAAACATTCATTTAATTTTTATTTTTAAAAAATATATTTAAAAGAATAATAGAATCATTCAAATTTAATTATTAAACTCTTTATTTATTGAATTATTATTATTTTTCATTTTTGTTAATGTTATATTAGTTTGGATAAACTATTCAAGAACTTAAATATTTTTTTATTCGAAAACTGAATAGTCAAAAAAGCTTAAGGAGTTGGATGGAAGTTCATCAAAACAAAAACAAAAGCTTCAGCAAACTACATTAACTAATATACCAGCGCTATTGCAAGAAGGAAAAAAAATCTAGAGTTTTTAACTTTTTATTCAAGATTCGCCTTTTACAAAGCTATGCTGTTGGGTTGTTAGTAAATCATTTTAAAAGAAAGATACATTTTGATTTTTTTTTCAAAATTCAAAACTAATTTTATTAAACTTAATATCTTTTGATCACAAGATTTAGTTCAAGATTAACTACAAAAATAGCAACATGGTGTTCATTAATAAATATGAAGTTATGAAAACTATAAAGTTATGAAATATATGTTTAAAATACAGTCAGTCTAATTGAAGACAGTGAATTGGCTACCCATGTGTCGAGAACTTTTAATTAAATGCTAATAAAAAATTATTGTATAAAAAATAATAAATGTATAAAAACTGTAATTAAATCATGAACATATATATTTTTAACCTTTGGGTTTATTATCAGCAGCTTCAGACTGGCCTGCAACTTCATTGCCAAGCTCTAAAAAAATAATAATAAAAAAGGCAATCTGTATATACATCTAACTAAATCTAATTGTTTTTTACATAAATTCTTAATTATCTAAAAATAGAAGATGCGCAAATAAGGTAGTACCAGAAGAATACAAAATATTAGAGCCTATTCCAGATCAAATCTAAATTTCTTATCAAATCTCATATTCTCCTTAAAACTAGATTTCTTATCAAATCTCATATACTCCTCGATAGTGGAGTTATTTTTTCATGAAGCAATAGTGAAAATAAAGTTATCACCTAACTTAAATATTCTAGATATCATATTTTATTCCAGATAACATGTTTTATATTGTTTGGATATATACTCTACATTGTTCTGCATTAAAAATTTAAAATCAATAATATACTGATCAATCTTTTTTTAAATTTCTTTCTGGTTTCACTTTTTAAACAAATGTAATGACTAACTTTAAGAAACAATAATCAAAAAACAATCACTGACACTTTGAGGTATCGCATTATTAAAATTTATTGTGTGTGTGTGTGTGTGTGTGTGTGTGTGTGCGTGTGTATGTGTGTGTGTGTGTGCATATGTCAATTACATATAATTTCGATCCTGTCTTAGTAAAATGGTTATTGTATATTAACAGACATTTGTTAAAAAAACAAGAATTATATTTTTGTATGTATATAATATAGGTAAAACAAAGGGTAACTTCAAACTTTCTTAAACAATGAAAATTTTTCTCCCTGTTGCCAGTCATACTTTTGAAAACCCCTAACTTAAATAGTAAATACAACTATTGATATACATTTTATACCCTTTATAAAGAATTTTAGTTGAAAACAGTAGACACAATTAAAAGAAAAATTAGGAATTTTTTGTACTTTTATATTTAACCAATTCCCATACATTTAAGTAAGATATTTGCAGAATCCCATTATGAGCACACAAATAATGTTCAAGGGTCATGAGGCATCCCTATAAAAAAATAAAATATATATATATATATATTTATAGGGGTGTATTATATAATTATATATATAATATATTCTATATTATATATATAATTATATAATATTGGATATTATATAACTATGTATGTATGTATATATATATATATATATATATATATATATATATATATATATATATATATATATATATATATATATATATATATATGTATATATATATATGTATATATATATATATATATATATACATATATATATATACATATATATATATATATATATATATATATATATATATATATATATATATATATATATATATGTATATATATATATATATATATATGTATATATATATATGTATATAAGTATATATATATATGTATATATATATATATATATATGTATATATATATATATATATATATATATATTTATATATGTATATGTATATATATATATATATATATATGTATATATATAATATATATATATATATATATATATATATATATATATACATATATATATATACTTATATACATATATATATACATATATATATATATATATATATATATATATATATATATATATATATATATATATATATATATCAGGGTGTTAACCAGGAATAAATTTGATACAGCGTTTTAACAAAATTGAGAATTTGTCAAAGTATTTCTTAATCCCCCCCCTCCTGAGATTAAAATGTGTTCTGGGAAAGCATGGGGCCTTTTTTTGGTGTTCTTTTTTTTCTAGTCTACTTCAGTGCTATATACATTGATTGATCCGCGCCAAAATAAAATAAAATACCATCTGTATCATTAAAGATGAATAGAAAATCAACACAAATTAGCTGTTGTTTCACGACGACACGGCAAACTAAGAACCGATTTCCGAACATATATTAGGAATGATATCTTTTTTTATTATAAAATAATCAGTGTATATTAATTATTATTGAGAATAATTAATTTGATTTATTTTTAATCTTTATATATTGTCGCTTTCATTTCAAGAGTATTATTTTGAATATATATTTCTTTTTCAATGTAATATAGTAAAATAGCAATCTCCAATGAGCCAATGATCTACTACTTTTAATTATTATTTAAATTCTGCTCGACGTACTTTACGGACAAACCCTTACATCATCATGTAATAAATTGTGTCATCAAAAGAAATTTTTTGAAAATAGATAAGATTTTTAAAATAGTAAACAAGAGATCTTTAATTTCATATTTCACATTTTTGCGAATTCAATTTTATAATTAATAGTAATTTATTTTATACATAAATCGCATAGCAAAATAAAGTTATAATCACAAAGTCTCAGCAAAAACAACAACAAATGTCGTTTAATTATAGAGTAATATTATTAGCAAGCGAAAGCATGTGTGGTATCGAAGAATACTAGTAAAAAAGTAAAAAACTTTAGCAAATTCAGTTGATATAAAATACCAAACAAAAAAAAAAAAAAACAATAACTAAAAGACTTTCCATAATAACCGTAATTGATCAAAAATCTGACATAACCTTCTTGATGTTTTTGTTGACGAAATACATGTACTACTTAAAGTTGAGTTTATGGCAAGACATTTAAAGGTGAAACTTTTAAAAAAATAACATTTGCGGGTGTTAAACCAAACAAGTTTGTTATTATTTTGGATCTTTTAGATTAGTACTTTATTTCTTGCTAACTTTTTTATATAATATTTGCAGTTGTTGGAATGCATTGCAAAAAACTATTTTCAAACTTTATTGCAAGTTGCCACAAAAATCCCAAAAATCGTTCCAAAAATCCTTATTGTCATGATGTTTTTTCCAAGAAACCAATTTTTACAGTTATGCAATTGCGTTTCTATACCAATAATGGAGATTTGATTTCATGTTTTACGCAATTAATAAATTAGAATTTTTTTATGTTATTTTTCTATTAGTTTTGAATAATAATTAATTTTAAATTATTTTTAGAATTATTATTAAACTTTAATTTGGAAACTTTATTTGGAGAATGGGATTTTTCATCTTTAAATTGGGAATTTTAATTTTATGAGCATTTGGGAAAAACACGTTTGGCAGGGCGCCAAACACGTTTACACCCTGTGTATATATAATATATATATATATATATATTATATATATATATATATATATATATATATATATATATATATATATATATATATATATATAAAATACATGTAAAAATTGCAAGAAGGAAAACAAATCTAGAGTTTTTAACTTTTTATTCAAGATTCGCCTTTTACAAAGCTATGCTGTTGGGTTGTTAGTAAATCATTTTAAAAGAAAGATACATTTTGATTTTTTTTTCAAAACTCAAAACTAATATCATTAAACTTAATATCTTTTGATCACAACATTTAGTTCAAGATTAAATACAAAAATAGCAACATGGTGTTCATTAATAAATAAGAAGTTATGAAAAATATAAAGTTATGAAATATATGTTTAAAATACAGTCAGTCTAATTGAAGACAGCGAATTGGCTACCCATGTGTCAAGAATTTTTAATTAAATGCTAATAAAAAATTATTGTATAAAAATAATAAATGTATAAAAACTAATTAAATCATGAACATATATATTTTTAACCTTTGGGTTTATTATCAGCAGCTTCAGACTGGCCTGCAACTTCATTGCCAAGCTCTAAAAAAAATAATAATAAAAAAGGCAATCTGTATATACATCTAACTAAATCTAATTTTAGCCCTATCAATATTTTAACAGCAATATATTTGTTTAACCAATTTTATCAGATTTATTTTATCAGTTAATAATACAAAGACAAGTATGACATTAAAAAGTTTAAAAAAGTTCGGAATAACTGTGATTTGATGCTAAAGAAGACTTTTGGTTTCAGACGCAGTAGTAACTTACTCATTTTCTGTTTATTTTAGCTGGTTCATAAAAAAATTAAAGAAAGAAATTTAAAGATTAAAAAGTAATTATGTGATCTAACTCATGTAACGTTCAAAACTATCTTTTGGTTACTAAGCAAACATTAGATATTGTAAAAAGAAATTTAAACTTGAAATGAAAAATTTGTTTTTTTGAAAGATGGAGCAATTTTAAAATATTCATTAAAAGTAAAGTTAACTTTTGCTTGTTGGCAGTTAAGAGTTAAGTGTTTTTTTATAACAAATGAACAAAAGTAAAAACTTCCTAATAACAATTTATTAATTGCACAAATTTAATTTTTAGATAAACGCACTTTTTGCTCACTTTTTTTTTTCTTTAGCTCCCTATTTTATTTTACATTAAAACAAAAATACCAAATGAA
Source organism: Hydra vulgaris (assembly GCF_022113875.1). Taxonomy (NCBI): domain Eukaryota; kingdom Metazoa; phylum Cnidaria; class Hydrozoa; order Anthoathecata; family Hydridae; genus Hydra; species Hydra vulgaris. Next base: position 30,983,076 of record NC_061165.1, read on the forward strand.
AAATTTTTCTGCAAGTTTTATTTCTTTTCATATTTTTTTTGACTACTAATAATAAAAGTAACAATTATTAATAACCTAATAAAAATTTTAATTATTTTTAAACATACTTTAAAATTATTTGAATAGTTTGAGTTATTTTTAAACTGCAATGTCTTTAATGTTAAAAAACAACATAGTAAAGCAATTTATTTAATGTACATCATTTTTTAATATTATTGATAATATATATATATATATATATATATATATATATATATATATATATATATATATATATATATATATATATATATATATATATATATATATATATATATAAACACACACACAGGGTCCCAAAGAGGTCTCTCATGAGGGATGGGGGGTTTGCCAACTCAAATGCTAAATGTTCTCAAATGCATATATAACAGCTTTGGGAAAAGGGTGGGACACCCGGCACCCCCTGTTTGGGACAGCCCTGTATATACACACACTAACTTATTTAATATAATTTAAAAAATACCATCTTTAGCAATTTTCTTTATTGGAGGACATATTGATGGTCGCCTGCCACCAATGAAGCTTAATCGTAAACGCCTTTTTCTTGGCATAACTATATTATTTAAACCTAAAACAAAATTATATTTTGAAATTGTGTTATATTTATTTAAAATTTTAAGATAAAAGCACAACAGCTACACAAAACAGTAATTATTTTGTTTTTAATGCTTTTATTAATTTATTATTGCTCTGTTCTTTAAGAACACTGAGCACTCTATTTGTAGATGGGATAATATACATATATATATATATATATATATATATATATATATATATATATATATATATATATATATATATATATATATATATATACATATATATATACATATATATATATGTATATATATATATGTATTATATATGTATATATATATATATATATATATATATATATATATATATATATATATATATATATATATATATATATATATATATATATATATATATATATATATATATATATATATATATATAGTCTTGCATGGTAGTCACAAAGCTTTTCCCATAAACTGTTGTTTTAAAGAGCGCTTTAATAAGCCTGACCAGAAAATAATAAAAAACTTCATAAAATTTTTTTTTTTTTTTAAATGATATACTGCCTGCCCAAGTCAGGCTATTTGTCAGTCGATGTAGCACCACTTCCTTGTGAGTCAGGCTATTTGTCAGTCGATGTAGCAGCACTCCCTTGCAAATCAGGCTATTTGTCAGTCGATGTAGCAGCACGTCGTTGCGAGTCAGGCTATAAGATAGTAGCAACACTTACGCATGTTTTTAAAAAATATTTTTTATTAAAACAAAAACAAAAACACCACTAATTAAAAAAAATTTTCTAGTCATTGTTATTGCGGTTTTTTTAATAAACAATAAAACTCAATAATATGCTAATATAACTTACATATATATACAACCCTCAGAATTAGGGTCGGCATTCGGCAATGTTGACCTAACTGCGACTTGAAATTGTTTGAGGTCAGCAAAAAATTGCCGACCTTGTTTCTATTTTTTATGGTAAGACCTTTGTATCAAATAATTTTTGCCGACCTCTAAAAGATTGAGGTCTGCTAATTGCCGACCTCATTTGTCCTAAATCTGAGGGTTGTATATATATACAACCTAATTAGGTAAAATATGGTCTGCAATAATTTGCAGACCTCAATCTTTTATAGGTCGACATCAAGTCGGCAAAAAAAAGGTCTTACCATAAAATATTGAAACGAAGTCCGAAATTTTTTGCCGACTTCAAACACTTTGAGGCCAGCAGTTAGGTAGGCATTGCCGACTCTAATTCTAAGGCCCATATATATATATATATATATATATATATATATATATATATATATATATATATATATATATATATATATATATATATATATATATTATTTTTGAGGATAATATCTCTTTAACTCCTAACTACATCTTTAAATTAATAATCAATTAGTTTCAAACTCATACTTTTGTTCTGAACAATTTACTTTAATATTTTTGAGGATAACATCTCTTTAACTCCTAATTACATCTTTAAATTTAAAGTAAACTTTGATGCAGACTTTATGGTAAGATTGCTTTCATTGTTTATAGAGCAGATTTTTTTTAGTATTGTTTTTGAAAATACTTTTAACTTAAAAATAAGTCATGAAAATGACTTAAAGCTTAATTCGCCATGTCGTTGTGAAACCACGTTTAATTTTATGTTGATTTCATATTCATCTTTAATGTTACAGACAGTATTTTATTTTATTTTTGGCGCTGTCCAATCAATATATGCAGTGCTGAGGTGGAGTAGAAAAAGAGAGAATATAAGAAAAGCACCCCACACATTTCCTGGAACACATTTCAATCTCAATGGGGTGATTGGGAAATATTTTAATAAATTCCCATTTTTGTTAAAACGCTGTATGTTATTTAATCTAAACTTAATTACTTTGAAACTTAATTATTGAAAAATTGGAAACTTTGCATTTTCCAGTTTGAGTTTTTTGTTTGTTCCGAAATACCATTTGAATTTGATTTTATTGCTAATTTTAATAAGAAAAAAATCAAATCTTTAATAAAATGACTAAGTTAGAAAATAAAATAATATTGGAAAATGTTTATCAAGGGCCATGATGACAGAATTACTGAGGGGGAATTGTGCCCCTTGTGCCTTCTCATGATTTTTGCAAAAAAATCTTTTTTATTTTTATTTTACAAATGACGTTTTTAATGGTACTTTATTTATTAATTTATGTTTTTTTGCTGCTTTGGTCCTTGTGTATATATATATTTTTGGTCTTTTGTTTTTTGGTTATTTTTCGTTTTTTTGGTGCTTCAGCAATCGTGTGTATATGCGTATACACACAATTGAGTAGTTATATACCACAATAGCCCAAATAGGATAGGATATCTATCTTACTTTTGTATATCTGTTTGTCTATAAATGCTTATATACAGGGGTCGAAATAAGTGCCGGACATCGCCGCCCCTCAGACCATTTTTTAAACCTGCTAGACGAGGACAACAAACGATTGTTCATTTTTTCAGTAAAAATGAACAATGGTCGGTTGCCCTCATATAGCAGGTCTCAAAAATGGTCTGAGGGGCGGCGATGTCCGGCACTTATTTCGACCCCTGCTTATATATGATAATATAATAAAGTAAATCAAAATGCTATGTTGTAGTAAACTTAATTCTAGTTTCGTTTCTCAATTTTTATTCAGACTTTGTTCTTTTATTCTCCATTTTATTTCTCTTTTATTTCTCTTGTTGAGTTTATTCCAGAAATAATTAAAACAATAATTTTCAAGCAATGCAAAAAATGGCAGAAAAATAACATTCGCAACCATCACGTTTCTTTATTCAAGCATCTTGTTTGCTTAAAAAATTTCACAATGAGCGTAGCAATTTTGCAAGATCTATTTAAGTATTAAGATATTGTCTTATAAAAATAATGGAATAAAATATAACATTTTTTATTGCACTTCTTTAGTTGATTCATTTTTCTTGTGTTTTGTAAATTAAATTAAATTTTAAAAATTTAACCGTGATATCTCTAAGCTATAAAGATATAGTGACAATTATATTGAAATCTTTTTTTAAATAAACCTTGAACCAAAGAGTTTTATTCTTTTACAATTATTTTTCAACTGTTTAGACTAAAATTGTCTTTTCAACTGTTTAGACTAAAATTATTACTACTGTTTCTGTTCAATTTTTTATCATTCTCTTTTATTAACTTATAATTGATTTTATATTCTTTTCGGAAATTAGGAGAAAACATGCATTGAACATGTGATACATAAGTTAAAATTTGAGGTAATCTAATTTTTAATTTCTAAGTTAATTTCTTAGTACAAATAAATTTTTTAAGATTCTGGAATATATACTTCTTAAATATTTTCTTATATAATATAGACATGTATAAAAAAAAGCGTTTTACGAATTTAAAAAAAAAAAAAATCTTTTTTATATTTGTTAATGAATAGAACCAATAGAAGGATATTAAATGCAGTATTATTTTATATATCAGGTTTATTGCTGTAAAATATATTTAAATTTATTAAATCTAGCTCAAGTATAAAAACGAAAATAAAATATGAAGAAATCATATAGTATTATTTTCATCATACAAAGGGAATATATACAGTTATAAATTATTTATAAACATTCATTTTAAATAAATAAGCCCAAAATATCTTCAATTTCAAAATCAAATACAGTTTCTTCATTTTTACTTGTATCACTTTCACAATATAAGCATTTAAATAAACCGCCGCCGTTCCAAAAAAAAACAAACAAACAGGAAGTTAACGCGGAAGTATACAGGGAAATATGCACTACTTTAAACAACTTTTTATTAAAAACTAATTATTTTTCTTTTAACATAAAACAGAATAATACAGCACAGTTATAGTTGTTTTTAATAACTTGTTCAACATTTATTTTTTATTTTTACATCAGAAAATTTGAAATTTCTTAAAATCATGAAAAAAAACTGAGGCATCAGAGTTATTTTACATATATACATGTTTGTTTATCAATATACAAAAAATGCAACATTCAACATCATTCCAGCAACATTAGGAGTTCTTTAGGAATCCTGATAGAAAGCAATTGTAGGTTTCAAAGTATAATTTTATAGTTATATTTTTTTATTAAAAGACAAATAATAGATTTTCCGAAATCACATTTTACAGAACCAAATTTTTTCCTGAAATTCTGTGCCACGCTTTTTGAAGTCTGTTTTGAGATTGTGTTGCATAAACATTTTTTGAAGCATTTTTTTTAGAAATGATCCTCGATGTTTTTTAAAAAATTGAAGAGTTCAGCTATTTTTTCTATGTTACTTTTTTGTATATTTATTAAATTTTATAATGGTTTTATTGATTTTAAAAAATACCTTACTGTTCCCACATCAAATTATTAGCAAATGAATGTTGTTGTTGTTTTTTTTTAAATCCATTCTCCATTATTATTATACCTATCTTCTATTCACCTGCCAAATTTCATTTTAAAAAATGTATCGTAGATACCTTTCTACTCTTGGCAGAATAGGTACCTATATTTGTTTTTTCTTTTGACGTGGGGGCTAGGGGAGGTTTGAAACTAAAACTTTTTGAAATAATAATATATTTTTGTTATTAATATGAAAATATAAAAGACTTTTATATTATCATAATACTAACTTTTAAAAAGTTATATTTTAAATAATTATAACAATTAAAAACATTTAAAAATAATAATTTATAAAATATCAGTGAAGAAAGGAATTAAATGAAATGAGAAAATTAATGTTTCTAATATTATTTTATTTCAAATATTTAATAAATAATATTATTATATTAAAATAAATATATAAATATATTTTTAGTTTTGTAATTTACAATATATTACACAACTCAATAAATTTTTATTATAAAATTTAATTTGTATATGGTTTTGGTTGACAACAAAAAAGCAAACAATTATCTACTTTATTTAAGAAAAAAAAAAAAAAAAAAAAAGGACACTGAAACAACTATTTTACTGTTTTATAAACATTCTTTAAACAAATTATATATAAATATTTAGCATTTGTTTAATTTATTTAGATGATGAAACAAATCAAAGACTGAGTCAGCATTCATGTTTTTAGTTATTGACTTTAGTATTTAGGTGTTTGTTTCTAGTATTGAGTTATTTTTAGCTGAATTTATTGCGCGTTTTTTTTACTTCTATTAAAGTGTTGTTATTTGCTTTTTTAGTGTAAATTATTATACCTAACTTAAAAAAAATGCTTCTGAGTTATATTACTTGTTTACCTACATTACTATTCATTTTTGGTATTATTAGGAAAAGTTGAATTTTAATTTTTTTCATATATTAGTGCGAACTTCAATTATATTCTTTTTGCATTTTGCTTTAGATGTTAGTGTTACGTATTGCTTCAAAGTATGTTATTGTTTAAATTTGTTTTATTTCTTTTTCTATCTATAGAACCATTACAAGTTAGGTTGCCAGACGTCCGGCTTTTATGAAGGAGAACACAGTAAAAAAATTTGTATTTTTACAGGTTCGGCGCAATTTATATTTCAGTTATCATAACTATCAATTCGACTATAATTAGATAAATGCATTGTCAGTGACGTAACTTTTAGTTAGATGTTGCTTAAATATCAACCTTATCTTTTGTTTTTTTATTAGGACTTTTTCTTTTTAGAAATTAATATGGATCATATTAGTAAAATAAATGTTAATGATTTTTGAAGACATAATTTTGATAGTTGCTTACTGTTACTACTGATATATTTATATATTATATCTTTTTAAAAGAAGCAATTATAGTTTGTAATTGCTTTTTTAATATTAATTGTTTTTTTGTATTACCTTTGTAGATCCATCTTCAACTGAAAATTGTTGTTTCTGTTATAATTTTTCTAAATAACTACAAAACACTCAAAATTCCATTTTTATTTCTTTTCATTTTATTTCTTATTTAATTTGAAGATCCTTTACAATCTGCAATTACTGGCAAGGTTTTAGAACTGGCAAGGTATTACAACTTAAACTTTTACAAAATATTACTTTACTGGCAAGGTATTACAACTTTTCTAAATAAAAAACATAACATTTAAAAATTTTCCTTTTTTCTTAACAATCTTTTATATTATTTTAATAGTAATACCATCTTCAACTGACAACCTTGGTAAGGATTATATTTTAAATTTAAAAAATGTTTTTTAAAGCTGACTTTTGTAAAATTTCCATTACTATGTTATCTTTATATTATTTAATTTTTATTTCTTGGGGCCATTGCTAACTTTTACTATTGGTAAGGTTTTTTTTAATATTACAAATTAAGCTTGAACTCGTCTTTTTTCTTAATTGTTTTGTTTCTTTTTTTAATTTTTAGTACCATCTACATCTGGCAATACTGATAAAAAATAATTTTTATTGTTGATCTTTTTATTTATATTTTTAGCACCACCTTGTAATTCTGGTATGGTTATATATTATATCTTTTCAAATAAACCAGCAAGTGTTGTGACTTGCAAAATTTGTACTGCAAGTGTTGTGACTTGCAAAAAGGTAACCAGCAAGTATTTTGACACAATTTTTGATAGACCGCTCTGGCTTACCTTCACATGGTGTCTATTGTTTAAAATGATTATTATTTACTTTCATTAGTGGATGTTAAAATTTTAATAATTTACTAAAACTTAAGACACTAACTAATTACAATGTGTATTTTTTTTTACACTAATATCTATAAGTTTAAGTAATATCTTTTAAAAACATTTTACATTTTTTTAGTTCGGAGGTGAGATAGTCACACAGCCCTTTCTCTGAGAATTTAAATACGCTGATGCATCTTGTAGAGTGTTAAAATATTTGTAATATCTTTTAAATTTTTTTTAAATTTGAACTTGAATTTAAATTTAATTTGAATTTTTTTAATTTTAAATTTAATTTTTTAGATTGCGCCCCACATGCTCTCTCACCTGAGAAAATGGATAAACTGATGCTCCTAATACACGAACTCTCTCATTTGAATATTTAACTTTTAAAATTTTCTTTTAAATCTCATAAAAATTGTTTAATTAAAAAAAAAAAAAAATTTTAATTTTAAAATTAAAATTTTAAATCTCATAAAAAATTTTTTTTAGGTGGGATAGGGGGTGGGGGGAGTCACATGCACTTTCACTTAAACCAAATCAATGATATATTATATAACTAGATGTCTAACTGGCGGGATTTTATTAGACAAAAAGTAAAGCCGCTTTTTTTTGTTTATAACAATAATCCACCATTTGTAAAAAGGGCAAAAGCTGAAGCCGAAGTGTAGAATAAAAGTTAAAAACGTTCCCAATAAATTAACGATAATTACAATTAAATACAAAAATACGTTTTAACAATTATAAAATACTTTTAAAAGTTTTTTTATGAGCCTATGTTTATTAAAAAGTATTTTAATTCATAAAAATGCTTCAAAATAGTAAGACGTTTTACTTTTCTATTCAAAACTTTATAATCATAAATTATTATTTTACATGTATTATAATTTCCGCTTAACACTTTTACGTAAATAGTATTTAAATTCAAAATATTTACTTCATTTAAGAGAAGAAAAGTTAAAAATATTTGTTTACAAATTTAATCCGCCATTTGTAAAAAGGGCAAAAAGTGGCTTCATTTTTCAGAATGAAGTTAGACATCTAGTTATATAATATATCATTGCAAATTATACACCGCTAGTATATGTTGTAAAGTAGTAAAGTTTAAATTTTAATATTTATGCTAGATTTATTTATTTTATTTGATAATTTTTTTTTTTTTTTTAATGAATCGCTTTTGATAATAGTATGTGTTAAAAGACCACCACCACATCCACTTCTAACTGCACCGCCAGTCTGGGAGAAAAATATAAAAATTTCAGTTTCATAAAAATGTAAATTTACATTAATAACATGACTCAATATGAAAAAAATTTCTATGTATTGTGGAAAAAAGTTGAAGTTTGGTGCCTCTAGCCCCGATTTTGCCTTATAGCTAGATGTAGGGTAACCATTATCCCAGTTTTTACGTAGGAGAACAATCGTCACTCTAGCTAGATGCTACTTTTGATACAAAGTTACCATTAATTTGAAAAGAATTTACAAAGTTATAACAGTTTTAAGAAAAACTTTTTTTTGACCAAAGTTTCTTTTACAATTCTATATATTCAAAATTTATCACTTAAAACCTTTTTACTTTTTTTTGAATTGTTCGATTTTGGTATTTACCTTTAAAATACTGTATTAATACTCTTTTCAAAGATATAAAACAATCTAATATTAATTTAATTTAAAAACGTTGCGTTGCATACCTACAAATAAACAAAAATTGATTTGCAGTAGAAAAGTTCAATGTTAAACGTTTATCTTGGCACTATTATGACCTGAATGATTTTGATTGGCATGTTCTGTCAACTTTATTTTCTTATTTTCTTAAAAGCCCATGCAAATGATATAATTTTCAACAATTTTGTTTATCACTATCGTCGATAGTATCGGTTGTAAGTGTTATATATATATATATATATATATATATATATATATATATATATATATATATATATATATATATATATATATATTTATATAATAAGTATACAAAATTATATTAGAATTAATATTTAGTATTTAAAAGTATCAATACATATTAACGGAATAAATATATTCAGTTTAAACGCTCTTAAAAATAAATAATCTATTTTAGACATTTGAAGTTTTTATTTCAAAGTCTTTGATTATTTATGAGCATAATTATAACAGAAACGTATTAAAATAGACTTGCCTCGGTTTTCTGCAATCATCTTATCATAAAAAGTAATGGTTAATAATAACTGAATGAAAACAAATTTTAAAAAACTATTTTAAAAAGTTATACTCTATTATATATTTTGTAAATATAATGAGTATTATAAAAAAATTCTGAATACTCATTATATTTACAAAATATATAATAGAAAATTAAATTAGTACAAAATATACAAACCTTTTCGAAGCACACTTGCTTTTGGCGCTTACGGATGTAAACAACAAGAGTCGTTCAGTCAACCAAACTGGTTTCTAGGAAGATTAAAAAGAAAGCGAGAAAAAATACCAACTATATTTTAGCGCAAACTTGGCTAAATCATATTTTGATGTATTTTAATTTTTAAATATGTTTATAATATAGTTTAGTTTATAATATAATAGTTTATAATATAGACATTTTCAAGTAGTTATAACAATTATATAAGCGTTAGTGACTGTCCATTAATTATGTCCAAAAAATTTTCGAGAACTGTTGACAAAGGGGAGGGAACGAGGTCAAGAAAAGATGACGTGAACAAAGTTACTTTTATACAATATAATTTTTTTACAATATAATTTTTAAGAAGTTATGCCGCTTTAAGTTATTTTTTAATCATATAGCAAAGATCATAGCTACCGTTTTATTCTTACAGTTAATCTAAACAAGCTAAACTAAACATGCTAAAATTTTTTTAATGTTTCAAGTTTACATTGGCCTAAATATCATAAATCTAAGTCATTTCTACTTTTAACATTGCTAATTTTAACAATTTAACATAGCATTGTTGTATTAGATGAATTAGTGCTTTAGATTTTTTATTTATGTATCTAATCTATTACTGCTACAGGTTTAAAAGTAGGGGAGGTAGGGGAGCATTGGGCAGTCGGAAGGTTTGGGCACCCCCTCATTTCTCACAATCTATCATAGATGATTTTTGTTTTCTACCATAGCATGATAATTTTATAACTGGCAACACCGCTCATCAAAAGTGTCAGCTGTCATTTCACTAAGTTATTAAGTTAAATGCGCTTAACAGTTTGTTGCGTACAAAAGTAAATATTTTGTTTGTGATTTAAAAAAAGATAAAAAAGATATCTGCCAGGAGGAAGGTTTGGGCATGCCTAATGCTCCCTCATTTTTTAGTGTGTTTTTTTGTCATACGTTTGTGCTTTTTTGCTATGACTACTGGATTGAATGGTTAATCATTTCTTTTCAGGACAATGCTTTTTTCATTTAAAAAGAAAGTAAACGACGTGAAATCCCTAAAGATGTTATTTTGCTCGCATTGGAAGAGGTTTCTAAAGGAGGAAAAATTAAAGCTACTGCGATTAAGTATGATATACTCATGTCTAACCTTCAAAGATACATAAAACAGGGTGGCGTTGTGAAAAATATTTCTTCTAAATATATATCCACGTAAATATTCACAAAAGATGAAGAAGAAAAAATTTCAGAATATTTTGTAACATTGTTTAAATTAAACCATGGAATGTCAAAACTGAAAGCACGCGAATTAATTAACGAATACGCCACTGCCATAATTAAAAAAACACCAGACAACTAGACAAAGAAGAAAATTGCATCCAAAGATTGGCTAAAGGGATTTTTAGACAACCTCAGATTTCGATAAGGAACCCAGAAGCTACTAGTTTCTCACGTACCACAAGTTTCAATAAGAAAAATGTCGGAGATTTTTTTGAAAATCTTAAAACTGTATGAACAACATTGTTTCGGCCCTGAGTCTATTTACAATATAAACGAAACCGGATTATCAACAGTACGATGAACCCAAAAAGTAATTGCTCTTAAAGGCATTAAGCAAGTTGGGAAACGTCAGCTGAAAGAGGGACACTTGTAACTGTTTGCTGCGGCATTAATGCATTTGGTAACTCAATACCACCCTTTTTCATATTCCCACGGGTTAATTTCAAAATATATATGTTAAATGATGCACCTTTTGGTTCAGATGGAGCAGCACATTCTTCACGGTTGATGATAGCACCAAGTTTTTTAAAATATACACACCATTTTGCAAAATTTGCAAAACCAATGCCTTCATCACCAGTTCTATTGCTGCTGGACAACCACGAGAGCCATACCTCAGTACCAGTTTTCAATTTTTGTAAAAAATCAGGCATTATTTTAATGACTTTTCCACCGCACTGCAGCCATAAACTGCAACCCCTAGACCTGACTGCCTATGGACCACTCAAAACTTATTATAACACTACTGTAACAGATTGAATGGTGAGCAATCCTGGCAAAACGGTAACAATTTATGAAATCCCAAAATTAGCAGCAAAGGCCATCCAACTTGCATTTAAGTTGCAAAATATTCAAACGGGATTTGAAAAACCTGGCATTTGGCCATTCAATTCAAACATTTTCTCTGATTTGGTTAAGATTGGTTTGTTCTTCTATAACTGATTTCTCTGATTTGGTTAAGAAGATTTGGTTTGTTCTTCTATAACTGATTGCTACTTGCTGGAAGAGAATAATGTTGCTACAGAAAAATCAATTTCAGTCCAAACTATCATGGAACAGCCTTCAACAGAAGAAAATCGTACAAGTTCAAATGTGGTAGTCACTGGGCCAATCTCAACTTGAATCTCTATCTAAAAGCCAGACTAGTGTCATTGTCAATGCAACTGAAGTCACTGTAACTGAATGTCAATTAAGAAATTAGACAAAGAAAAAAAAGGATCAAAGAGCTCAACAAAAATCGAAAATGCTCTAAAAACAAGAAAAACAGGAAGATTAGTAGTGATAATGAAATAGAAAATGTTTCTATTTCTGACGAAGCTCTTCTTGAAATTGATTCATCGGAAGAAGATTTTGATGTAGACGATGTAATTTTTCCGGATAGAAATTTCCAAGTCAATAACTTTGTGTTGGTTAAATTTGACACCAAAAAAACTGTTTATCATTATGTTGGAATTTGCGAAGAGGTTTATCCCTCCATGGCAACTGTCAAATTCATGAGAGCGAGTAAGATAAGAAATACGTTTATATTTCCTGACATCAAGGACGTAGCCAGTGTCCCCCTGGAGGATATAAAGACAAAATTGCCTACACCAACAACACGGGTGAAACGTGGCAGCTTAAAATATAAATTTAACAAGCCTCTCTGGGTCATACCAAATTAAAGATAAGTCTTATCGTATATAAGATCCAACATCGTGAAGTATTGATTCCAAGTAACATTGTTTATTCTTTTGTAAAGGCTATGATATAAAAAAATGTCTGTGTTACAATTTTTTATAGCAATCCTATATAACACTTAAGCATAGTAGTTTAGTAAAACAATATCGTGCATTTTAAATACAGTGCCCAAACCTCCCCATAGTGGTGACTTTAATTTTTTTAAACCTCCCCATAGTGGTCGGCACTTTAAACATGTGATTGAAAATCTTTTGCAACTTAGCAACTAATTATAATACTAAAACTCTTCTTAGCAATAATTAATGCCAAATATGTATGCTAGATATATTTGAAATAAAATTTTGATTATGATAAAAAATAACAGATTTATTAGCATTTATGTAAAAAAAAAGCCTAATGCTCCCCTACCTACCCTAAGTTATGGCAAACTAAAAAAAAAATTATAAGACCAAGAAAAAGTTTTTTTAGAAAGTTTTTTTTAGAAATTAACGATTGTGCCCCTCCATTTCGAAACCCGTGTCGTCGGCCATGAAGTATGAATTATGAAAGGAGAATTGTTTTTTTATATTTGTAAAATTTAACATCTATGCTTCCACATTGATATTAAACTTTATTCCACTATGTGTGGATTGGATTGGTTTCCATAGTAGCAGTCTTCTAGTTGAATTAAATTATTTAAAAAAATCAAAAAATATATACGAATGTCCTTTCTAGCGTTAACATGTTTAGCAGATCAGATTATTTTGATGTAATACTTATACTGGGATGATAACCACTTAAGATTTATAAGCTCCTTCTTACCCATACTGCAATTTTGTTAGTTGGGTTTTAGATCAGAGTTTTACTTGGCATAGGTATGTTAGCTTCACCACAACTAAAAAACCTCTCCCTGAACCAATTCCTCCTTTGGAGCTGGAATCTTCTGATTGTCTTTTTAGCAAGAAAATTGTTAGTTCAATGAAAAACAGTTTCTCCAAAAGTTGTACTTACCTATTGAATAATCTTCCGTTAGAAAGTGAGTTGTATTTATTAACATTTGTCATTTAGCTTAACATCTGTATTTTTTTAAGCTATCAAATAAGTATTTTTCCATGTTATCAAATAATTATATTTAAATGATAGTTCAAACATAGTCATTTGTCATTAGGAATTAAACCAAGTTTTTTTTTTTCTTTCCAGGTAATACGTGATGCAAAATACCTGAGGAACATGTTGGCTTATAAGCAATTGACCGATTAGAGGAAGTATTTTTAGACTTAGACTCATTGATTAAAAATGTTTTTAGGAAAATATTTTCAAAGTTAAACTTCTGCGATATTGTCAAGAAAGATTTTTAGGAACTTAAAAATTTAAAATTATCAAATTTTTCAATGAAACGAGAATTTTCTCTTAAAGCTTCCATAACTTGTTCTTTATATTGGGCAACTTGTTATGACCAGCATGGGATATTAGATACAAACAAGATGTCAGTCTAGATGTTGAAGAATATTGGTAAAAATTAAAATAATTGTTATATTGGGTTTTTTCTGACGCATAAAATTTTCTTTTTAATTTTCAGTAAAAATGAAAAATAGATTCAGTTAAATCAGCTTAACTATTCTTCAATTTATAAATAATTAAATTGTTCATTTTTGGAAGTTTAATTTTAGTTTATTTTTCTTTCATTTGAAATAGTATAATTTTTTATAAATTAGATTGCTTTTGTTATTAGACGGAAGAACGGTATATTTGGGTCCTATAAAAGACGCATTGACGTTTTTTGAAAGGTTAAATTTTTTTGCATCAACTTCAAAGAGATAGGTGCTAAGTTTGATTTTTGAAAATTTGAAAGATTTAGCTGTTTACGCTTTATTATAAATTTTTGATGTCCTACAACTCACAATCCAACTGACCATTTTATGTTATTCATATCCTTGCTGTTAAACCTGGCTCTTTTTTTGACAATAGCAGTGCAAAGTACTTTCACATAGCCAACTCGGCATTAACAGTCTTACTTCTTTCGGTCTTACTTCTTTTTGATTTTCATATCAACAAAAAGTTACTCGAAGAAATTTTGGAAGAATTCATTGTTTTCTGTTGTTGAAAAAAAAATTTTGGTGATAGATTTTTTTCCTTATTTATTTTTATTTAGAAACATGGCACTAACATTAGTGAAGATACCTTTGAGTCAATTCAAACCATTAAAGACTTCATTATTCAAAGTGTTTGTTCAGTAGCTATTAAGATAACCCCAGCAATGATTGATGGGTGGAAACTCGTGTTCAAGCTACAAAAAAACTTGCTTCAGAAAAAGAAAACTGAAATAGACTTTCAAGAAAAAAGAAACGAGTATCTTATTATTTGTTGCAATATTCTTTTGTTGCAATGTTCTATTAAAAACATGTTTTATTTAACTTCCTGAAATAAAAAAAAAATATTTTTTGCTTCATTGATTTCAATTTCTTTTTCTATTACACTTGGACAAAATGCAATTATTAAATTAAAAGAAATTTAAAACTTAAAAGTATTGCAAACTCCATAAAAGAGCTGAAAATCCAAATAAATTCTGTTGAAAAACTTCTAGAAGAGCGAAACAAACTATTAAAAGTTTGTGTGATAAAAATGGCTGTATTTTTAGATGGTCAAAAAAAAAAAGTAGATTTGGAACAGAAACTTAAAAGAAAACTAAGTGCAGAGTTGGATAGAGAAATAGAAAAAAAAAGGATGCTAAAGTTATTAATTAATTTTAATTAATATTTACTAAATTAACTAAAATTAATAAAAGAATTTTCAGAATTAAAAAAATGTTGACAATGCATTTTTTTTTTTTTGTTTTTATGAGTTTTCGAAATTTAAAACTATCAGTCATGACAAAGCATCATATTAGTTAGTTTTATTTAATAAAGGGAATTTATATTTTTATTAGTATAACTATTTTTTATTGTTTATAAAATGTATTTTATGTGTTCATTTATGGGTTATAGAATGATATTTTTAAATTTTGTCAAAAAAATAGCCTGTTTTTCCAGAAAAAGTCCTGTTTTTTATCAATGACCATTTAGGAACCCTATTATCAATTGTGTTGTTTCTATTGATGGTAACTGGCAGCGGAGAGGATTTTTTTTCTTTAAACGGTGTAGTGGTAGTAACGCCGACAACAACAAGGTATTGGATACTGTTATATTATCTAAAGTTTGTAAAGGTTGTCAAATTTCTGAATGAAAAAAAGGATACTTAAATATGTGCAGTGAAATGTTAATCATTCCTGCCTAGGGTGGTGATTAAAATAACGTTTTAAAAATGTTTGCTCTCACCCTCTAAATGTGTTCTATATAATAAAATAATACTAGAATAAAAAAAAATTTTTGAAAAAAAATATTTTTAGGGTTAGCCCAAGACCTTTAAAGATTAGACGGATTCCTATAATTATCAAAAAAATAATTCTTTAATAGTATATAAACTAAATTATATGAAAACTTAAAAAATAATTATAATAACTATAAAAAAAATATATTATTTTAGATTTCACTGCCTAGAAAATCACATTTTTAAACTAAAAACTAAAAATTTTTTTTCTTAATGTTTTTTATGAAATGATGGTTATTTTTGAAGTTTTTACATAACTTTGCTTCTTTTAAGACCCAACATAATATACTTTTGAAAAACTATTTTTTTTTTTTGATAATTATAGGGATCCGTCTGATGTTTTAGGATGTTATTTCACCCCTTAAAATATTTTATTTCGAAAATTTTTATAATTCTAGTATTATTTTATTATATATAGAATACATTTAGAGGGTGAGAGCAGACATTAAAAAAAAAAGTTGTTTTCAGGACTGCCCTATTCCTGCCAAGAAAATTACACTATATCTGGTGCCAAGGAGTCAGCTGGTGCAACAGAAATTTTTTGCTCTTCAGTAAATAATTAAAAAATTCGCTATACAAAATATCTTGGTGCTCAAGTTGTCTAAGGCCAGTCCAAATTTTCAAGGTAGTTCGACTTACCTTCTAGACATTTCTTTTAAATAAAAATTGTTTTGAAAAGTTGTTGTCTTAACTGAATAATACTTAGCAAAAGTTGTGCAAAGTTAAAAAAAATATTAATAACGACAATATGGGGTTTGACTTAAATTGTCCTTTAACAAAAAGATGAATATATAATAAAATAAGCAACTAAATTGTTAGTAACAACTTTTCTAGTTATATGCGACCTAAACAACATAGATATTGTATTCTACCATTAATCCATAATTTTATCTAGAAGGTCAGGCAGAAAATTCGACTAACGATTTACTTAACTAACGATTACTCTATCAACTGAGTGTTTTTTTGCTAAAAATAATTTTTTATACTACTAATTCTCCCTTTTTTTTTTTTTAATTTTAGCTCAGGTACAAGCTACACTAGTATATTAGCATTGTGCAAAATTTCAACCTTTAATAATAATGTAATCTTAAGATATTTATATTCTTGCGAAAACTTAACTTTTTCACTTTTTTTTGCTAAATTAGAAATTATTATTATTCAAATTTAAAAAATTATTTTTCAAATTAAAATATTTTTTTGCAATACGTTTTAGATTATTATGTAATATGCTAGTAATTCGTCAAAGGTATTTATTAAAAGTAAAATATAAGAATATAAAAGTAATGCCAGGATACTACCTTATGGGGCTTGAAAACCTGATAAAGAATTAGTCAGGATTGATATGAGGTGATTGGAGAACCCTGACTAATTCTTGTAATTGCCTTCTTTATATATCTTTATACATGAAACTTGTAATAATTATATTAACAATTAAATGGTAAAAAGTTTTAATTATAGATAAAAACACTTATTGATGAAACACAAAAAACCTCATAGTTTTAAGATTGGGGGCGCATCTAGCTTTTTTTTGTGTTTCAAATAGCTAACTTATAGACATGGAGCAAACTCCAAACATTTATACATTTGTACATAACACTAGTAAGGCTAATAAATACCTACCCAGTGGGCAAAGAGACGTCCATGAGACGTCCGTTTTGAACCAGGAGAGTCTCAACTGGACAAAGGGGAAAACGTTTAAATGATATGCCAATTTAAATGCTTTTTATCCATTCCAAAGAGACGAAATATACACGTAACTAGGACGTCACATGAGATTTCCAATTAATTAATTATTAGAAAATTAATTAATAGAAGAAAATGTTTTTTTAAATCAAACGCAGGTGACTTTAAATTAAAAGAAATAATTTTCTGTAATAAATTAGCGTTTGGACATGATGTTCGTTTGTGTGCTGCGACGCGATCTTTTGTTCAATGAACTGTCTTTTGGAAGGTAATGCAAGTTCCAGTTCTTTTTACTGTGTTGAGGTTTTGCACATATCTATTTAACATAAAGCTTTCAATTGTCTTTCTGTTTGAATAAAAACGTCTAATTAACCTATAAGTTTTTCTTTGTTTTACCTACTAATCTTTCAATTAAAGCACTTTTATAATAATTAACTTTTAAATCCACTGTTAAAACTTTTAATAGTGGAATTAAAAGTTTTAATAGTGCTATTTATTATAAAAGTGCTTTTGGAACTAAAAAATCATCAGTTTTAATTTGAAAATGATGATTTTTTTGTTCCTAAAGCACATTAATTAAAAATTTCATGAAAACTAGAACTATAATTTATTTTTTGTCTGTCTAGTGAAACCAATTTAACGGTTTTTGATAATTTGAAATTGAAAAAAAGTTATTCGCAGAATTATGCGCATAACTATGCGAATGTATGCGCGTAATGTATCGGTGATCCTGCGCATACAAATTTTTCCGAACCCCCAAGAAAAGACAACAATCAATAAACTAATAATAATTATTCACAAAAATAAATTCTCCAAAAAATTCTCTGTAAAAAGGAAAATAAAATATTAAAATATTATTTATAAAGCTCTTTTGGCTCTTTGTTCAAACTTCCAGTCCTATTTCAATCAGCTTTTTTGGGTCACCAATATTAAAATCAATTATATCCTTCGTTAAGTTTAAAGGATCCAAAAACGCTTCTAAAAATAAAAATATATAATACCAATATATCAATAATCTAGTAATACCAATAATCATTTAAACTAATTAGTATTTGTGTTATTAACATAAATGATTTGAAGTAATGGCTAAATAAAATGAAAAAATGTTTTTTTGCTAAATTTAGATGCTAAAATCCTTACTGTGCTTTAAAACACAGTAAACTAAGCATGAAGAAATGGACTTCAGTTTCTTCAGCCATTGCCATTATTCATTTAACAATTACTATGTACCTTAAATCTTACGGACCAAAAATAAATATTGAAATTACATACCTAGTGTGCAGCAAGTATGAATCAATTTTAAAAAAGTTATTTTTCTAGATATTCTATCTTTACTAAATAAATCTTGGACACTACAAACCAGCAATACATCTAATCCAAGCTTTAGAGTTGCCGTACATCCATGTTCATCCTTTCATCCAAGGGCCTTTATAACCGTTTTTTATTTAAGAAATGTTACAAAAATTTATTTAATCAGGGAAAACAATCCATTCAAAATTTTCTAATAAACTCAGCATAAAAATAAATAAAAAAATTACATAAAAGAGGCGGATTGAAAAATTGTATTTTTCAAAAAGTAAGACTCTTTTGTTACCACAAGTCATTCTTGGTATGTTGTAACGTTTATCCACACTGCACTTATTAAGATTTTTTGTCTCTTTACACGAAAAGCCTCTTTTCGTGTAAAGAGAATTGCTATTAAAAACAAGTCATGACAATTTGATATCTGCAAAAAATATGTGCGGCTTTTTTAAACTAAATTGAAAATTAAAAATATACAAAAAAGGTATTTTTAAGTAGTATGTAAAAATACTTTTTAAATTTTATTTAGGTGCCCCAAGAAGTCTTTACGGTTTTATCACAGAGCACCGCGAATGAACATTTAATTGGAAGTTCATGCCTCTTTCCTAAACGATGTCACAAAACTTGCCCAGAGTTGGGGTCTAAACCACAGATCTTTTAATTCTAAAGCAAATGCGCTGCCACTGCGTCACGGCTATATTTCTAATCTAAGCTATTGCTAAGTAAGTTTATAATTATGTGAGGTATTATTGCTTCCAATAAAAGTTTTTTTGCTTTTTTTAAATTTCTAATTTAAAATTTTCAGTTCGTCCAAAAACAAATTTTTACCCATAGGATATACCTCGAAGGATATACCTTTTTAATTTTGGTTTCAATATTTTCAAAAAAATAGTTTTTTTTCCGAGGGGTGTTGTATGTATTTTTTTGCCATCTAGAGACAAAAAAAAAAAAAAGGACCCTCACAATTTTCAATTTGCCAACTATAGTTCAAAACTTGCTAAATGTGCCAACTCAAATATGACAGCCTTGGGGTAGGGGTGGGACATCCCCCGTTCGGAACGGCTCCGATGATGAATTTATATGGTAAATATAGTAATATATATATATATATATATATATATATATATATATATATATATATATATATATATATATATATATATATATATATATATATATATATATATATATATATATATATACCTCTTAAAAACTATTACAGAATGTTAAAATAAAAAATAAAATAAAATAACAATATAAGGTACTTAGGTTTCTCTTTTTATGCATTAAAATATTCTGCATATATTCACTCTACCACTAAACAGCCAACTCTTAGACTTCTTAGACTATTAATGTCAACAACATAAAATTTTTAACATTATTTAAACTAGATAATATTTCAACGAAAAACACCGGGTAATTTGAGCATGCTCATATTACACAAAAATGGAACATTTAAATAAAGTCAAAACTAAATGTTTCTATGCATTGTTTTTTAAACAAAAATGAATTGGATTTTTAGCTAACATATTTTTCTTTATAAACAAATTAGTTTTATTATTTTAACTCCAAAATTTGGCGCCACAGATTTATTCGATTTATTTGGCGCCACAGATTTATGCGTGGTGATATTATTTTCACAACGCAAAAAAACTAATGGCGTTTTAATTAGATGATAGCCGCTAATTACTGCATATACTGCAAATTGTACTGATTACTATTATCACCACATAAAGTCGATTCAAAAAATACAAAGCCACTTTAACTTCACTGCTTACATCTACGAAATTGTTAAGTATGCTCATATTAACAAGGTGCTCATATTACCCTATATATATCTATATCTATATATCTACATCTATATATATATCTATATCAATATATCTACATCTATATATATATCTATATCAATATATCTACATCTATATATATATATATATATATATATATATATATATATATATATATATATATATATATATATATATATATATATATATATATATACATATATATATATATATATATATATATATATATATATATATATATATATATATATATATATATATATATATATATATATATATATATATATATATATATATATATATATATATATATATATATATATATATAGAAAAGTTGGGAATGTTTTTGCCATGAGTGAATAACGACACAGTTGCTATGAATGATTTGATTGAAAGTGCAGTGTTATTTTCTAGGAAATTACACATTGATGCAGAAAACGATTACGGAAGATAGCATGAATTAAAAGCAATGGAGATGAAAGTTTTTTATCGGAAAGAATTCAAAGAGGTCATAGACTCTTTAACCATCTTTAGTCAAAGAAGTCATAGACTCTTTAGGGTTTAACCGGAAACTCTCCGGCTTTAAAATAAATATTTGCCCCCATCACCAAAATCTTTAGTTTTCCGTTAAGTAAGGAAAATTTGAGTTTAGAAACCTTAATAGAAGCAAACAAACATTTTCCGCCTGGATCAAATTCTAGAGGTTCATGTGCTAAAAAGCCAGATATAAATTTTGATTGATTTTGATTTTAATTTTTAAAATTAATTTTTGAAAGCTGAAAGATAATACTATGAAACTTCAAATTTATCGATGAGTAAATATAGTTGAAATTAGTACAAAAATATTTCATCAACTTGTTGCTCTCACGTTTGGGGCAGGGGGGACAAAGTTTTGGGACTTTTTTGTGCCAAGCGCCATTCATCGCAATTTTTTGCAAAGAATCCTTATTTGACATAAGTATAACCATATAAATTTTTTTTTTTTTTTAAAAAAAACACGATACTTTTCAATCTTGACATGTTTCGTAGTTTAGATACTACATTTTTATAAGCTAAAATTACAATTCAAAACCCTGGAATATAAAATCAAAATTGAAAGACATTACAGAGAAATTTTTAAAAGTTAACACCTTTGATAAGTTTTTATATAAATTGATTAAGTTAAAACACCTGTTATAGTATGTAAGGAGTCTACAAACTGGAGTGTTTGTGTGGAAAACTCTATGTTGGTGAAACAAAACTACGGTTTCAACTCGCATTCGCCAACATCAAAAACACACTCTTGAGGAAAAATAGAAAGATTTTGGCTGTGGTGGGGCATTCCAGAATTGCCATGCTGCCTTTGACTAGAATAAAAGCAACACTGTTAAAGTAGAGATTTTAAGAGAAAAGTGAGAGAATCTTTGGAAATCCAGTATCACTAGTGTTCTCCAAATGAAGGTGGTGTGAATGAAGGCGACAGTGATTACAATACCTTGTGTTTACAATACTTTTGTTTAAATACGTTTACAATACATACTGATTTTTTTATGATTTAATAAGGTTTTTTTTAAGCCATACTGACGTCATCTTTTCAAGTCATACTGATATTTTCATACAATGTCTTTCTGAACAAACATTATAAACTGTTAATAATTTTTTTGCAGAAATAAACTTTGAACCGTTAGCTGATCATACAGCAACACCAGTAGGCAAAAAGACGTCTTCTGAACGTTCAAAAGACGTCCAAAACGTTCAAAAGACGTCATAAAACGTCCAAAACGTGTATAAGACGTTTAAAAGACATCTTTTTTACGTCTGTGTCCACTGGGATACTTTTAATACAGTTACGTTCTAAAGTTGAGTTTGATGAATCAACTTGCAAAGCATTTATACTTAAATAACAGTTGAGTAAGAAAACAGATTTTTTTAGAAAGAAGCTAGCTTATTTATATCTTGTTTTATTACACTTCAGTTATCTGAATACAAAATTATTTGGTCTAATCCGTATCCATCATAAACTCTATATTGCATACCAATAAAATTTTTTATCAAATTTTCTAATTGACTCTTAACTTAAATAGACAACACTGCTACAAAACAGCTGAGAAATATGTAAACCTATATTCCTGATATCATATGCTACAGATTCTACATCACATTTTTTATCCATAGTTGGAATATGTTTGTCTAATTGCATGCTCAGTGAACAATTTTTCAGAAAGTGTTTGCGTTCAAAAACAAATGATGATTTATTAAGACAACTAATGTTATTCCGTTTCCACACCAAAGCTGTATTTATTCCTCACATTACCACGTTTAACTTTATCATCTTTATATAAGTGTTGGACCTTTCTTTTCGCAGCCATGTTGCGTCTTCCAAATTGGTATTAACAATTTGGAAAACAGCACCCGCTAAAAATCTTGCATCATCTCTAAAGAACTTGCATCAACCCACACCTTTTCCTCCTAACCATGCACAGTCAAATCTTCACAACTACTTTTAAACTCAGCACAGATTTCTTCAAGAATACATTTCACATTCTCATCAAAAACTTCAAAATAATAGCTCTTTTTTCAAAAAATAACAAACAAATCTTAGCTAACTGCATACTGGTAAATAATCTACTATTTGTTCACAGACCAAAAAAATAACTTTTTCAACTCAATTCTCTTTAGAAAATATCAGTTTGTTACCAACATTTCGCACACATAAACCCAAAACACGGTACCCATCATCTTTTTATATATATATAAAAATATAATAAACTAATCTTTTTTATAGAGCTCTTCATAACAATAATAGTAAAATATGGTAAATAAATCAAGTAGAAAGTTTAGCTAAAAATAGTAAAAAAAAAGATATAATATTTAAAAATACAAATAGTGAAAAAAGAAGTTACATTATTTCAAAGTAAAAATAATTGCAACTAGCCAAAAAAGGAAGATATATTATTTAAAAATAGAAATAGTCACTAATAGTAAAAAAAAACAAAAAAACAATATTTAAAAATACAAATTTTCACAAAAAAACATATATAACATATAAAATGTTATATAAAATTTAAAATAATATTTAAAAATACATATAAAATTTGTAAATAATATTTAAAAATACAAAAACAAAGAGTCCAATAAGTAATATTAAACAATATTAAAAAAATTTCATTTTAAACAAATTTATAAAAAAAATTATTTTGTAAGGTATTCCTCAGTTTTCAACTGG
Source organism: Hydra vulgaris (assembly GCF_022113875.1). Lineage (NCBI taxonomy): Eukaryota > Metazoa > Cnidaria > Hydrozoa > Anthoathecata > Hydridae > Hydra > Hydra vulgaris. Next base: position 31,006,926 of record NC_061165.1, read on the forward strand.
AGATAAGTTTTGCATAGATCTATGATTGCAGATTTGTTTCCCATTCTGCTCCATTCTCTCAACTTATCAACGCACACATCTGCATCTCTTGTATACGCTTCAATGAAATTGTTAGCTTCTTTCCTATTCAAAATGGGTTGAACTTTATTATCTTTATTTCTTTAAACCACAGCTGTAAAGGAAAGTTATCCTTTGGGAGGTCCCATCACATTTTCATTATACTCAAGTAGCTATTTCCGCTTGATCTAATCCTAAAGTTCACCGGTTTAGCATATTTTGGTATCTTGTATTGAGCAACTTTATTAATCAGTTGTTCAGGTCCGTCTCGATCTCTCCATTTCCATTTGAATTTCTATTCGATGTCATTAAACACTGCTTCATGATCTTTCTTTTTAATTTCATTTTTATCAACTTCATTTTCGTTTAAATCTACTATTCCACAACAGCTAATTCCAAACTTTGCCATTCCTGATAAAGATCCAAAATATTAGTGAACCTTTCAATCAAATTCAACACCTTTGGAGAGTTTAAAATTTTATTTTGATTTTTAGACAAAAACTTATGTTTTAAAATTATCTTTGAACATCCCGAGTCACCATAGATGCCACCATACCATTAATTTTCAGACAAATAATAAATAGGGCGGAAAAAATTTGTAAACAAATTTGTTTATTTCTCACAGTAAGTTAGACAAACTTCAATTTTGAAAAATTAAAATTCACGAGAAAAAAAATTAAGATTTTTAAAAGGTCGACGATTGTTTAATTACGTTGGAAGTTTTCATTCTTATCAGTGGCTGATATATATTTTCTGATCTTTAGTTTTAAGATTATTTTTTGATATATATTTTTTAGTTTTAAGATTATTTGATGATAACAACTAAGCAAGAGGGAAAAATTTTCGAAAATTAATTAACGTCTTCAAATTGGTAATTTTTACATATAAACACAACACTCAAATTAAATTTTTTTGTCTTTTTCTTAACTCAAGGAGAACTTGTTTTTTAAAAATTCTTCTGACAATTTATTTTAATTTATAAATCTCAAAAAAAATTATGAATCTCACGTTTATAATTAAAGTTATAAATACATTAAATGTAAAAAAAAAGTAATTATACTTTAATGAATTTAAATATTGAATTTTACATGATCATTAAAGTTTAATTTATGAGAAAACATGTTTTAAATTTAAAGGGGTGTGCCGTTTACACGTCCGCTCAAAAATCAGTGAATCTGTCTGCTGAAGCATCAATGTTTTTCAAAAAAGCGAGTTTACTCAAAACTTTTTATACAAATTCGCCTTTTTAAAAAACACTGGTTCATCTACCGCCTTTTTAAAAGACACTGATACCAACTTAAATTTAAAACATGTTTTATCATAAATAATACTTTAATCATCAAGTAAAACATTATAATTAAGTTAATTGAGTATAATTACGCAAATTAACCATTAAAGATAAATACAGCTAAATGTACATGTATTGCCTGGCCAATAGAGATTGACAACGAAACGTACATCAATTGACGGTAAAAGTTACAGCAGGATTTAGTCATGGTTATTAGTGTTTAAAAGAGGGGCGTCATTTACTCGTGTGCCTATAAATTTGGGGTCGCAAATTGAATTACCAGTATTAATATGATTAAAAGAATACAAATATAAGATAAATACTTATGAATAAAATAATTAACAAAAACAAGCACAAATTTATTTGTAAAAATCAGTCTATAATTACCATTAAATCTAGTTACAAACCTACCTACTACCATAAAGAAAGACTATTATATATTGTTATTATAAGAGAGTTTATTAAATTAAATATTAGAAATAATAACCACCTAAAAATTAAAATAAAAGTTATTAGTAATAAATGTTTTTTATAACACTAACATTAGTAAACTAATAATATAATTGCAAAAACATTTATTTATTTTTTTAATTAATTTTTTGATCGATAATGTTCAGCTGAAAGTTTGATTGGTCCAGAAGTTGTGACTTCGCTGTTGTTGGTGATGAAACATAACCATTAACTGTAGAAACAAATAATGCTTTTAACTTTTGTCTATATTTAGCATCAAACACAGAATAAATAATAGGATTGATTGCTGCATGAAATCCATAAAAAATTTCAAAAATCAGTTTTAAAAAACGTATAGTTTTTTGACTTTTAAAATTCTCCAGACCATACATATCATTGATAATCCAAACTATTCTATTAGGAAGAACAAGTATAGCAAACATTATCAAAACCATAATTAACATTGTAACTGTCTTCTTATTTTTCTCAGAACGAGATTTTTTTGCTACGTCATTTAAAATATTGCTATTAAGATATGATTTCCTGAGATATAAAACAAGTCTAGAATAAAAAACACTCATCAAAACTATCGGCAAAAGATAGTAAAAAATAAATAAAACCCATGTGTATACGCGCGAGCTTTTTTTATCCCATTCTTCTGAACAAGTGTTAAATTTTCCTAATTTAAGAGTGATCAGTGGAGGAGCAACTGAAAGAATACCAAAAAAGACGTTCAAAAATTTAATCACTTGAAATCTTAAGTTGTTTAAAGTTGAACTAAACAAATGTACAATCCCAATATATCTTTCAACAGCAATTAAAACGATGAACCCTACAGCAATATTTGCACTAGCAGCTAAAATAGCACGAAGCAGTTTACATAAAAATAAACCATATACCCAATGACACGTCCATATTTCGGGTACCGTTATTATAAGTTGCACAAATGCAAACACAAAGTCAGAGATTGCCAAGCTAATTACTAAATTATGAAATCTTCTAAACTCATTATTATGAGTGAGCGAAATCCAAATAACAAAACTGTTGCCGATTAATCCTAACGTTGATGATATTATATTGCTAATGCTTGTTATAGTGTATAAAAGACTGTCGCATCTAAACTCAGTTGTTTTGTTAAATAAATGAAAATCGCATATCTCTTTCGTTTTGGAGTTTTCTTTGTTACATGTACAGTTTTCTTCTGGTATTTTAAAAAACTCACACATTTCTTCAAGGGACATAAATGAATTATTCGTTTTTGCAAAACTCTCATTTGTATTTTGATCAATCAGGTGTAAGCTTGCATTTGAAAAACTACTTGAATTAAACATTTCTCTCGTCATTAAATGTGCGCTGTTAATACACGTAATACCAATCAGTAATGTCACCATAAAAGCAGTCATAATTAAATAGCCTAAATTAACAACAAACTATTATGATGATATAAAAAAAATTATCTCTAATAATTTAACACAATTTATAAATATCAATTAATTATTGTAATTTGACACCTTGGTGATATTTTATTGATATATACTAGAGTTGTTCGCCGAAAAACAAAACTTGCGAAAATTTCGCATCTTCATCTACCGTAATAGAATTATTATTGCGAATGTTGCACATGCGAAAATGCACATTCCGTAACGCATTATACGAAAATATAAATAAATAAAATTGCGTAATAAAGCATTGCGAAAGAAAACTTGCGAAACAAACCATTTCGTAAGAATACTTACGAAATAGTTCCGTACGGAAGAAGCATTCCCGAATGTGCAGTTACGAAACGTCAAATAGCCTGCTGCCGGGGGCTTCAGTATATACAACGACTGACAAATAGCCTGACTCGCAGTGGAGTGCTGCTACATCGACTGAGGGTTTGGTATGGGTCAGCAACCTTTTCATTTATTATTCTTCGTTATATAAGTCCGATAAGTTGAACTCTCAATGGGAACAGATAAATAATATGACTTAGGGAATGTTCGAGTTAAGCGTAGTTCTTGGTATTTATAGAACGTTCAAGGAAAATTGAAAAACTTTCCAACTTAGTAAAAGAGGCTGTCTATAATTGATGTCTGTAATTTTTCTCAATTTTTAAACCCCCTCCCCTCTATATCAAACTCTGTCAATTTTTGGCAAAACCCCCCTTATATATGATGTAAGATTTTGTACCCCTCCCCCTAAAGTAACATTAAAAATATGTAAGCGCCATTGATTTTTTCTGGTTAAATTATACATTTGTATCTCAACATATTATATTATAGATCAGTTGGTACCTCATCAAATAATAAACAAACTATCACTCATCGTCTTCCCATGAGTTGTTAAAGTGTTTTTCGATAATAATAACAATTGACTTTATGTGTTTACTTTAAAGCACTTTTTAAAATCCGCTGGGATCGAATAATGATTGTTAAATTTATATACAAATTGTAAATAATTAGATTTTCAGTCAAATGGTAATACAATAGTAAAACGTTGGTAAATTTTTAATTTATATCATGTCTCTAGGAAACTTACATCGAATTCCCCACAAAGCAAATATGCTAATTCTATACCACATTGTAAATGTAAATACCTTTAAAATCTGCTCGTATTAGCCAAATTCATATAACACGGTTTGTAGGAAAAAAATTAAAATGGTAACATTATAAATAACAAAAAAACCGTGTGAAGTCTATTATTGTATATAGATAGTTTTGTTTATATAAATTTCAAATCTTTTTCAATAAAAATGGTGACTTTAGTTTAAAATTGTATTGTGACCAAATGTGATCATGATCTCAATACATTCCAACTGTTTTAAAAAGTTTTTTGTTTTGTTCTGAATAGCTTCTACACGTGGAAGGCGATAAAATCTTATTGGTTTCCCATTTGCGTTTTTAGAATGTCTTTTCATTTGAAAATCTAGGATAGCTAAGGCTGATAATTTAAACTTTTTTCTGAATAAAAAACACAAACAAAACAGGTTTAAGAAGGTTTAAACAAAGCTACGATTTTTATTTTTTTCCCTACAAATAAACCCAGGTTTCTGACGTGAATTTGGCTAATAAATTTGAATTTTTTTTTCTTAAATAGAAATCATTTTGGTCTCAACATTCTCAATTCTTGTCGAACTTTTCAGTACCCCCTCTCCCTTATATTTATCCTCAAACTCAAACAATAATAAAACAATGCGTAATTCAATAAATAATTTTGAAAATGTAACAAATTAACTCGTCTCAGTCAGAAATAATTATCAGTTAGACTTTTTAAAGTATAAAAATCTTTCATCAAATGGTGTTGCTTCGGTTGGAAATGTAAAAAATACAAAAAATCAAATAAAAAATGTTAACAATGACACTAAAATAATCAATCCTCGTAATAACCAAACAGATGACTATAAATGGCCAGTAGGAACGACGCTAATATGTGGAGACTCCATTTTGATGGGGATTAACGAAAAAAAATGCATAAGCTAGGAAAAGTAAAAGTATGAGTATTTAGTGGTGCTGCTATTGAAGACATGCATTATAACCTAGTCTCACTTTTGAAAAAAGAACCTTCAAAAATTATCCTGCATGTTGGAACAAATAATTGTACAAATGGTTCGTCTGAATCTGCTTTGGCAAAATTAAAAGATCTTGTTTCCTTCATTTCAAAATCTAACCCTTCATGTTCAATAATTTTATCTACACCAATTCGTCGTTTCAGTATTGCTAAAGCTCAATTAACGTCGCTACACTTAGCCGAAAAATTAAAACTAACTAAATTTAATATTATTGATAACTCTAATTTGTCTAATGAACTCCTTGGACTACGTGGTCTTCACCTAAACACACGAGGATCAGGTAGACTTGCCATAAACTTTATTGCATATCTGAAGTCTATTTGATAGACATTCCCCTATAGATTCTTATCACCAATCTACCTTACCAAGTACTATTGAAGAAATTAGTCTAAATTCTGATTTGGATAATTTAAGCGCCAAATATCCAAAAAATATCAGTTTAGCATTTTTAAATATTAATTCAATTCGTAATAAATTTTCAGATATTATTACCTATATAAATAAAACTGTTGATATACTTATATTAGTTGAAACCAAGTTAGATGACTCCTTTCCAATAAATCAATTTTTATATCCAGGTTAAAAAACGCCTTATCGGCTTGATATCTCTCAGCATAGTGGAGGCCTTCTTGTATACATAAATGAAAATATCATTTCTAAAAGATTAGCTAAAAAGGATTTCCCCAAAGACATTCAAATTATCACTTTTGAAATTAAATTAAGAATGCGGAAATGGCTCATAATAGCCACTTACAAACCCCCAAATCAGAATTGTGACTATTTCTTCAATAACCTTAAAGGAGTGCTTGACTTTTATTTGCAATCATATCTTGATTTTGTTCTAATAGGAGACTTTAATATACAACCTTCAGAAAAAAAATGAAGGAATTCCTTCAACTTTATCAATGTATTAATTTAATTAAACAACCGACTTGTTTTAAATCGGTCAATAACCCTTCCTGTATAGACCTTATCCTTACTAACAGAAAGCTGAGCTTCCAACATTCAAATACCTTTGATACGGGTGTGAGTGATCATCACTATTTAATATACACTATGCTAAGATCCACTTTTTGTAAATTACCACCTAAATAACTTATATATAGATCGTTCAAAAATTTTTCAAGTGAGATTTTTGCAAAAATACTCCGTTTCAACTTAAAATCTTGTTATGATATTAGTACTTTTAATGAGATATTCAGCAATTTGCTTAATAATCATGCCCCTCTTAAATCAAAAATTCTAAGAGGTAACAATAAACCTTTTATAACTAAAGACTTACGAAAAGCAATTATGCTTTGCTCTTCATTATATAAAAAATTTTTAGTTGATAAATCAGATTTTTCAGCTCTAATGTACAAAATACAAAGGAATTTGGTGGTTAAGCTTAACCGAAAAAATAAGAAGAAGTACTTTGAGCAAATCAATACACTTTCAAATTCAAATACATCTCTCTGGAAGCTAACTAAGCCTTTCTTTTCGGATAAATCTACAAATTCTAACGAGCGTATCACTTTGACTGAAAATGGCAACATTATCTCAGACAGTTCTTTGTTGACTAATATTTTTAATAAATATTTCATAAATGTTGCATTGCCATCAAGTATGGCCGACCATATTAAATGGTCTTTTTCTCCATGCACTTCAGACCCAGTTGAGTCAGCTATTAAAAAGTATGTTGACCATCCTAATATAAGAAACATTAAAAATAAATTCAAAATGAATGCACATAATTTCAAGTTCCATTGTATTACACCTGATGATATTACACAAATTATAGGGTCTATGAATGAAAAAAAAAAACAAGTGGTGAAATACCAACTTTTATGTTAAAATCTTACTTAATATACTTTAGGGATAGTCTTACAGATTGTATCAATAATAGCATCTTAGATGGAACATTTTCGTCATTTCTAAAAATGACGGATGTTTTACCGTGTTTAAAAAAAAAATGACCCAACAGATAAGGCTAACTATCGCCCTATAAGTATTCTACCTGCGCTCTCCAAAGTTTTTGAAATGATCGTTTATGAACAGATTTTGTTATTAATGGAACCAAAATTTGACAAACTTTTGTGTGGTTTTCGTAGAGGTTATAGTACTCAGCATACACTTATTTTTTTACTTAATAAGTGGCATGAATGCATTAACAATGGAGGTATTGTTGGAACATTATTAATGGATCTATCTAAAGCGTATGATTTCATTCCGCATGACCTACTTATTGCTAAATTAGAGGCGTATGGTTTCTCTAAAGAAAGTCTTAAATTTCTTATATCGTATATTAGTGGTCGTAAACAAAGGGTAAGGATAGGACCATCTGTTTCTAATTGGGTTGATATTTTGTCGGGAGTGCCTCAAGGTTCCATTCTTGGCCCCATTCTCTTTAATATCTTTATAAATGATATATTCTTCTTTAATAAAGATACTGATTTGTGCAACTTTGCAGATGATAATACGCTGTATGCCTGTGATTACAGCTTAGAAAAGGTTATTTTTCGATTGCAAAAAGAAGCAACTAATACGATTGCCTGGTTTAAGTTTAACTCGATGGTTGCCAACCCTGATAAATTCAAATTACTTTTAGTTGGTTTAAAAAACACAAAAAATCAATACCTAAAAATAGGTAATATAACTACTGTTTTTGCCTCTGATAGGGTGAAACTACTTGTTGTTAAAATTGATAAGAATCTAAATTTTGGAGAACACATTAAATACTTATGTAGTAAAGCTAATGATAAATGTTTTGCTCTTTCACGCATAAGAAGTTTTTTATCCCGTAATAAAGCTACATTGTTGTTTAACGCTTTCATAATGTCAAATTTTTCTTATTGTCCCCAAATATGGATGTTTGGTTCTAAATACTATGACAACCTTATAAAAAAAATTCATAAAAAAGCTCTTTGTATTGTCCATAAAAGGTTTGACTTATGTCTTGATGAATTGTTAAGTTTCCCTAATATATACGACGAAAACATGCGAATAATTTTTTACAATAGCGACTTCACAAAATTGAAACGCTATCTGTAGCGAGAACGTGAAAGTTATAATTTTATAAGTCGTGGTTTTCGTTGCCGTTTTTAGTTAAAACATCGTTACGAAAATTACTGCGAAAACGTTACGGTATGAAAAGTTTTTGTATAGTTCTGTATAATTTTTTTGTTTGTTTGTATGTAATTGCTTATAATTTTGAAATTCATTCTTTAAATAACCAAAAAAAAAAAAAATTTCAAATCTTACTTAAATAAATAGTTGTAAAGAGTTACTTATTTCTCATTCTGATAACATAATAAACAAAGAAGAACAGTGATTACTTTGCAATGTTAATAACTTTGACTTAACTTTTTTCTATCGCAGTTATCCGAAATTTAATTTAGACCACATATCAGCGGATGAATTTATCAACGAGATGCACTTTTGGCTTCGAAGCCAAAAGTGAATTTCGTTTTTCATCAAAAGATACATGTATATACGAATCGTTCGATATTCTTAATATTCCTGTAAAAAATTACTTATTACAATGGCGTCACTATTTGAGGAGTGGACTTCCAAAACCAGATAATTCACTTTTTTTTCATTCTGAGATAATGGCAAAAAATGTTTTCCTGTAAATTGAATAGCTATAAATTAAAAAATTAAAAGCTAAACAATAGATATCATTAAAAGAATGTTTAAGACAAAAATTCGAAAATCGTGCTCTTTTGATCTTATTTTTATTACAAAATGAAAAAAACGTTTTATCTGGTTTTGCATGCCAATTATACTTTTTATCTGGTTTTGATCAGAAATTTATTTCTAACTGGTTTTCAAAAAAGCTTTATGAAGTCTACTTGACTAGTGACGATTTTAAAAAGACAATATAATTGTGCAAAATGCCTCTCTGCCTTAGAAAACAAGTAATTTTAATGTTTGATACTTTTATAAGATTAAAACTCAGTTGTAACTGTTTAAATATGGCTTTTGTGATTTTAGTGAATTTTTTTGTATATGATTTTTTTCTTAAATAACGTCCTCCATTTTTATAAAACGTTTTTAAAAAAGAGTGTTGATAAGATCAAATTTTTGTCTTATTTTTCATCGACAATAATAAATAGAATAACAATAAAGAATAAGCAAGCGACAATCAGATCAATGTATTTTACATATATTTAAAACATTTCAGTAGAGTTAAACAAAACATTGATATTTCTAAAGAATAGATAGTTTTTTTATTTCATCTAAGTTGCATTATTACATAGTTATCTAGAGAAATTATTTTGATGTCTTGTAGTGGCTTTTTAAATCAGAGAAACAATTAGTCACACCTTCTACGTTGATTTCATTCAGAAGAACATTTTCAACTCAAAGAACAACATGAACAGAAAGACGTTTCTATCTATTAGACCTGTAGCAATTCTTTATCTTTGAAAATGACCTTTTTTGATACAATTTGAGCAGCAGCAGCAGCAGAGAAAAAACAACTTAAAAACAACATCAATATTCAGGAGTGTAGATTTAAGTTTCTTTTGTCAGTTTACCAGAAGAAAACCCAAAAAATATAGTTTTCTGGGTTTTCTTCTGGTAACAATTTCTGTACGAAAAGAAGTCGAAGCAAAGATCTTGGAAAACAAATAGCCGCATTGTTTGGGTAGGTTTATAAAAACTCTTGGGCACTCAATGTGATTGCAATAAAATCCATATCTGGAACATGGAAGATAAACCCAAAGAATAAAACGAGAAAAAAGTAAATCTTGCTTATATATATATATATATATATATATATATATATATATATATATATATATATATATATATATATATACTTGTGATTTAAAATTATTTTAATACTGTATTACGATAACAATAAATATTGTATACATCGTCATATATATGTTGCAATACATCGTCATAATACAATAACAATATCTGAAAAAAAAAAGTATTGTAATGACCCACTATAATAACAATAAATATTGTATTGTAATTCGTCTTTATAATACAATAACAATTTATTGTTATTGTAATAAAAAAATTATTTTAATGTCAAAATTAAATAAATGTTTTAACAGTCCAGTCTCCGAGATATTTGACTTTGAAATAGGGTACAATTAATATATAAGTATTGATTCTGTTTCTATCTTATTTACTGAATATCATTTGTCCTCGTTGCAAATTTTATCTAGCTCTATAAAATTGAGTTTAATTGGACCTGTATTTCTTTTACTGTTGGGGATAAACATGATTAATTACTACCATTTTTTCCCCTTAGTTATTTGCTTTTACATTAGGCACCTATCCAGTTATTTCGAAACTTACTCAACGCTTACTCTAATATAACTTTTTCTTTTTTTTCCCTTAGGCTTTATGGCTGTATGTGTTTCATAAAGTAACTGGACAGTTTTGTTTCATAAATAAAGAACAATATTTATTTGATGTTCTAAACTGCCTCATTTTTCAAAAATGACCGAAAAAAAATTTACTGATACAGTCTGACAATCTAATCGATAATTACCCAGGTCAATGGTTCTCTAATTCCATAACGATGTAATTTATTACACATTAGGGGTTAGGTGTATTGAAAAAAAAATTATTTTTACGCGCTTAATGTAGTTAATCAATTAGTTTAGACGTCATCATCCGGTGAAACATGTCAATATCAGTTTAGACAAAATTATAAAAAAAAAAAGAAAATTTTACTTCACAAAGTAAATAATTATTTAATAACAAGCATATGTAAATTATTTAATAACAAGCATATGTAAATTATTTGTATGATTTTGAATGAATATCATTAATATTAATTTTAAATAAATTATTATTTAAACAGTTATATTATTGAACTCAAAATAATTAAAATTTATTTATGTAAATGGTTGCTAGAAACAGGTGCCACGAGCGCCTCTAAACCTAATATTTTGGCTTTGGCTTTGGCTTTCCTGGCTTCACTTTACTTCTCAAAATAAATAAAATTTTTATATATAAATGACTGCTAAAAACGAGCGTCACGGGCACCTCTAAATTTTCTAGTGCCCAAATAATAATAAAATAATACTATAAAATATAATAGCTATTAGACTTTGAAATGTTAATACAATACACCACAGTGCTTATTGTTATTGTTTTACATCACAGCAATACAATACAATAGTTTTAGAGCTTCAATGTATTGTGAGAGAAAAAAAAAACAATAGTTATTGTAACTGTTTTTATTTACAGCAATACAATAACCATAAATAATGTTTTAATTACATATCTGGTATTACAATACAATATTATTGTATAGTAATTGTTATTGTATTAAATTTTTACAATTACAATTACAAAAACCCGAACCCTAAAAAACTTAATTTTTCACGTCTGGTTAGAACTTTAAACCGCGAGTAAGGATTTACCCTGTTCAATGCAACTAAAGCATCCTCAATACAACTAAGGTCTGGTACACGTTTTTCCGAACAAAATTATATGTTTTTTCAATTACAATATATGTAAGTTTTTTTTATCAAAAAGTATGACATATTTGGTATGTATAGAAAGATTATTTTAACTACTATTATAATCTGGTAAAAGTAATGCGGCTATAACAAATCTTCAAGCGTAGTTTTATTTAGAAAAGATGCAATTTTTAACATAAAGTACCTTGGGGCTTGGCTACAGGTAAGTCTATGAACTTAATTTTTTGATAAAATTAGTAACTTCAATTTTATGAAAATTGAAGTTACAACTTTCAGTACCACACCTAAATGAGTATGTTAAACATTATTGTTGTTATTATGTTACGCTAGATTCAGATAACCTATGGTAGTGTTAATTTTTCTACTAAAGTCGTTTTTGCATAAATAATCATAACTTTTAGCCCCATTTAAAAAACTGTTTTCAGTATTAATGTGTGATTATTTGAAATACTCGGGACTTATTCGGCCATCTTGAAATAATAAGTTATTGCATTCAGAATGCGTGAACAAATAAAAAACAGAGGCAAAAAATATATAAATAATTTACATTGAATTCGAATACTTTATTTTCATTAATTAAATACCAATAAATAAATAGTTTTCGGTTTGTCACTAACAACCAATCGGATTTGTTTTAAATTATCGGCGTTTTTTTTACGAGTTTGTTTGTTCTATGCCTTAAGCTTGGTTTCCAATAGTTGTAGAAATGTCGTACAACAGTTGTACAACACCTTTGTTTTATAATGGAAACATTTTATACCGTAAGTTGCACAACTTTCCATCGGTTGTACAACAAAACTCATGTTGTACAACTCCGGTTGTGAGTATTGAAAAAATTCTATTTCTGCAACCGTTTTTTTGGTCGCGCAGTTAATTTTTTATTGGAAACTGCACAAAAACTGTAAAGTTAATAAAACATCTTCATTTTTTACAAAACATGACGACAACTCCGTTATGTGTGTTTGAAAAACTATCTAAAGCAGCTTTTATGAATGAAGTTCAAAAATTTCTAGTATTGTATGACAAGTTTAGTAAAGATTTTAAAGATAAATGGAAAAAGAAAAATGCATGGGAAGAAGTTGGTCGCCTTACAAACTTATCTCCTAATCAAGCGGGAGAGAAATATAAAAGCATTCGAAGTAGTTATGGAAGTGGCTGAAATCAAAAAAAAATATTCTATCTGGTTCTGGAAGGAACTCAGTTCCACCTCAGTTTCTTCAGCTCGATTGGCTAAATACTTTTATAGAACATCGCGAAATAACAACCAGTATTTATTTACCTTCTGACTCCAGATTAGAAACATCGAATTTGGAAGAAAACATTGACATGGTATGTGAGCAAATTGAAAATACTCATCATCCATTTAATAATGATCATATATCTGAAGATGTGACCACAGTAAACAGCTGTATAAATACTTGCGTGCAAGGAGAGTCAAGTGAGTCAACAATTCACGCTAATAACAAAAAGTAAAAGAAAAAAGTTGGATTCTGATGATATACTTGATAGAACCTTAGTGAAAACATTAGAAAAAATTAACTCCCATATTGAAAATCCGACTCTTGAAGAGCAGGATGAAAATTATTTATTTATGAAATCATTAGTTCCGCAACTTAAGCGATTAAACAACTATTCTAAAGCCTTGGCTAAAGTTCAAATACAAACATTACTTCTTAAATTAGAGTTTCCAGACAGAGGTGAAACTATTTAGCCTATTACTCTACTTAACTGGTCAATGTGGAAAAAATGTACTTTAGAAGTAAATAAACTATGAAGTAACTGTTGATAATTTGTTTAAAAAGACACATTCTGGCATACTATTCTTTTTAACTTATTGATGCAAGAAACATAACATTTTAAGTAAAATTAGATGTGAAGTTACTTTTGATTAATCATTGAAATAGACTAAATTTAGCTTACTATTTTGTTAAGTCTATTGATGTGATAAACTATAACTTATTTTAGAAAATCATGGAGGTATAAAATGTTAATCTTTTATTAATTATTAGGTAACTGTTGAAGTATATCTTTAAACTATATATAAAAAAAATGTAAATTATTGGTTTGTTAAATATAACATATTTTCTTTTATTAGGAAGTTTTGTTTATTACATACATTTTAGTTATTAACTGGATTGTGGCCACACGATTGAACATAGTCTATTTGCCACGAAAGGCTTCCTCCACATAAATTAAAATAATCTTTATAAGTATTTCTTATTGCAATTGCATCAAAAACAGATCCATTACTTGTTGATTTTGACAAATCAAGCAAACACCCTTGATCTTGTAGTTCTTTTCTCCAATCTCCTTGAATAACAATTCCTGAATGACTTTCACTATCAACAAAACAAGTAGGAATATAATGCGCTCCATCGCAAATAGTCGTGAAGACAAACAGTAGCCTTTATTATATGTTCCACTTTCAATGGCTTTGCTTTAATTGGAGATCTGTATATTCTCCATCTAGCTGCTAAAATTCCAAAACTATTTTCGATTGTTCTACGTGCTCTAGATAAGCGATAATTAAAAACTCTTTGCTGAACAGTAAGATTTTTACCTGGGTACGGTTTCATTAACCATGGTTTAAGTGCAAATATGTCATCTCCAACAAGGACCGGTGGAACTTTAGGATCAAATTCAGAAATGTTTGATAAATTAAAATAACCCTTTTTAAATGCCCTCCCAAACGTGCTCGCATTTAAAATGGCAGCATCATTATCCCTTTCATAAGCCCCAATGGACGGCTGTTTCACTCAATGTAAAAATGGGCATTACGTCACGAGTTTAGCAAAAACAATTTCCGCATAAACAGTATTTTATAAAATTCGGCATATAAAGTATAAAAATGTACAAACTTTAAAATAATAGCATTTTTTTTCTGTAATCGCTTTTATCTTCAAATAAAAAATATATAGAAGAAATATCTTTTCTTGTTATATAAATATTTACATTAAACGTAAATAAAAGTAAATATTGTTAAAATATTGCTATTGATTTGGAATCACTTTTCTGTTTTTTGCGATTTTTACAAAAAACCTGTCTTGGGCCAACTGAGATTTCATAACATAGCTACATGCTTGATGATTGAAATTTGGAATACTTATCAATAAATGTCTATTCTAACTGATTTTTGGTGCAGAGTTTGTAATTTATTTTAAAAAAATTAGTTTTCAATGCATTTATATTTTTAATTTTATCGATTTAAAGGGCAAATCGTATTATTTTTGGCACCAAATTATTGAAATTTCAACCCTTTCTTTATATAAAAATCAAAAAATTATAATATGTACCTCTAGCTATGTTATGACAAACAAATTTTTCTAGTTTAATGTGTAAATTTTGGTTTATATTTCAAAGCAGTCACGTGACGTTGAGTACTTTACGTAAAAAAAAAGAAAGTATTTTGGGATTTTTTTATTTCGCCTATTGTAGTGCCTGTATCAGTTCGCATTTGGTGTAAATAATGTTAATGTGTTTTATAATTAGTCTAGCTATGTTTATATTACATATTAGTTAGAAGAAATGAAATTTTTCTGATTAATTTTGCTAAAAAGTACCATTAAAATTTCGAAATTCTGCCAAGTTCGTCATTTTGCGCGTTTATTTAAAATCAGAGCAGCCTTAGATTATTTTATTGAATGATAAAATATAAAACATTTAGTCAGTGTTCATATTCTTTTTACAGAACGTATTTATCTTTAATATTTCAATAGTTATGAAAGTTTTAGTAACACCCTCTAAGTAACTATTTTCAAAAAAAAAACAAGAAGCCGTATGTCCACTCTGAAACAGCCGTGAATGTCAACCATTGTAAAACAATATTTAGCATCACAAATTGCTAATAAAACCATGCTGTAAAACCCTTTGTAGTTATAAAAAGAAGACCCAAATTTTGCAGGTGCTTCAATGCGTACATGCTTTCCATTAACAGCTCCTATACATTGTGGAAAGTTCCAATTTTGATCAAACTCTTTAATAATATTTTGCCATTCTTTTACGTCATTTGGGGCACGTAGAAAGACTTTCTTGAGAACTTTCCATTTTGCACAACAAGTTTCTTCGATTATATGGCAAACTGTAGCTCTGCCAACTCGAAAATAAAATGACTGAGTTTGTTGTGATTCTTCTGTATCGGTACAGGAGAATCACAATATACTCAGTCATTTTAGGTATCGAATTGTTATAATTAGTCTTTGCGACGGACATATAGAATCTCTACTGGGACAATACTTTTTTGTTAATGAAGATCCAATTAATGACAAAAGATGTTCAAGTCTGTCAGGAGACATTCTTAAATATCGATAAATAAATTCTCTATCAAATAGCTTCAATTCTTTCACCAAAGAACTAAATGCACCTTGCTGAACACGTTTTTTAAATAGTTCTCTCACCCAAAACTGATGTTTTCTTTTTTTTATCCTTTTTCGGCGTTTTAAAATTAAAAGTATAACAAAAAGTCGATAGTTTAGAGTAGCATAATTTCTAGTGGCGGCCATTTTTTTTTTGTTATTATATAAAAAATTTAGCGGCAATTCAGTATAATGGAAACACAACGTTGCACAACAATTTACCGCACAACAAATCAAATGTTTGTTGTACAACTGTTGTATGACATTTCTACAACTATTGGAAACCAAGCTTTAGTTGAATTGAGTCAAACAAACTCGTAAATAAAAAAAAACGATAATTTTAAATAAATCCGACTGGTTGTTAGTGGCAAACCAAACAACTTTTTTTTTACTGGTATTTAATTTATGTAAACAAAGATTTCGGAGATAATGGCAAAATATTATAAACAACCGAAGCTAAAAAATAGGCTACTTTTAAAAGCAGTTGAAATGAATTATGTAAAAAAAAGATAAAAAAAAAAAGTTTAAAATTACGGTTTTCATTTTAAAATAACTATTTTAATCATATTTTTTTATTTTTCGATTAGAATGTTCACTTTAAAACGGATTTTAAAATCAATGTGTTTTTTTGATATGATAAAAATTTAAAAGTAGTGTTATGTTTTACCAGTCATCATGATGGATCTGTCATCGTCAGCATCACTCATAAATGGATAACTAAGTAAACGTTATTAAACTCTAAGCAAAAAAGCAACAAAATTTTTCAAATAAATCTGAAATCAAATTTTGAATGAATGAGTTCTTTCGCAACTATATTACATTATTCAAGACAATTTTATTTAAATAAACATAACAAAAAGAGCATGTTGTTTACAATAAACATATTTTTGTACATTTTTTACATTTCTTTATAAACATTATTTTGCTTTTAAGTAATTATATTCAAATTTTAAATCCATTTTTTCAAGATACTTTTTTAAAAGTCATTTTCATTTTACGCAATTTTTCAAATGTTTGTGGGAGATAGGGGGCATTGGAGAGAGTGACAATGGCAAAGGGGAGAATAAAAAAGGCATTTGGGAGAGTAAGAATGATTGGGCCAAGAAATTCACAAAATATTTCACCAAAATTTGAAAAAATGTCTCAATAAAAAAACAACAAAAGTTTGTAGATAAAAACTCAATAAAAACTTGTACTTACCAAATAAATATCAATTTATTCAAAAGTATTCAAATTGCGTAGTTAGATTAATAAAAATGTCTGTGAAGTCTGGCTATAGCGACTTGCTGAAAACAAAAACTGCTTGTAAAAAAGTTGGTTTTCATTAAAAATGCGGGAAAACAGCTTGTATAAAGTAGACAATTTTTGTTAGTTTTTTTATGTGTATATGATTATATATATATATATATATATATATATATATATATATATATATATATATATATATATATATATATATATATATATATATATATATATATATATATATATATATATATATATATATATATATATATATATATATATATATATATATATATATATAAATATATTACGCTAAATGTTATGCATAAAAAAATTAATCGTTTAATAAATCAAGTAATCAATAATGAAATAATTAATCAAGTAGTAATGAAATTAAAAAAAATTGAATTTGAAATTTTAATTATTTACTCATTATTATTATTTTTTTAAAGTCTCTGCAAATGAAGTTTATTTACAATACGTATGTATATATATATTTTTTTAATTAGCTTGATCTGAATGGGTGTGATAGATTTGACAATAACGTCATCAATTAAATTGTACTATATAATTACTGAATTTTCAGTTGAAAAAATAAGTTTAATTGCCAGTATTAACTTCAAGAAGTTAAGCTTCCCGGTGGGAAATCGGCTAGCGAATAGCTAGCTACAATAGTAACGATAAAGACAGCGATATGGCCACGAGGATCGCTAGCTTTTTTAAATTAGCGAAAAGCTATCGATATTTGTAAAGATAAAGACAGCTATTAGGCTACGAGGACTGCTAGCTTAATAAGCTAAAGACCCACTGGCTATTGCAGCTAGCGTCATATCGTAATAAAATCGTTGTCTAAACGATTTTAATATGTAGCTATCAATCAGCTATAGATTTTTAGATAATTTATAGATAGCTACAAAGCTACGATATGTAGCTAGCGACACATTGCTACAAAATCGCATTGTTTAAAGTTCAATTATCTTCATAAATATAATAGACTCAACACTAAAAACCAATTTTTTAAAGCTGTTAAAGACATAAGAAAAAAAATAAAATAAGAAAAAAAATCGCTTGAAAATCGCTATAAAGCTAGCTAGTCGTTAGCTTTTTTCCCACTGGGTTACTACATAACATGTTTGATTTGTAAATCCTATCACATTTAAAAATTGGCTTTTGTTTTGACAGAAATCAAAAGTTTTGAATCTAAATTCGTTATATACGTTAAATCTTTATTGACATAAAAACAAATTTTAAGTGTTTTTTTGATTTTAATAATCTCCACCAATAGTAATCGAACGAAACAGGAAATACGCCGAGACCGAAATAAATCGAAATTTGTAGTAAACTAATTTCGAAAGCAAAACATTTCGACAAACATTTTATCGAAATTAAAACCGATATTTCGGCTAAACAAAACTCATTACATAGTTATCTAAAATTAATTTCAATGTTATCTAAAAATGCAATTTTACATTTATTGTTTATTTAGATTTATTGTTTTTTGATCGACTAACCAATGTCCAACTGCTGTTCACATGAAGTTGAAAATTGATAAACTTTGTTCTAGGTCATGTTGAAAGACATGTTGAAAATCGATGAAATTTTGTTCTTCTTACGCAGTGCTGTTATTAGGTACCCGCACGCCCCTAAGTTAGGGTTAGTGGGGACCCAGCGAATCTGTGGGATAGTACTTTTGTGATGAATTTTTTACTTTTAATCCTAAAAAATTTACTACCTACTTTTTCAAGAAATTTTTTATTTTTTATTTTTAACAGTCTATACTATAATCTTTCCAATGATGTATATATTCTGAACTCTTCAATAATCTATATATTAAAAAAATAATAATTACTAAAATCCAGCAATTTGAGAATTTTAACGAAAATTCATTAAAAAAACTAACTTAAAGAAGCCACTACAATTGAGCCTGCCGCATTTAGAATTTCATAAATTGGAAAATTCTTATTGAGGGTATAATTACAAAACCCACTATCAGACATAATGATTGAACCAAGTTACTTTTCTGATTTTTGGCCATCTAATTTCCCACTGTGCACTGTAAGTCATTATATATTACATATATAATTACAGGATTATGCGAAAATATAAATTAAGTTATGCGGAAATATAAACAAATTTATGCGGAAAAATAAAAATTATATTATGCGTAAATGAAAACTTTTTTGATATAAATATTTTCATACTTTCTGACTTTTATTTTCTTATTTTTAATTTTCTTGGTTTACTTTATATTTCTGCATAAAAAAGTTTGTATTTCTGCATTTCCAACAACAACTTGCTTATTTACTTATGTTCGTTAGATGCGGAAAAAGCTTTTGATAGTTACAACAGGAATCTTCTCTTGGATAAACTTTACTTTGATAAAAACGTACCTCTCCAAATAGTTAACATTGTATCTTCTTTATACAACAACAGTAGTGTAACTGTCTCTTACCTTGGCTCTAATTTAATTTCATTTGCTCTTAAGCAAGGTGTAAGGCAAGGATCAAATATGTCGCCCCACTTGTAGGTGACTCTCGATATCTCAAACTTTCAGAAAACCAGTAAAAAGGTTCGAGATAACGAGAGTTCGAGATATTTAGAGGATTTTGCCTCAAACGAGTGCGCAAGGGACCAGAAATAAAGTTCGAGATACACAAAAGTTCGAAATGACGAGTAACGGGGAAAAACTAAAAAACGGAACTGGATTTAAAGACACATATCTCCTTAAAGGAATAAGATTTTATAAAAAGGAAAACTGTTTTAGAAGATATTTTTATTCTAGTTTTTAATTATTTTATGCGTTTTTATATTTAATAAAAAAATTAATAAAAAAATAAATTCAAAACAAGAAGAGATTAGAAAACGTGTGCATGAATTTTATTTAAATTACAAAAATGCTGGTAAAAAGTTCACTTATGACCACTTTAAAGTTGAGAATATACCTAAAAGTGCTATCTACAAGATAATTAAACGTGCTGAAAGTGAATCTGGGTACCAAAGAGTTGAAGGAAGTGGAGTAAAAGCTAAAAAAATAACCTGACAAATATTAAACCAAAAAAAATAAAATAATGATTCTAAAACGCTCTGGCAAACAAAAGTAGTAGCTAGAACTAAGTGCAGTCGATTGTGTCAGAAATTTGAAAATCGTAAACCAATCATTGACGATGAGTCTAATTTCACGTTAAATAACTTCATTATCAATGGAAATGATATATTTAATACTAGTGATGTAAAATCTACTCCATCGACAGTTAAACACCAAACAAAACAAAAGATTCAAAAGAATTTACTTCTATGGATTGTTTTATCTGAAAATGGAAATTCTCAACCTTATTTTGTACCAAGTGGACTCGCTGTAAATAAAAA
This sequence comes from Hydra vulgaris, assembly GCF_022113875.1. NCBI lineage: Eukaryota > Metazoa > Cnidaria > Hydrozoa > Anthoathecata > Hydridae > Hydra > Hydra vulgaris. Next base: position 31,027,662 of record NC_061165.1, read on the forward strand.
AATCTATTTAAACAAATGTATTAAGAAAAGACTTATTCCATTCATCAATAAGTATCATTCAGATGGTGCATATGTATTCAAAATATTCCAAAAATTCGATAATTTTTGGAGTACTTTGACCTTAAGACCTTGTCTACAAGAATAATTGGCATGCAGAAAATCTTAAAAAATTACGTTCTAGAATCAAGTATTGCTTTAATAAAATTGATATTGAGCTCATACTGAGAATAGCTCAGTCTATAATAGGCCTAGTTGATAAAGTCAGAAGAAATAGTTTAATTGAGAACAACAAATTATATATTTAAAAACTTGAACAAAAATACTTTCTAGAACATTTTTCCTTTTTGTTTTATCTTATTTATTTAAAGAGATATGTATCTTTAAATCCAGTCTCATTTTTTAGTTGTCACCCGTTAGTCGAGATATCAAGAGTCAACTTTATACATCCAAAAATTACTTTAAGCTATAAAAAACTATAAAAGCTATAAAGTTACTTGAAGCTATATAAAAAAAGATAACTTTGACGGTAATTCTGTACATGTAAACTTCACAGGTGTTGTTGCTTATACTGATGACATCATTCTGCTTAGCTCTACTTTTTCTGAAGGCTTGTAAAAAATTGCAATGTTTACAATAACTTAAACGGCATAAAACTCAATGCTTTCAAAACAGAACTTTTGCTCTCCAAAAAACGACAAGTAACTAATTGCAAGATAACCCTGACAACCATCAAATAATGCCAAATGAAAAACTTAATCATCTGGGCTTCATGTGAGATACAGAAAAATCCAATATTGTCTTACTAAATAGATCAAATATTAACAATAGGGTATCAAATTTTCAAACAATTCTGATTCAATCTGGTATCCGATTCCCACATCCATCTTCAATTATCCAATTATATAAATTTTCAGCAGTTTCAACGCTAACGCATGGTCTGGAACTCTGTGAAAAAAGAGAGTTAACAATGCAAAGACTTGATAAAACTGGAAGAAATGCAGTTAAGTCTTTTTTTAATGTATCCAAGTATAGCAAAATCTATGTAAACTCTCTATTTAAAGTTCGAAAGATTTCAACGAACATACAATAAAATAAACCCATTTATCCGTCTATTAAATAACAAAGTAACTTTTAAAATTGTCAATTTCCAGAGTAGCTATTGTTTAGTAAAACATTCATTTTTAGATGATATAAAAGAATTATGTAAGATCCATAAACTAAATATGAAAAACTTAATTAAGGTTAAGAAGAAAGTCAAAATTTGAGAAAATCCTGAAGTTACTTATCAATTTGTAGTTTAAAATATAATTACAGTATAGCACAGCATTGTATTTTCTTTTCTTTACACAGTTAATATATATATATATATATATATATATATATATATATATATATATATATATATATATATATATATATATATATATATATATATATATATATATATATATATATATATACATATATATATATATATACATACATATTTCCTTTAGTTTTGTGTGTAGTTTTGTCCGTTAAAAGTAAAAACAAAAAGATTTTAAAAATTTTTTGTAGTTTGACACCCCCTCCCGCCCTTCTTTTAAAGTTTTTACCCTCTCTGCCGACCACTTTTTCAAAACTATTTACTTTTAAACTGATTTTAGGCTAAATTTTGTATCAATATTGATCACTATTATAATTCTAAACTATATATCATAGCTAATACTTGTAAATATAATTTGTTTCAATTCAACAATTCTCAAAAATTGTTAAATAATATTATTTGCAATTTTTGAGATGAGAAAATTTGTTATGATGGATATTAATGTTACATACATTATTCAAACTATTCATTTTTATCTATATAATAATTTTATAATTTATAATTATTTTTAATCTATAATAGCATATATAAAAAATATTTGATCAGTTACGAGCAATAGTAAATTGAGGAAAAATGATGAGATGCTTGATAATATTGTCAGTAAATTATTATCTACCCTTGAAGATGTACAGTCAACTACCAACAAATGGAGATGTTGTACGCCATTATCTTTATCTTACAAGATTTGACTTGAAATTAACTGGTAAAAAAGAAGTTGCATCTGTAGTTTGGAAAAAAATTTAATATTTTTGGAAAATGGCAGGAATTTTGCTATTTTCCAAAAGAAGAAACATACTGTTAAAATGATACTGTATCTGATTCATGTTTTATCATCCAGCCCCGTTAATATAACTAAAAAATTCAGCCGACAAAAATGAAAAAGGAAAAAAGAAACAAAAGCAAGAACTGATTTAAAAACAATTTGCTATTTAAAGAAAAAAAAGAAAAGTTAATTAATTATTTTTTCTCATTATTATTATTTTTTTAATTCTCTATCTAATTCTACTTTTACTTTTAATATACACGCACGCACACACATACACAAATATATGTCTGTTCATAAATATATACATACAAAATCAAATAAATCTGTTTTATATTTCATCTAGAAATTGCGTAAGATATAATAAATATTGCATTTACAAATTGCGTTAATTATTCTAAAAGAAGATAATCTTATACAAGTTACCATACAATATAATTAAGATTTTAATAATAGGATAGTAATTGCTTTGAATCAAAATCAAATAAGTGTTGTTTTGTTGCACGTTTAAAATGTTGAAATGAATTTAAAATTTTTTCTGTAAATTAAAAGTAGAGTTCGCCCTCCTCTTTTTGTCTTAGTTGGGAGGGCTATTTCCTCTCCGCCCCGCCCCCCCCCTTTTTTTTTTCTACGTAGTGCCTAAACCAACTAACTAATAATTTTCAAACATCAAATATAACAATCCTGTTGTTGCTGATTGCAATAATTTATCAAGTCTTGTGAATCATGTTATTCAGTCCCGCAAAAATTCTGGTGGCTATTTTGTTAAGCTCGGAATCGATTGTGGCAAAGGTTTCCTTAAGTTTTGCCTAAGCATTGTTGATACTGCATTAAAGGATGAAACCAGCTCACCGCACCAACAACAACCTCTTACTCAAAGGACTGGTAAAGACACTGGAGTCAAGAGACAAATTATTGTTGGGGTTTTAAAAGATTTGCCAGAAATACACTCCAATATTAAACACCCTTGCACCTGGTGTGACGTCAAATCCAATTGTCTTGCCAAATCAGTAAACTTGCGAACACTGGGCTCAATTAATTCAAGCCTTGAGTCTTTTCAGCAATCTGGCAAGGTTGTTGCTAATGCAAAGCTGTTTGGCAACAACCCCGTCATTCGATAGCCAATCATCTGCGGGCCTGTCAATGTTTTGATTTTGGAAATCATTCCACAGATGGAATTGCATCTCTTCTTAGGAGTTGTCAACCAATATTTCAAGATCCTTAAAACTGCTTGGATAGAAACTGTTAAGTGGCCACATTCAACTGAGCCCGTATCACGTGGGACCAGTTTGAGGGAAATGAATGCAGGAAGCTTCTTAAAAATGTGGATATGCTGCAGCAACTTGCTGAGACAAACATGGTTCCCAATACTGTGTGCATAATTAAAGCTTCAATTTAGTTGTCAAGACTTGCTTCGGTTACATCCTTAAGCCGGATTTCGCTGAAAAAATTGAAAATTTTAAAAAGTGTTACCTATAAATAACTAGTGCAAGCGTAACAGCCAAAATTTACGCCGTCTTCTACCACATCAAGGATTTTATCAGTCACAAAGGATCCCCCTTGGGGTCCTATAGTGAACAAACTGTCAAAACTTCTCATCAAGATTTTTATCAACATTGGTTGAGGTATATGCGAAATAATAATCATCCAGAGTACAAAGAAAGATTATTGCGCTGCATAATTGATCTAAACAGTAAGCATCTTTAAAGAGCATCATTTGAGTTATTAGAAATTAGGCTGCTGAAATTCAAATTTTACGGCATATAATGAATATTTTTACCATCTTTAAAAGTAGTGTTATAGAGTATTTGTATTAAAAGAGTACATTGAGCTATTTATCAATAATATTTTGATGGAGAAAATCAAAAAAACGTTTTTTAAAAATGTAATTAGATATTTGATGGTAATACAATGTAAAAAATAGGGTTTAAATAGTTTTCTTTTCATTTTAAAAGTAAATGTATTTAAGGAGGTCAATACAAAATATTTTAGATCTACTTTTTTTTTGTTTTACTAACTGTTACCTAGTCCTTTGACTAACTGGTAGTCCTTTGACCAGGTTTTGCACTTTTTTATAGCTTTTTTTTTTGGCAGCAGTTTATACCTTAGGAAATGTTGGTATATTCAAGCGAAGCATACAAAATTTGACTTAATTTAAACATTCAAATTAAATTATTTTTTGCGGACGAAATAAATGATTTCAAAATTTGCATCACAGGATACCTTAATGTGTACACTAACTTTCCGTATAAGTGGCGTTCTCGGGACAGCTAAATAGGCTTTATAAGGATCCGTACTAACCGTGCGCTTGCTTTAAGTTAAAAAATCTAGCATGGCTATCGTCTACATACCTATGAAAGGATTTAATATCAATTGAAAGAATCATTGTCATTGCCATTTTTATTGCCTTTTCTTCATGGTATTGTAAAAAAGATTCAGCCAAAACAACTATAAAAGACAATCCAATTGGGCCTGAATTCTCTAACTCATGAACCTCACCATTCCGCAAAAAATAACAACGAAATAAACAAAGTTCAACTAGTTACTTTATTCAAGATAAAGAAAGTTTAGTTCAGTTTTTGAAACGCTTTTATGAAATTGATCCAAAAGAATTAAAGTTGCTTCTTTTAATGGTATTGGTGGGTATAAGTTCACAATATCAAAGGATACCTGTGTTTCATCTTTGTCAATTAACTACGAGTCTTTTGAATTTTTTAATCTAATAGGATTTTCATTTGAGACCGATTTTATTCATTAAATCAAGTAAATCGAAATTCAAAAAATATTGGACTTCATTTTTCTCATAATTAAGTATAAAAATATTGTCTAAATAAATTATTTAATATTGAGAGAATTCGTATTATCTGATGTTTTAAATTAGTTTATATATATATATATGTATATATATATATATATATATATATATATATATATATATATATATATATATATATATATATATATATACATAGGCGCCCGCAGAAAATTTTCATAGGGGGGGGGGGGGCAAAACATTTTTTGTTATTGATTTTTTTCCTGTTATCTATTATGTAAAAATCAAGATATGTAAGATATAAAATAAAGAGAAGAAAAAAATTATATGTCCGTGGAAAAAAGAAGACATTTAAACTTGTCAGCACCGTTTTTGTGTATAAAATATTCACATTTTTTTTATTGATCTTTATTAAATGTAAAGAATTAAACAGACATTGGCTCCAAAAAAGATGATGATACGTCATTGTAATCTTTGCACAAAGCCTCCATATAAAGTTTTTTTTAATAGATACTATATAAATATACAAAATATAGTAGCAATTAAATATTTTTATTATAAGTAATAGAGCATTGATAAGCATATCAAATAAAGGCAAAAAATTTATAATTTAGCTGTAGTTTACTGAGCGTTTTGTTATGGTATTCAGACGTGAAGGTAGTACATAAAAAAAGCTTACAACATTTATTTAAAATCAAATTTATTTTTTAAACAGGAACTGGAGTCGTCTGTTATCAATACAAAACATACCTATAATTTTATCTATAAAGTCTTTTTGTTGCAGTTTATTTTGTCTCTGTGTGCGCTTAACATGCACAAACCAGAGAGACGGTCATTTGACATAGTTGACCTAAGCCATGTTTTGACACGACGCAATGTGCTAAACGATCGCTCCACCGTACATGTTGTTGCTGGTAAAGTTAACAAAACTAATTAAGCATACCTGACACTGGGATAAAATTGTGTGAAAGGTAGTAAATCGATAAAATCTAGGCTACTTTTGTAGTCTTGCGCATTCTAAAAATCAAACCAACTCAAGGCTTCAGTTTCAAAATTATCAATGTTGTATACTTTATTAATCGTAGAAATTTTTTCTTTAAAGTGTTGACGACTCAGTTGGCACAACTTAGACGGATGAAGAAATACTAAGTTAAATTGTGCACTATTGGCTTCACAAAATCGACTCTCCAAAGAGTCGATTAGAGAATCTAAGTATGGAATGTAAATCGTTTGTCTAAAAAACTCTTCAACACTTATGGTTCCCGGATTACTTCGATACTTTTTGTTTTCCGCACTGTCTTGGAATTATCAGTTCAATATTCATCTTCTGTGCCAATTGCGCTGTTTTCTCAAAAATATCCTTGAAATAAATATTGGACTCACCTCTGTGAAGTTTTACAACATTAAGTAATTTTTGAACTTGCAGTTGGACTTCTGGAAGATCAACTTGAACAGCTTGAAGAGCCTGAGTAACTGGTTCAAGTATGGCAGAGTACTGCGAAATGATATGGAGACAAAATATAAATATGTTGGACTTTGATGAACAATAAAGCTGATGTGCAACTTGTCGAGTACATCCATTTGCATGCATTGAAAATTCTTCCAGTTGGAAAAAAATATCTTCAAATTTACTACAAAAAATTCGAATACTTTTATACTTGCTTGTCCATCTTGTCTCACATAGAAGGGAAATATTTGGAACAGAAGATCTCCTTTTTGAACTTCCATGAAAAAACGAAGTAATTGCTTTAATAGTTCCAATAGTATTTCGTATAACTGCAACATCATTTAGATCATTTACTACAAGATTGAGTCAATGTGAGGCACAGTGAACAAATGCAGCTTTAGGGTAAATCCTTTGAATTTTTGTCTGAACACCGTTTTCTTTTTCAGCCATCGTGGAGCACCCATCATAACCTTGACCCAGCAGATTATTAAGGAGAAGACCAAATGTTTTGCAACTTTGAATAATACAATCAGATATTGTGACAGCGTCTATATCTTTTAGCGGTGAAAATCCAAGAAATTCTTCAAGAATGATAGCTTTCTCACTAAATATATCAACAAACCGCACTCCCAGTGATAACTGTTCAGCTCCTGAAATATCTGCTGTTTCATCGACAATGATCGAGTGTCCAACAGCTTTTACAATGTCTTCTCGCAGAGCTTGTTCAAAAAAGTTGATTAAATCATTTTGTGTTCGATGTGATGTGTAACGTGCATTTGCAGCAGCTGTATCAAAGTGGTTTTTTAAAATACTGTCTCCTTCCTCAATCCTATACTCATAAAGTTGTTGGACATTTTCTTTATTACTATTTTTCCCACGTAATGCCAAATCATTTGTTCCGCAAAATAGGATCATAGAGATAATAGGATACAGCTTCTTTTTGTTTTCTTCAATAACTCGTTTTACTGAATTATCTATCTGACAAAAATTATTTTTATTTGGATCTCGTATTGTTAATGCAAAGTGTTCAGCATCTTGTTGAGCTCCACGATGCCATGCTGAGCTGATATGGTTTTTGGCACATTCATTAAAATGTTTATACTTTGTGAAAGGATAAGTAATGAAGGCACCTTGAAATCCTCTTTGAACTGGTTGTGGAAATAAAACACATAATACGCAAAAAGCACCTTTTAATTTAGGTGAATATGATAACCATGGAGTATACTGAGATAGCCAAGAACTCCTGAAACAACGTTTTCCGATTACAGAAATGTCCCCTTTAAAATCGTACGACGAATGAGGCTTGTAGGGATCAGTTAGCAAGCGATACTCAAAATCAATTGGTATTTTTGCAGAACATTTTACATAAAGTCCAATGTCATATTCTAATCTAGAACCTCCAATTTCAAGTTTTTCAGTTTCTGGTTCGGGTGTTGTCGATAATGATAAACAAGCAACATTATCCGTTTTCGGTTTTTTGCAGTTATTAGTTGTTATAAGTTGTTTCTTTATCAGGTGTCGACTGCTGTCTGACAGGTTTTAAAAATTTCCGAATATCCATGGCACCTAAAAGTAAAAAAAGAGAAGGATTTACAATAAATTTTCATTACATTAAAACCATACTTTTTCATGTGAAGATAAAAAGTTCTGAAAAAGAAACCAGAAATTAAGGAGCGCATTTCTAAAAGGGAGTCCATTTTTTCTAAAATTGAGTTTTTTAACATTCGGATTTTTTATTGAAAAAGGTACAAACCTAACTATGTTAGTATGAATAAAAACATTTTTCATCATTTTTATTTACGATTACAAAACTATTGGTGTTCAAAAAATACTTCGCCCGATAACTTTTTATTTTTTTCAAAACAATAAAAATGTTACTTAGCTCCTTTTAGAAAAACACTCTTCAATTCTAAAAATTAAAAAATTGAAAAGGAAAAAGAATATTTACTTACTTTAATACAGTAATTTTTAAAGAATTCTTTACCGTTTTAAATAGGAAACTCACTATTAAAGTAAACAACTAAAGTGCGAACGTGTACAGTTTTGGAAAGGTCAAATTGTTTGTCCAAATATCGATCCCATAACGACTTACGTTTTGAAAAAATTTATTGTTTCTGTGCAATGTTTGTCCGATATCAATTCCACAATCCCTTATGCTTCTAAAAAAATCGACTTTTAGAATACAAAATTTACGCTTCTATTTCACGTTGTTAATAGTTTGAAAAAACGTTGTTAACAGTTTGAAAAAAACTCTCGCGCGCTGAGTACCATCAAAGTTTTTTTTAATTAATTTTTTTGCTTAGGATTTTACATAAAACAAATTTAGTTTTTAAAAAATTATTACTCATATAATTGTAAATTTCAAGTTATTACCACCTAACGCGTTATCTTTTGGGTAAGCTAAGCCACTAGAAAAATAAATGTTTAAAATTTTGAAGTTTCTGTATCAAAAATTTCTGTATTAAAATTATTATCTTCACAATATTTTTACTTTAACTATACTGAAACAGTTTCGAAGTGCTGAGCAATTTTTTTTTTCTCTAATTAAAACTGAGATTATATTTTACTGAAACCGTATAAGCAAGTAATTAATTACTTTTATTAATTATAAGTAATTAATTACTTGAGCAATGCAATAGCAATAAATGTGAAATTATTTGTAAGAAAAACATGTTAAGATAGAAAATTTTTTTTCAATTTTAACATATTTCGTAGTTTACACAAAATATTTTCAAATGATTGAAAACATTTTCAAATGATTGAAAAAGATAAAATTACAATTAAAACACTGCAATATAAAATTACAGATCTCTGTAATGTCTTCAAATTTTGATTTTATATTCCAGAGTTTTAGTTGTAATTTTATCTTTTGAAAATGCACTGTGGTAAAAAATGACCAAAAACTACTTTGAGCTGACCCGAGAAAACCGCTTTGACAGGGTGAAACTACAATGTTTCCTGACTCCAAAAATGTAAAATTTGAAATCTAACTATTTCATCCAAGAAAATAATTTTGATTTTTAGTTTTTAGTACTTTGCACAATAGGGCGAAATGACAGCTTTTCAAATTTTGCATTTTTACAGCATTCAAAAACTCTTCAAAATAAGCATTTATTACTCCAAAACGTAACTTTCTAAAATTCACTTGAATAATAGTTTATTCTGACACAACTGATATAGTTTTTCATTAACAAGATGGAAATAATAAACACTTTCTTAAATAATTCTTTTAGTTATTCTAAGCCAAAACACAAAAACAACCTCTTGATTCTTAACACATAAAGAGCAAATGGTACATAAAATAAATTCTTCTCAATATTTGATTCTTCACAAATGCTTGCTGTTGTACTCCACAACACATGAAAGAAGCCTCTTTGCATACTCAGGATGATTGCGGTCTCTTTTGTATCTCTGCCAATGTGAGCTGAAATTATGATGCATTGATTCTGTTGCCTGCTCACTAAAGATCCCCAAGTGATCCCCTTTTGATCTCAATGAATTGCTTCACATGGAAGAAAACAGCATGAACTTTTGGAGTCACACTGATGTTCATGATTGCCAAATATGAGTCTCTGAAGCGATCAATTTTTTCAGAAAAGTCATCCTCCAGAACCATACCAAAACATGCTGTCACCACAGACTTAAACTTTCGAAGGGCATCAATGATTCCAAAGACTTGAAAAGCAGACTTAGTCTCTGCAACTCTTTGAAGGAGGTCAAGATTGCTGAGAAGCTTGTGACAGGCATTCCCTGCAAACTGCCCACCATGGTATGGTTCTTGTTGAATGTGGAGAGCTAAGGGCCACTTGACAACATTGGGCCAAACTTCTGTCATGGCTTTGTACATGTGATTGACCACACCAAGGAGAAGATGGAGTTCCATTGGTGGTATGAGCTCCAAGATGAGCTTGTTTTCAGAATCAGATAGCAAAGGCTCATGCACTACATTGCCAAAAGATTTTGCCTTTTTGATATCACTACCAGACTTAGCAAACTCTTGATAACAGGCAACAAGTGAGCTTAGTGTCCTCAAAGATCCTGATTGAGAAAGATGCTTTGATTCTGTGTTGCACCAAGAGCAAGGGTGAGTACTTGCATGGCTCTGAAGGCCGCAAAGGATGTTGGCAAGTTTCATGTCGCATGAGACAACAAAGTTGACTTTGTCTAACTTGATTAAAGACAAGATCTGCCTCTCATTTTCAAAGTTTTCTGGTAGTCCTTCTGATAAAGCCACAAGCATTTGACGCTTTACACTACTGTCTTTGACAGTCATCTGAGTTAAAAATTTTTTCTGTGGTGGTGACCTTGAATCACAGTGAGAATCCAACTCCATGATGCCAAGAGAAACTTTCAGAAATCCTCCACCTCCATCAATTCCCAACTTGACAATATGATTCTGGAAAACTCTTCGAGAAAGCAGGACTTCATTCAAAAGCTCGGCAAGATCCTTGCAATGCACAACCACAAAGTCAGTGGAGTTACTCTCTGATAAAACTTGGATGCTGGTTTGAGTAAAAAACTCAGACAACTGTTTGCCAATGGCTTCAAACTTAGCAAGAAAACTAGTCTCCACAATCTTGGTGTCACTGACTCTGTTGATGGCTGATGCCAATTTCTTCATGCCAAGGTTGAACAGTCCTGTGTTTAGCTCAACTTGTACAAGATCTTCAGTTTTGATGCTGGGTTCAGGAAAAAGAGCTCTTGCACTTGAGCTTCCTAAAAATGAAATTATATTAACACTTTTTGTAATTTTAAGTTTTAAAATTAAAGGTATTCCCTCTGAACCTGCCATCTTTATATGTATATATAAAAGTATCACCTGTTTTAACTCTAAGTGGTGGGCCGCCTTTAGGATGCGATATTTTGACAGTACCAGCAGGTTTGGAAGGTTTAGTAGAGATGACTTGAGTAGCTATTTGCTCTGCAGCGAGTGGATCAGCTGTAGCTAGCTGCTTGAGATTCTCTCTAAAAGTGAACGGAGTGCAAAGATGTGGCAGACCTCTTCCAACTAGACTCAAACAATCACCACATCTTTGAGGGGTACAATCTTCCACAGGTTTAGAATAGTCCACTGGGCTCTTCTCATTCAACTTCAAATGTCCAACTTGACAAATAAGACAGTTGCAACCTTGATCTCTTGTTGGTGGTCTAACTTTTATAGATGAGAAAGGAAACAAAGGTGGCAGGTTAACATCTTTTCCTTCATCTTTTCTCCGAAGAATTGTTCGACATGAGTCACAAATGCCTCTTGGCACTCTGGTATCAGTCAAATCAAGACTTGTATGGTAATACTTGAGGATTTTTCAACAAGGAACTGTGTCAACTCTCGAGAGCACTTTTTCAGACACAAGACACAGACAGATTTCCGACAATCTTCATGATTTTTTGAAAAATTTGGCATTTTGAAATTTTTCTCACACAACTGAAAAGTGAAACACTTTAAATAAACATGTTCACTGCCAATTCCCGGAATTTTTAGCTTGTTTACAATTTTGATGCAAAACTTAAAACAAACATGTTCACTGCCTATTCCCGGAAATTTCGGCTTGTTTACAATTTTGATGCAAAACTTAAAATAAACATGTTCACTGCCTATTCCCGGAATTTTTAGCTTGTTTACAATTTTGATGCAACAAAATGTTTATAATATAGTTCAACCATGAAATTGTAGGTAAAATTTTATCTTCTGAGTTAAAATAAATACAAATTATACTTGCTATATAGACTGTTATGTTTTAGAGTAATAAATGCTAATTTTGGAGAGTTTTTGAATGCTGTAAAAATGCAAAATTTGAAAAGCTGTCATTTTGCCCTATTGTGCAAAGTACTAAAAACTAAAAATTATTTTCTTGGACGAAATAGTTAGATTTCAAAATTTACATTTTTGGAGTCAGGAAACATTGTAGTTTCACCCTGTCAAAGCGGTTTTCTCGGGTCAGCTCAAAGTAGTTTTTGGTCATTTTTTACTACAGTGAATGTAGTGTGTAAACTACGAAACATGCTAAGATTGAAAAATATCGTGTTTGTCATACAAATAAGCAATTAATTATTTCGGAAAAAACTTAATTAGGTTTTTTCAGAAACTGTAACGAAGTATCACTAAAAGATATTTTTTACAGAAAAATTTAGTAACAAACTTTATGGCATGAAGAACGTTACAAACAAGAAAATTTTTTTCTATATTTAGAAAATACAGGTAAATATAATATTGTAAATAAAACAATTCTGTTAAATACCGTAACTCATCAGCTACAGTATTTAACAAAGTGTTTGTCGAGACATTTGCAACTAAATTTTTTTTTTTTAATTGCTTATTATCATTGTTTATTTTAACTGTAAAAAAAAAGTTTCAATTTGCAAAGTTTTTGAATTGGTTAATAATAGAAGCGTAACACTTTACGCGTTTTTATAAACCCACATGCAAAAATTTATATAAAATGTCAACATTTCTTATGGCATAGTAGTCTTTCAGCATGCAGTTAGCATTTAAAGTGCGATATCTTATACACTAACTGGCTTCTATATTATCTCCTTCTTTCTTTATCTTTTGAAATGGTATTCTTCGTTAATTATCTCCCTCCTTATTTATTAAAATAGCGATATGCAATACAGTGATACTTATAGAATACAGCGTTGCATGTCATTTTCGTAACATTTTTCACGTAGTGTTACGTAACAATTTAAAGCCTTGGTTACGTAAAAATAACGGATATTTTGCACGTAACGTAACGAATGCCGTTTACGTTACAATACGTAACGTAAATCTAAAATGTTAAAGGGGCAGTGTATATATATATATATATATATATATATATATATATATATATATATATATATATATATATATATATATATATATATATATATATATATATATATATATATAGTCGTACGCAGCAAAATAGTGGTGCGTATTTTATTTTCCTATTAACAAACTTTGAACATCAAAATATATTTTTCTATTGTTTGTTTTTCATCGTTATTATTCATAAACTAAATGTTGTGATTATAATAGTTAAAATTTCAATATTAGACTGTGCAATATAATAGTAATAAAAATTATTTTTTATGAAAAGGTCAAAAAATAATTAAACTTTATTACAAAAAAATTTTTTTTTTGAAGCTCTACATTAGTATTTTGTGGCATGACCTTTATTTGTAATAACCGCCAAGCATCTTCGTTGCATTTAGTTAACAAGATTTTGACATCGTTCGACAGATATATTTTGCCATGCTGACTGTACTACGTTCCACAATTGATTACAACCTCTTGAATTATTTTCAGAAACTTCTTGTTTAACATCAATCCACAAGTTTTCAATCGGATTGAGGTCGGGGGATTGTGCTGGCCACTCCATCACATCAATTTTGTTCTCATTAAACCACGGTTTAACTAACTTGCTCGCATGTTTGGGATCATTATCCTGCTGGAACAAAAATTTTAAAGGCATTTCTTCTTCAGCATAAAGCAGCATGATCTCTTCAAGTATTTTTACATATACAAACCGATTCATAATACCTATGCGATGTATAGACCCAAGACCATAGTAAGAAAAACAGCCTCATATCATTATTTTTGAACCTCCATGTTTGACGGTCTTTAATGTAAATTGTGACTTAAATGCTGCACCAGTTGGTCTAACTAACTTACTGTTTACGAACATGGGAACCAAAACTTTGCTTTCACCAGTCCACAAAATATTTCACCTTTTTTTCTTTAGGCCAAGAAGCATGCATACGTGCAAATTTTAAACGATTTTCGATCTGTTTTTTACTCAAAAGAGGCACTTTTCTAGGTGTTCTTCATTTAAATTGGCATGTGTTAATTATCTTCGAATAATTGAGGTATTAACATTTAATTCTAGCCTTTCTTTAATTTTTCTAGAAGCAATAATTGGCACCTTTTTCGCTAACAATACAATTCGACGATATTCTATAGCGGTAGTTGATCTTTTATTTCCACGTTTGTTGGTTTGGGTTTCCATTTTAATTAATTAATTAATTTTTCACTAGTATTTTATTGCACAGTCTAAAAAAAATACGAATAACCTTCAATCGATAATATTGAAATTTAAAACCATACAGTGCTGCAATTATCTTTCTTAATTTTTTATTATACAATTATAATCCCAACATTTAGTTTATGAACAATAACGATGAAAAACAAACAATAGAAACATATATTTTGATGTTCAAAGTTTGTTAAAAGAAAAATAATAAACGCACTACTATTTTACTGCACACGACTGTATATATATATATATATATATATATATATATATATATATATATATATATATATATATATATATATATATATATATATATATATATATATATATATATATATATATATATATATATATATATACATATGGAGTAGACCAGTCGCTTTTTTTTTTTTTTCAAAAATATTATAAGAACCTAAGTTCACTATCATATATGTTTATAAATATTTGCATTTATTATTGATAAATTATGTGCTACAAACCTCTTACAGGTGTTAAATATAATTACAGAGGCAGTAAACTATAATTTATGGCTCTGCTTATTTTGCTGGACTTTTCCAAAGTTTTTGACAGAGTAAGCCACGAAATACTAAACATAAAACTTAATGGTTATGAGTTTGATGTAAAATTAATCGCTTTCGACAACAATAAGTTGTCTTAGATGGGGCCTATTCTGGTTGGGCAAAGGTAATAAGTGTGGTACCCAATAGATTAGTTCTTGGTCCACTATTATTTTTGATATACATATATGATATACCAAAAATAGTGAAAAATTTTTGTAAGCTTTTTGAAGATGATAGCCAGCTTGTTGAATTGAATAAAAACAATTATGGATATCATATCATTTCAAAATGACCTTGATGTCCTCATTGACTGGTCCAAGCTATGGAAGATGTCCTTCAATAGTGAGAAACGTAAAGTTATAAAATTCGGCAAAAAACAAAGCAAAAATCTCGAAAGCCGCTACTTTATAATAAAAGATGATATTGGAGCTAATTTTAATTTTAAAAACCACAAAATCTGAGAAAAAAACTTAGTGTAATTTTTAACAACAAAATAAAATGGAGTTATCACATCAAACATGCAATAAATAAAACAAATATTGTCTTAGCCATGCTTAAGTGAACATTCAAATCTTGGACAAGAACTATTTTTGAGTTGTTTACTAACTTCTTTCGGCCTCATTTGGAATACTGTGCATCTGTTAGGTATCTTTTTCAAAAAAAAAAAAAAGGCATAAAGGACTCTAGAATCCGTCCAGAAAAGAGCAACTAAACTTATGCCAACAATATGAAGTTTAGATTAAAAAACCCATCTCACTTATTTCAATCTACAAACTCTAGAACAAAGAAGAGAAAGAGTGAATTTGATTTAATATTTTAAAGCCGTCAAAGAGTTTAACAAAGATAATTAGTTTCATATCCATGCCCTACCACATTCCCTATTAGCACTAGGACCTTCAAGTAATGTTAGGGGATCTAAATTAAGACTGTCGAGACATTTCACAAGAAACCAAGCGAGATTTAATTTCTTTACACTTAAATTCACTATTTAAATAGTCTATTTTATTTTGTTTTGGAACTGCGTATTTATTTTAACTCCATTTTAAAATGTTAAAAATGTTGAAACCTTATTCCAATTAATAAATTTGACGTTTTTTACAACGACAGCGAGGAAAACCGTTGCCGTTATTTATATTATTTAAATTATTATTACCGTAAATAAAAAAAATTTTGGAAACTGAATATAATCGCATAAATGTTTTAGATTTAAAGTAGATTATTTAGAGTTAAAAATATAGCCATAAAAATTATTGTAAAGGATTTTGGATATTAGATTTTGGTTGATTTTGGTTTCGTTTAGGTAAACATATCAACCTGAACCAAACCTAAAACAACTAAAATCAAAAAAGCAGACTAAACGTGCTTATCTGCTATATAGTTTTAAAATAGAATGGTACATATTTTAATAAAATGTTTATAAGTTTTTCCATATTAACATTATGCATTCTGTTATGGAATAAAATGGTTTATCACAAAATTGTATAATTATGATTTATTATAAGCTTAAATCACATCGATTTGTTGAAGATTGAGAAAATGTTTTTAATTATACAACTATTGATAATTAATACAATTTAAAAAATACCTATGAATATAAAATAAAGCATTTTGAATTTACATCTGTTCATGAATTTGGTGCTTGCACATATGTTTTATTAAAACAAATAGTAAACTTTTAAAACTTTACTATTTGTTTTAATACAACATAAAGAATTTTTTAATTTAAGTTATTATAAAACAATTTATACCATAATAAAATGCATTATGTTAACTTAGAAAAATTTAAAAATATATACCATTCTATTTTTAAATCATATAATAAATAGGCAAGTCTTAGCTTACATCTGTAAAAAATGTTGAATATTTTCAACATATGTCAAATATTAAAATTTTCATTTTCTATTATCTTAAAATGTCTCTGATATATGTATTTCAAAGAAGTATGATGTTGTATACTTTTAAAAAAATGTCTCACGTAATTTTTAGAGAAAACATAGAAATAGGTGTTAATGAGAATAACTTAAATATTTAAATTACATTTTATTTCAATTATTCATTCAAGTTTTTTTTATTTAATTCAAGTTAACATTTATTTTTGCCTCAGTATTATCATAAATCTGATATCAGATATGAGATTTATGGTAAAATTTATCAGCTTTATAGTATTTTAGATATCACATTTAAAATTTTTAAAAATTTTGCTAGCTTGAAAATTACATTACAAAAATTAAAAATTATGGACTACAACTAAAAATTTTAGATGTAGCCTATATTAATATCTAAAAATTTTAGATATCAGATTTATGGTAATCTTGGTACAAATTAATTTTTGCTAGAATTTGATCATTTAAATGAAAATAAATTTCAATTTAAATACTTACTGAATATGTTTTTATTTTAGCAATATATTTTTATTTATATCCATTTCTGTATTTTATACAATATGTTTCTGAATAACTTATATGAAAGGCATTTTTTTATTTGACATTATTTTTAGTAAAATAAATACCAATATTCATCTTATATTCATAATCTAAAATTTATATTTTTTAATTTGTAGTTTTCTTTTTTGTTATTTAAGTTTTAAGCAAGGTAATAATTTATAGTAAATATTTTTTATGTTGTAGAATGATAACAATCGATTCCCCAAGTTATCGGTTTCCAATCATACGTTTATATTCTGGATTCGCAATTTTGTTGTTAGCAGATTTAATTTCATCATTATTTTTATGGGTCTCGACAACAGATGTAGAAAAGCTAAGAAGCTCTATAATTTCTTTTGAAATTAAAAACTCAACTTTTGACTTAGCATGTATTGGTTTTTTTCGAGGTTTGTTAATGATTATTACATTAGCAAAGTTGGAAAATATGACTATTGCAGCAAGTCAAGATGGCATCAAAAATGAAAAGCCACGAAAATTAATTAGTTTTTTTGGATTTGTTATTTTTCTTGGAACATTTGTTTATACTGCTTATAAAGATTTAGTAGTATTGAAAGACAAAAACAGTAGCAGAGGTATCAAATTCTATGCCTTATGCATTTCCTGTTTTGTATTTGGAACTTTGGAATTATTGGTATATGTGAAGTTCTTATATCACTTAAAGCATCTACAGAAGATTTATTCATGCCTTAAAAATGAAGATACAACTTCTAATTTACCTGCAAAGAAAAAAGTTAATTTTTTACGCCTGATGAAATTGACTTATCCAGTAAGTAGCAAATTGTGATATTAACAGCAATTTTATAAAGAATTCAATTTTATGAACAATGCAGCATAAAGTTTCAAAATAAGCACTAAATAATAATATATATGATTTTTGATTCCTTTTTTAAAATATCTGGCTTATAATTTGTTATAAGTTATCATAAAGTAAAAACTGTGAGTTCATAATGGTGAACATTTTTTTAATTAACAACACTTTATATAAATTTGAATTTGATATTCTTAAACAATTTTGCTTAAATCAAAAGTTTGTTTCTAAAATTTAGTTTTACTTTTTTTATTTTGTTGCTATAGGAATTATTGAGACTTTTTATTGGTATGCTTGGTCTATTTTGCTCAACTGGATCAAAGATGATTGCTCCATTATTTTTTGGTTATGTCATTCAAGCAGCAAGTGCAGTTCAAATGGGTAAAACAATACTTATACAGTTATTACTGCAAAAAAAAACATTTTAGTTTTACTGTTTTTCTTTTTAGTAAATGAATTAATAGTGATATTAAGTTTTAGTGTCAAGTTATTTTCTGTTAAAGCTAAAGAAAAGAAAGTTTTAACATTTATTTAACATTGAAAAAATCATCATCATTATTATCATTTATCATCATCATTTGATTGCGGATTTAATGTTCTTATTTTCTTGGATATTTCTCACAATGCTGTTTATCCAATTTAATATTTAGAATACAATGCATTTTGTAAGTCTTGGCAGCTGCAACACTTGTTTGGGTATTAGGTTATTTACTCTAATGTCAGTTCGTGTTAAATTCTTTTGAAATTGTTTTTTGATTTGTTGTTGTCAATAAAGTAGAAGTTTTGAACAGATTTGGATTGGTTGATATGCATTAGCCTAATATCTTAATAATTGTTCCCACAAGTCATACTCTGACCCATTAACAATTAGTAAGTGTCAGGGGTCCTGCTCCTGGCCCCGCCTAAAAATGAAACTTTCTAAAAAAACAGCCCCAGCCCCAGCAGATAATAAGGAAAAATTTCTTCAATAAATATTGCAAAAGTATTTTACATTCTTTTACAACTAAATTAAGTTTTTTTTAATCCTATTTAATTTTAAGTCTTTTAATTAAAAAATTTTATATAAAAAAATCAGTTTCTTTAACAAAAATATTTTCCAAATAAACATCACAAACAATATTAAAGGATAACTTAAATATTCTAAAATAAAAAAGTTTTTGCTCAACATAAAATTGCTGGATGCCTGAATAAATTGCTATTTCATATGTTGCAAATTGTATGATTCAGGCAAACATGAAGATGGGTTAATGGGTGAAAGTTCCAAAATATTGATATCTTTTTTTTTTTAATTTGTCATTTAATTAAATTCTGGCGCTTTTTCCTTAAGTTTTCATTTACAAAATGAATTACGTCATTAATAATAATTATTTCTTCCCGTTGGTTTGACAAGGTTTTAACTAATACTTTTTATATAAGGAGAATTAAAAAAACTTTTTTTTTTTTATGTGCATTAAAATCATTTATTTTATTGTTTTTTTATTTGTTTATGTATTATTATTTTGTTTGACATATAGATGTAAATAAAAGATTTAAATGTGAATACTTTGCAGCATTTCAAAAATTCAACCTTATAAAAATAAAGTAATACGCATAAATGTTAAAAGTGTAAGTAAAAACTTCGACAAACCAATGACTCAATTAAGTAATTAAGTAATAATAAAGATATTGTTACTCAATTAAGTAATAATAATGCTCTTGGTCTTGCGAAAAAACTGTTTTCGGTTTGATAACTTTCATGAATGTTATGAAAAATCACTCAGGAAGAGTGCCACTAGTTTTAAAAAAATTGCTTTGTTAATTATTTTGAATGAATGTTTTTAATACTTACGCAATTCTTTTGTTATGTAACTCTTAATAATAAATAAAAAAAAATGTGCTAGATAATGTAAGTGATGTAACTTGAGTAAAATATACAGTATCAAAAAAACAAGTTTATTTTCCTTAGCCGATCAACTCTGATTTTTTAACAAAATTTTAAAATTGATATAGAACTGTCAGCATTTTGTGAAAGTTTCTTATTCAAACTACTTTACTGATTCACAGAAATCAGACCTAGAAATTGAAGCAATTTTTTTACCTTGTTTTCTGTGTAATATAAGTGTTAGTGGCATTTTCAGTAATAAGTTTGCTCTCTTTTGGCCAAACTCGAAACTTTTTAGATTATTTTATTCATTAGACAACAGCTTTTATACAAAATAGCAGTAAGTATAATTTAAAGTTTAAATGAGCAAATATTTGATAAAGTTGTTGCCCGTGTAACGTAAGTTGAAAATGGAATTGCCCATATTTATTTTATTTTAATGTTTTTATTTTCTCATTAATAACTACAATAATAAAGTATTATTAAGAAAATTAAAATGATATAACAAACTAGTTTTGTTTTTCAATGCGTTTTTAAAATGCATAATTTTTAATATATGCAAAAAAATTGTGGTCAACAAAAGTTATCAACAAAAAAGTATATATGCGTGGTCATTCAAGGCATGCGATCACACGCGTCTCCTGAGAAGGTCTGGTTAAGGAGTCTACTTTATTTGTGGTTACAAATCTTTCTCAACTCTATAACTCTGAAACTCGAACCTTGACTAACAAGGCTGCTGTGTGGAGAAACTAGTTAAGCATGGTACTACAAGGGATGTGGTGGGCATCAAACTCTGAACTTCTTGCTTATAAGGTGATTGCTCTACCACTACACCACTACCACATAATAAAGAAACTAATACTTGATTGATCGTAGGATAGGCTATCATGGAAATGAAATCACAAGCCATAGAAAATTAAATTTAAAAATTGGCTTTAGCATCAGAAGGCAAAGTGATGTCTAGCAACGAGTTAACCTGTTTAACTGGAATGACAGGAAGAACATTTTTTTCAAACTCTGCCTTATTCTGTAGAGAAGTAATAAGATTAGACCCATGTATTAGAGATGGAATGTTAGACACTTATATAGATTTTTTTTTAAATCTTAGAACATAACATCTGAGATAAGATACAGTACATACTGAAATAAGATTTAGTAAACAGAACAAATAAAAGTTATTTACTTTAGGATATATTCTGTTGTATAAACATTGGTATATATATCAATGTTTATGCACTGGTCACAAACTTTTCCCTGGCTCCAGCTACTTTTTATCAAACCTGGCTCTGGTCAAATTTTAGCCCCAGTCACTTACTATTAACAATGCTGTCATTGGTAATGTTATCAATGTTTGCAGATATTTTTTTTCTGCAGTGTTGAAAATACTGAGGATTTTAGTGTTATTTGTGTACATTTTTTAAAAGTTTTTGTTATTAACCATCACTCTGGTTAATGAGTTCAAGCAAAGTCAAAATCTGCTTAAAGAAAGCAACTTGTGATCCATGTCTTTGATCTCAAGTTAGCCAATTACAAAAAATATCTGACAATTTTTCTTTGCATTAACAGCAAACATGCTGTAAGCATTCAAACTGTATCATTTTATTTTAAGTCAGGCCAAATTAGTATAGATTTAGTTTTTATTGTCACTACCCTAAACAAAAGGTGTCAATCTATTTATATAGACTCATAATCAAAGGAGATATGTTTATATCTCCTTTGATTATGAGTCTGTTTTGAAATCACCTTGTTACTATTGATGGTTTTGAATCAATAGATGAAGATTACACATGTTCTTATGTTTTTAAGGCATATGCTAACACAATACCTATTTTATATGATTCAAATGGAATGAAACAAGGAATAATGGTCTTTTAACCTACAACATATTATGCAAGTTTCCTATTGATGTCTTTTTCTTAAAATACATGATTGCTACAAAAAAAAAAAAACGTTAATCTCATGGAATTGAAGGTAATATTTAAAAGTTAATTATATCATTTCTTTTCAATCTTGAAAATGTAACATTGTAACAAAATCACTCATGGCACTTTTTTTTTAAGTTTATGGTTAAACACTTTTTACATTATTTAAGGTTAATATCAATAAAATGTAATTTAATAAATGTTAATCAATCCCAATCCACTCTACATCTCTACTTTATTGACAACTCACCAGCAATCTTAACAAAATTTAATTTCAATTAACCTCAGCTTAAAAAAACTATGTGATGCTCAAACTGTCTTCAGTGTATTTGTTATTTATTTTCAGTGTGTTTGTATATTTAACCAACTTTGTTCCACTTAATTTTAAGATAAAATAACTAGTAGTAATAAGCCTTTGAAATTTTTTTTTTCAGTTAAAGATTTGTAACATGAAATGGATTTGAATGTTTTAATACAGTTTGTGGGTGATAAATGCATCTGATAAAAAGGAACTTATGATGTAATTTGAGTTTACACAAATAATAAGTTTTTTATTCTATAAATATTGTAATTAAGAGAAGTAGCTGAAAATTTATTAAACCAGATTACTGTAATAAAAATGACCTTTTATTCAAAGTTGTTTCTTATATAAATTAATGATCTTTCTGTCAATATTACTGAAGTGGCTCTACTTGATGACACAACTATATACTGTTGTCTTGAGAAATAGGCATTTCTTTTTTATTGCTTAGAACATGCAGCTGATCTTGAATCTGATCTTCTGTTTAGTGTTTAAATTTTACCTAGTTCTATCTTCTGTCTAGTTTTATCTTCTGTTTAGTGTTTACAGTGGTTTTTAAATTTTACCCTAACAAAACTCATTTATTTACTGCTAACAATTACAACAATATTGTTAGTATTCCTATATTGATAAATTATTATATATTAATAAATTAATAAATTATAATATATTATATATATTATAATTTATTACAGAATTTATTAATATTCCTATATTGATAAATTCTGTCCCTGACTCCTCTACTTTATCTTTATTTGTATTCACAACTAACTTCTCATGGAAGCCATGTATACAATACAAATTTAGCATTTGCTAAGTTTTTTTCTCATTATTAAGCTTGCCATATTCTTACTCTTGATTCCATTTTCTACATCTCTTATTCATTTCTGTATGCAAAACTGTTGTCATATTTGTGGTAATAATGAGACCATCTTTATTTTAGACAGGGTCAAAAATCACCTTGTGATATAGTTACAACTGCATTAATTGTTGGAATATGATCAGCAACCATAGTCAATACTACCATGGTTGCTACTCAAGGAAGCTATCCATATTCCAGTAGTTCCAACAATGCAGTTGTAGCCGTTGGTTGATAAAAGATTAATACTTGCTAAATTTGCTGAAATCATTTAATTTTTAAATTATAATTCAATGTTTTGACTACAGCATAGGTAACTTTAGGTAAGATTAACTAAATTTGTAAATAAAGTTGGTATAAAAACATTTAAAATAGAGTATAAACAATATTAGAGACCATATGATAAATTAGAAAAATTCTAATAATTTTATAAAAAAACAATTAACAATGTAACCTATGTCATAAAGCTATAAAATAAATAAAAATAGATACATACATGCATACATACACATAAATACATACATACATACATACATACATACATACATACATACATACATACATACATACATATATACATACATACATACATGCATACATATATACATACATGCATACATATACATGAAACTGGCAGATAATAAGATATTTATGTTTGTTTGATGACCTCAAGTTAAAAATAATGTTGCATTAGCAATCATACATACGCAGAATTTATTAAATTTATTGCAATATTTGAATAAATTAAAAAATTCGAAAAAATTACATCAACACTAATTCTACATTTGCAACGTATTGTCACTAATTTTTTTTAATGAAAACATGTTTAACCGATCTTACCAGAATACAAAGAGGGACTAAAAAGAAACAGCTTCACTGATTTTTATTTAAAGAAAAACTTTAAAGAAAAAGTCAAACCAAAAGAGAAAGAAATATAATATATGATTCAATCTTCCTTACAGTAAAAGTATTGCGCTTTTTTTGTTTTCTTAATTAACAAACATTTTCAGATTCATTTTCATTTTCACCCCTAAATAACTTATTCCAATGTCCCACCCCATAAATAAGTTATTTAATCAAAATACAAAGTGAACTTTAGCTGCACCAAAAATATTGACACAATAATAAGCCACAAAAAAAAAATATATATATCACCCACCATGAACACCCACCATGCAATTGCATAAACAAACAAAATTGCCCATCAAAAAGAAAACGAAGAGTCTCAAATACTATTTATAAATATATAGCGAAAAAAAAAAAATGTTTACTTTGACCTCAATGAAAAACTTTTAACAACTTCTTTACAAAGGTACTAATTTTTTGTACACCATATAAAATAATTAGAAAATTTATCTTAGACTTTAAATTTTTTTTTTAAATTTATAAAATTTTTAATTTTTAATTTTAATTTTGAAAATATTGTACTAATTTTGACTTTTTATGTAAAGATATTATTTAGAAGTTGCATGAAATTTTTATTAATTTGTTATTTAATAAACAACTTTTTGGTTATTATTTTTTCTGATGCACTTTTTACATCATATGAATTGTGCATATTTTTTAGACGCATTGAACAAGCAGATTTTACTCTTGTTTCTTATATACATGATTGGTTCTGTTGGAGAGTTGATCAGCACTTGGCAATTTTCTTTAGCTGGTCAAAGTATTGTTGCAACACTTCGAAAAAATGTAATTGAGTTTATATATATATATATATATATATATATATATAAATATATATATATATATATATATATATATATATATATATATATATATATACACATATATACAGTAAATAGTATTTAGTTGCGAAAAGCTGGCCAGATTTTGTAATCGTTTTGAGAACATTTCAAAAAGCAAAAAAAAAAAGCGCATAAGATTATTTGGACCGATAAGAGACAATTACAAAAAAAAAAAATAGGCAAATAAAATATCTTTAAACGCGAAAAAATTTAATGTTTTAGTGTTATAAGTTTTAGTATTATTTAAGCTAAATTATTTTATAAATAAAAAAGTTAATTTTCTTAATACCTATTTTATGTTTCGTGTAGTTTAAAAAGTTCAACATATTTGATGCAATTTTTCTTAGTAAGATAAACAAATGAAATTATTAAATCATTGAATAACTATAGAAATTAAATTAACAAGATAGAAATCAACTAAAAAGGTTAAAAATACTTTATGACGAGGAAGCGAAACTGCTTCACAATATTGCTGATGTTTAGTGAGTGGGCTTTTTAATTTTAATTAGTATTTGAAACAGAAAAAAGTATAACGAGTTTTTAAGAATGGCAACTGAAGCGAAAATAATTAGAGTTAGTAAACCAATATCTAGAAACTTTTCTTTATTTGCTATATATATTTGTGTTCTGTCGTGACCTCAGGCGCGGTGCTTGTTCAACGCATACAAAGTATGCGTTGTTTTTGTTTAGTAACCAGAAATTTCTTATATGTTTGTTACATAATTAGTTTTATTAACTTTAACGATTATAACTTCATAGAAAATGCAATTAATTTTGTAAGTCTTTGTTTAAATCATAAAAATTGTATTAAAAGATACATTACGATAAAAAACAGATACACAAAATTACATTTACACAAAGAATTCATACTTTTTAAATAAAAAATAAGAATATTCTAATAAAATCAAAAATTTATAATAAACTTTTAAAATTTTGACAAATTAATATATTTAAAACATTTATTTTTTTAAACAAACAATATACGATTTATTCTAGAAATCTCAAAGCGTAACAAATCGTGAATAATACGATTTCTAAAACATTTCAACAGAATGCTCTAGAATTTTATTTCGCTTAGTCAGCGTGTTTTTTGAACCAATAGAATTTGTTTGTTAATTTGGCGAGTTTTTAATGTTTGCGAATATTCTTTTTATTCTTTCGCACAAAGATGTTTTGAGAACATTTAAGTTTTTTATGTTTCCATGTATGTCCGTAAAACAAAAATTTTGTTTTACGTAAAAAAAAACGGCTAAAAAACCTGGCCAGTTTTTTGCAACTAAATATAATTTCCGTGGTCAGTATTTGATAGCGATCGCTCCTGCTTCCCGACCAAGCCTGTATATATATAGAGGCGGATCAAGCATTTTCTGGTCTTTGAGATAGCTAACTTCCAGACTCTAAACACACTCTAAACATTTATATATTTATACTTATGTCAAATAAGGATGCTTTGCAAAAAATTGCAATATTTGGAACTTTGGAATAAAAAAAAAACAAAAATTTTTGCTCTATTGCCCCAAACGTGAGAACAACAAGTTAATGAAATATTTTTTGTACTATTTTCAACTAAACTTATATTAATCGAAAAATTTTAAATTTCATAGTAAAATATTTTAAGGTCGTTTTCCACAAGACGAAATATTCGCGCGAAGCGAATTTTTTCGCTATAACGAAACGCTGTTTTGATTTCCACTTACTTTCTTTCGTGCTACTTCTTTTTGGTTGTCAACAATAAAAATGGCAGCAATAAGTTTACGCTGTATGTTTAACTAAAGGCAGTTAATACTTTTTTAGCATACTTTCTACTTTAAAGCATGTGAAAATTTCTTTCCGTGCATTAATATTAACATTTCTACCTTTATATGTAAGATGTGATATTATTTTGTAATATAATCATTTAATAAAAGGTTTTTTTTACAAGAAAGTATAAGAAAATAAATGCTAAACTCTGATATGAACATTTCTATTAAAAACTGTTACTGCAAGAACGAACAGCAGGTTTAACTCTATGTAGAATTTTTCACAAAAAGGTTTATCTTCTCATGAAGTGTAACTTTCGTAATTCTCGATTTAGTTTTATATACAAGTCTGATCATTTTTTTATGTAAGTCTTGCCCCTTGTTTGATAAATTTACTCATGCTAGCCAATTTTCAGAGTAAGTTCATATAAAATTAATAAGAACGCCAGGTTAAGAATTTTGTTTTTTGTTACTTTAAAAACAACATGTTTCAGCTTTTTTTTAATGTTGACATCACGTGATGTAATATTCAAAACTTTATTGGTTTTTGTTTATGGCGATTCGCAAAAAGTCGAAATGAATCCGACTTTTTTTTTCGCTTCAGCGAAACGCTGTAACGAAAAAAAATCAGTACAATTGCCAAAAATGTTTAATCATCGCATGCTTAACGACGAAAAAATTCACTTCGCGCGAATTTTTCGTCTTGTGGAAAACGGCCTTTAGCGTTCAAAAATTATGACCATATAAAGTTTAAACCCCCTCAATTTGAGAGGGTTGCAAATTTTATAGGGTCATAATTTTTGCAAATTATTAGAGAGGGTTGCAAATTTTATTAGGGTCAAATTTTTTGCAAACCCTTCATTATTTGACATACGTATAAACATATAAAAGTTTGGAGTTAGCTCCATTTCTATAAGTTAGCTATCTTAAAGACCAAAAATTGCTTGATCCGCCCCTGATGTATGATATGAAATTTGTGTAAAATGTCAACCTGATACTTTTTAAATTTTGCTTGAGATCCTGTGATTAAAAGAATTAGTTGAGGTTGACTTAAAAAACTTGTTAAAGATATGACCTTGATATTTGTTGAATTTAACTTAAAATACTTGTTCAAAATATGACCTGTTAAGGTTGACTGACAATACTTGTTTAATGACCTTGATAACTGTTTTTTGTAATTGCTTATAAATTATGGATGTACCGGAATTCCGGCTGGATATTTTTCTTTTAGATCAATTTGCTTCAGGCTGAAATTGAATTAAAAATTTTTTTTTTTATGACATGTAACACAGGCTGTGTAAATAATCAAAAAATCATTTTCCTTCAGAGCAATGATGAACAATAGGTAAACCTAGGTAAAAAATACAAATGTAAGTTTATTTGCAGAAGTAGTAGTACTGCATTTCAAATACATTTTCAAAAGTTACATTAATGTTTTTTACCTTAGTTTACCCATAGTTCTTCATTGCTCTGTAGGATAATGATTTTTTGATGTATTTACCCAGCCTGTGTCACAAGTCATAAAAAAAACAGTAAAAAAAAAATTTATTTCCAGCCAGAAGCGAATTGATCTAAAAGACAAAAATTCAGGCCGGAATTCCTGTACATCACTATTATAAACAATTTGAAAAAAAAAAAGCGAAAAATTTTGTTTTCTGATGTTTTGAAATATTTTTATGCATTAGGAAAAGAGGATTGTAATGTTGATTTTTGTAATGTGTATAGGGCATTTCCAAAAAATCACTCACAGAAACTCGTATATGTTTTTACTTTTATTTTCATAAAAATAAAACTAGCGATCTCCAATTTACTCTCATTTAATTCTAATCAATATAAACATTTTGTAAACAAAAAATAGTAAGCATTAGTAATGTTAACAAAGAATAAATAAAGTTTGAAATGGAATCACGCACAGAACAGAAAAACTTCTATTTTAGTTACTAGATAAATAAACTTTAATTCCTCGGACAATATAAGTTTCACCGGTATACTTATTTTTTTAAATAATAATTTAAACATTAGTAAAGATTTAAAGAAAGTTACAGGATTGCACTTGAATCATAGAGTCACAGCAATCGTTTAAATGCAGTTTATGAATGATCACGCACGCAATAAAATTGTAAAAATGTGTATATTTAATTTATTCAGCCTAAAATATGATAAAAATGTTTTTGTTATAATTGTTCTTTAAGAAAATCAAAGTAGTATGCATATTGCATAAATTCCCAGCTTTTAATTGCTAACACAAAGAGAAATAAAAAATCACGCACAGAAATGAAAATGCATTATATATGCAGAGGGTGGGGGAGGGCTTTTAAGGCATAAAGGTGTGTATAAGAGGGAGAGAATGGGGTCTTAAATCTGGTTTTACTGTATACATACTTTATAGATGCCCCCTTATATAAAAAGAATGTTTAATATTGAAAATGTTATAAACAGAATATTTTAGTTTTTAATTGCTTTAGACATAAGGATGCTAAAATTTCATATAAATATTTATGATGTAGTTATAGTGTTATAGATGTTTCTGAGATGCAACATAAGCTCATTATTTTAATAATATTAAATATTTTTTGATTTTTTTTTTTAGCTTTTCAAACATATAATCAAGCAAGAAATTGCTTTCTTTGACTTAAATAGGTAGTATTAGTTATAAATATGCACACATATTACATGCAAATTTAAAATATATTGTTGATTATTCTTCATAGATTAATTATTTATATATAAATATATAAAATTTAAAATATATTTTTGTTAGGACATTGAAAAACACTTTTATAAAATTTTTATACTATTTTAATTTCATAACTAATCACAAAAAGGTTTTTAGATATGTGATATCTATTTTAAGCAATTAAAGTACATTTTAACATCAACCAATCATTGAAGTTATTACATCAATATCAACCAATTATTGCAGTTATTACATAATTGTTTATTATGATTTGATTCACATGACATGGTAAAAATATTTTATATGGGTAAAGTAAATTTTTGACAACAAAATCATTTACATTGTTTATAAATATTGTTTAAAAGCAACCGATGCAGTTAAATGCATTAAATTAAGTTTTGAATTTGAAATTTTGGTTATGGTTTTTATTGCTAGAAGATCAAATATTTCTTTTAATAAATAAAAACTTTAATATCCCAGCTCCTTTTAAAGCTTGTTATGACAAAAGATCATACCTAAACGGAGCAAGGTTTACTTAACAAGATAAAAGTTGCACACTGCAGTTGAATTATGAGAGTACCCTTGAGTTATTACATATGCAAAACTATATGCTGTGCAACTCTGGGGTTCAAATCCCATCATCCAAATTTACAGGAGATCAACTTTTAAGAATGTACCCTCATTAAAAATGTTGTAACTAAAATAATGTTAATGAAAATCTTTTCTTGATGTATATTAGAACGAATGAGTTTTTAGGATACATATTTTTTTTAACTTATTACTTATAGATTATTAATTAAATTTAAATGTCTTTCATGAATATAACTAAAGAATATAATAAAACTCCAAAGAAATTTAGCACTGCTAAATCATATATAGCACTGCTCATATAAAAATGCTGATATGTCATATAAAATAATTTTCTGATTAAACATAAAAGTATTTTGACACATTTTCAGTTTTCTAATCTTGTTCTGTTATTAAAATTATGCTTATGTTGTTAGAGATTTATATATAAAAAAGATATGTATATCAAGAGAAGAATTAAGCGATTAGGAATCGCAAATTGTAGTAGGCCAAAGCCGAAGTCTGGAAAGTATATTGCTTAAACCAATCATGATTGGGGTGAATTATCTCAAATTTACCAATCGCAAAAATTTTTTCCAGGAAAACCAATAAATTTACTGAAATAAAAATAGCAAATTACTTGCACAATACTCTTGCAACTATTATATTTTAAATATTATTTATATAAAACTAGCTTCGCCAGACAAATAACTGAAAGTAATATTCTTCTGATCAGGTTATTTTGTGTCAACATTTTTGTAAAACATAAAACCATTTTTTATAAAAAAACCCAGGAATATAAAAATTACCTTGTTTGTTTAAATGGTTAGATTTACCTGAAATTTTATAAAGAAAACCTCATATTATATACCATGAAACTTATTTTAAGAAAATCATTTAGTATTGAAATATTAGACTTGAATATTATCATGATTACTCTGCTAATTATAACATGTAATTTAGCACAACATGCTCCATATCCTGATGCCTTGTAGGATTCCCTTTTCTAAACAAAGAGAAGGTAACTCTGACTTAAAATAATCCTGCATAAAAGCTTTTGGTTGAATAAAGTCTAGGAATGGTGTTACAATAGAAATACTCATCATGGGCAGATATTACCAGCTATTATTCAAAGCTAAAGACTTTAGTAGATGCAATACCATGCACCTGTCTTACATTATTTCTTGCCTAGGATAGTTTATACTTCTTGACTTAATTCATGGGTTTTTCTTTGTTATTGTTTAACCAAAAATTAGTTTGCATAACTTAGCTTGTCTATTTTTGCTTTGAACTCATTTATGCACTGATATTTTATATTTACATAACTCTTTCTTTTAACTCCTAATAATCCATTTAATTAAACAAACAAGTAAAGCAACTGTATAGTACATTGTTTGGGATTCAGACTCCATTCTTTTTGATGTTATTTTTGATTAAATTGATTCTAATACCACCAAACCTTCTGGTTATATTTCTCAATCTCATATGTTTTCCAAACATGTTTTCAAGACAAAGGTAATTTCTCACTTTCACTCTTTGAATTGTGTTTTTCTGACCCTAACTTGCGTTCAGTTTTTCCTAGTTCTCCTTTAGGTGATTCAGACCATACTATGATTTTTTTATCTTCTTGTAATCCCAGAGATCCAAATTACTATGACTTCTTTTGCTTCAAGTTATCTCTTAAGCTCTTCAAATGTTTGTAGTCATGACAACGTTCCTGTCACAGTCTTAAAAAAAAATTCTCTAGAACTCTCATCAATACTCTCTGAACTTCTTAATGTTAAACTGAAAAAATATTTGAATATATATATATATATATATATATATATATATATATATATATATATATATATATATATATATATATATATATATATATATATATATATATATATATATCCTTTGTTTTCCGATAACTCCCAACTTAAATAGTAGTTGCTTGCAGCCTTGATGGGAGTAAATTGTTTAAAATAAAAAGCAGAAATAATTTAAAAAAAAAATCAGCTTGAAGCTTACAGTAGGTCTAATAAAAAAATCTTAAGGAATGTGAAGTATGGGGCAAAAACAAAATGGAAAAACAAAAAAAAAAAAAAAAGTTTTTATATAAAATTTCTTTTGATATAAAAGTTTTACATAAAATTTAAATAAATTTAAGTACTCTTTTCTCCTTCTTTTTTATCTTTTTTTTTTTTTTTAAATATTATTTATGTTAAACTTAAGTTGAAAAAATTTTAAATTAAATTATGAAAATTTTTTGTGGTAAAAATTATTTTTCAGTTTCAATTAACACATTATAAAACAAAACTCAAAATAGAATATTTAAACTCAAATATATAAATCCGCATTGATATTATATTTGACTTTTAGAAGCCTAACTTATTTTTCTAAAAACCAATTATTTTATTACTTTTAAAACCAGAACTGGTGAGTTGACCAATCGACTTGCATCTGACACTGAAGTTATCACAAGTGCTATTTGTGTAAGAATAATATTTTATGTCTATTTAGAGGTTTATTTCTTCAACATATTTATTTGAAATCAACAATTACTTTCTGTTTTAAAGTTTTATTTCATTTTTTTTTATCTGTAAGTAAACCTCTTCTATATTTTACTGCCATTTGTATCTTCTAAAGGGTAATATTTCAAAGCTACTGGAAAATATACTACAAATTATTGGATCTTTAATTATTATGTTAGCTGTATGTCCAAAATTGGCAGGGTTACTTCTTGCTGTTGTACCACTAGTTGGAATTGCTATCCAAAAATATGGTATATATCATAAATATTTTTCTAATGATGTGTTAAAATTTTGTAATATTTTTTATTGGTATTTTGATACTTGTAGTATTTAATCTATGAACCTAACATTTATTATCCAATTATAATGTCTGATATGTAATTTAAATATCTAATATATTTTCCTATTGTCTAATTTCTGATTTTATATCTAATATTTAATCCCGATACATGTTATCAAATCATTATATTTAGTATTGAATCAAACAGAAATAAACATATTTTTAAATTAAAAAGTACACTAAAAAGCATTTGAAGTTAATGTTAGAAATAAATTTGCAAAATTCTTTAGGGAATTTTTTCTTAACTGATTCTTGCTTTTCTGGTTAATGATTAACCACGAATCTCTGCACAATTTTGTTAATATAATTTGATTGCTTAACATCCTTGGAGGAAATGCATCATGATCTTTTACTTTATGCAAAATCAACCCATTTACAAAATCCAGAAAATGATTGTAAAGTCATTCTTCAGCCTTATATTCATTTTCAATTGTCAGGTTTTTACCTTTGAAAAAAAGTTAAATTCCCCTCTGAAAATCAATTTTTCTGATTTTTAATTCAAAACTTATTTTTACCCAAAATGCGAGGATTGTCCATAGTTACAAGATAATGGATGGACATAATAAAAATATGAGAATGGCATAGTTCAGGGTTTTTAGAAGTTTTTAATTTGAAAATAAAATAAGATTTTTCTTATTTTATTTTCATAATTTGCTTCCACAGCATATACTTCGTTGTTGAATGCTTCCTCAAGACATTTAACGACATTACTCATTTGTACATTTTTGGGTTACCTTCCTCTCCCCATACCTCCATGTATACTTTAAGTACCCTTGTGTGTAAAAATCAATTTTTTTCTTCTCTTTACTCATTCTATTTTGTTGCTAAGCAAACCAAGCCAATAGCCACAAAAACCTTTGCACTTTTTTTGACTTCAGTTACTTCCTCCCATTCTTAAGCCTTTTTTTCCCCATTTTCCATTGGCATTTTTAATTATAAAAAATATTTTTTTAAAACTAAAATAAATCAATGCATATAGGCTTAATGTTATAAGAACATTATCCTTGTTTTCAATATTATTAAACAAAAAATAAATTTTAATAGATATAAAAATTAAAATAAAACCCTAAAAAATCCAAAATTACCTTTAACACCGACTGGGCCCGGTTTTTTTTTTAAAGCCTGGATTTTTGCCAACCCTGCTAAACCTACATCAATAGTTACACTAATTACAAAAACAGCACATCAGCTATGAAATGATTATTAACATTTCAGTTGGTATATATACTAACTGAAATACTGCAGATAATCAATGAAAATGAACTTGTTGACCAAGACTAGAAGCTATAGTAAAAATTCAAATTTTCAAAGCTGCCTTTACCAACAATCATCATTATTTTCATCAACACCAGAACAGTTATGTTTTTTAAGCAAGCAACTTATCTTCAGTAAACAATATATAAAAAAAGAAGTTTAGTGCAAGAATAATAACGAAGGCTTATCATGTAAGAATTCCTAAAACCTTTTTTGCAGGATCATTGTATAATACATCTAATGCAATTTTAAAAAGGTATCAAATGCAGACATAGACAGCATTTGTGATATAACACAACAGATAACTCATCTTAAAATCCATTAATCAAGTATGACATAATCAAATTTAGTGTTGAGTTGTTACTGCTAGGTTGTATAGACCTTGTGACATTAAAGATACATTATACTAGCTTAATTGATTAGGTCAATTGTATTGCTCAAACAAGGCCTGTTAACTAATAATTGTTCTATTATGCTGTTATATGTAGATTTTAATCTACGCCACACATGGTATATAAATAAATAGATGGTAGAGTTGCAATTGTTGAGCAATTCATCCATCACATGATAGATGGTTTATACTCAAAATTTGAGGTTCCAATCATGTTTAGAAGACAATGTTTTAAGATAGCTGATAAAGTTTCTGACTTACCCTCATTCAAGTAATGTTGATCCATCATCAACACTTGACCTAGTTATTAGTAATGGTTGATGATTCAGGTTTCTAACAATTTCAGAAGATTTTACAGAAGACTTTACAAACAGGATAATTGCTTGTAGTTATTACTTAGTCTCTCTCAAAGAAAAAACACCAGTAATTTCATATCTCATCTGAATATGATGTACTATATACTAAAATAGTCTCAAACATTTTTAGTTACCATATTTGAAGTTCAGACAACTAGCAATAGTTTTAACATGTTCAAATGTTTAAGAAATCTATTGTAGAACAAATATTTTCAACATAAATTCTACTTAGCGTTTACACAAAAAACAGTTAAAGAAAAACAAGCTGTAGATCAAAAACATAGCTGCAGGCCACTGTACTTATGCAGCTTTACAAAATGGAAAAAAAGTTGCATACAAAAATATTAAAAAGATAATCAAAGAGGCCATATTATTATTTGAAGAAGAATTAGAAGAAGAATTAGAGCTTACACATTTAAGTCAAACCCATCTGCACATACATCTACTTAGTTAGCAGCTAAAAGTGTCTACACAAATAAATTTTCAGCCTAGAAATAACAAATGGTTCAATAACTATATAAAAAAGAAGAAATATACACATTACTAGTGATTAATCAAGATTATCAGCTTAATCTGCCACTTTTTTCACAATCTTTCAATTTCCAACTGATTTACTGATTTTTCAAAAAAATATTGCTATAAAATCTTATTTGTGATAGTAGGGTTCAAGTCGTGCAAGCACATATTTTAATTATATTGATGCATGTGATCAAATAATTGCAATATTAAGTTTTGGTGTGCAGGTGCAATCAAATGCTAGCTTTTAGTTAGTTAATGAATAAATAAGGTTTGCCCATAAGTTATCACTTGTTGTCTTATCACTCTGTATCATCAAATTAATAGCATTTTAATATAGTGAATTCTTATTGAAATTTTCACTGACAATCCATCTATATGATCCTAAGAGTATTTGGGTGTTTTGGTGTAAATCTGAATTATAGAATATATATAAATTAATTTTATGATATATATATATATATATATATATATATATATATATATATATATATATATATATATATATATATATATATATATATATATATGTATAGATATATATATATACATATATATATATATATACATATATATGTAAGTATATTGTAGATATTATTATCAATTTTAATGTTCAAAATAAAGGTCTTTTTTTTCCAAATTTTTTTGATTTTCAAAAGAATACAACATTTTGATTTGTTCTGCTTTTTTTCTTTTTTTTAAGGAAATTATGTTGAAAATATGCAAAAAAAGTTACAAGATGATTTGGCTAATGCAGCAACAAATGCAGAAGAAACATTAAGTTCTATGAGAACTGTACGGGGCTTTTCACAAGAGTTGAAGGCTGAAGCAGAATATAATAAAGGGATAGATGCTAGTTTCTTGACTGGAAAAAAGTTGTCATTAGCTTCAGGTTGGTTTTTGTACTTTTTTGTTTCTTTTTAATTTAATTGCTTGTCAGAGCAAATATTAAACATTGTTTTTTGATAAATAAACTTATAAATAGACAAGTAGAAAATTTAACAAGTTATTTTTTTATAGTAATATTACAAACATTTTATTTTTGTCCGTAATTAACAATACCCAGATTTAATTACAGACATAAAGTTAAAAAAAAAGAACATATTTAGTAAATTTTAATTAATCAATTAATAAGAATAATAAATTTATAACAAGTTCACAAGATTAATAAACTTTTTAAAAAAAATAATGGCCTGAAGTTTGACTTAAGTCAACTTTGACTGGATTTGTGTGCTGGTATTTTTGGCTTTCTACCTCTTTTACCTGATTGTTTTGCCAACTAGCTTGTTTTAAATAATTTTTCCTTTCTCTTTTCTTAGCATTTTCTGCTTTTTGAGTAGCTGTAGCAATTTGTTTTGTAGCAAGTTTATTGGCAACTTGTTCCTCTAGTATGTTCTTTTTATGTGTTCAGCTTCTTCAAAAGCTATAGCATCAGATTTTTTTTATAATGTTAAATCACCTCCCCAAGGCCAAGAAAGCCACTATATTTGAAGAGGCTACTTTAATTGCGGTTACAACCCTCAACTTCCTTCAACAACCTTCAACTATATAACTCCGAAACACAAACCTTGATAAACATGGCAGCTGCACGAAACAAGTTGATGCTGTCATATTGTAATTGAATAAAAATAATCTTAATAGCTTTAAAATAGAATTTTAAAGCTATTAAGATTATTTGCATGAGGCAAAAATACTGTTTTAAACCATGCTAGAAATTATTTGGATTTTATCCATCCTGAGTTTCTTGTGTCATAAAAGGCATTTTCGGCACCACCTTTGCACCAGTCTTTCATAATACTGTTACCTGTGTCATTTTGAGACAAAGTTTACATTTAAAAAAGGAAATGACAATAATGAAATAAAATAACTTAATGTAACCAATTTTTGTAAATTACTTGATGTAGCAAAAAATTACCATAAGCATTGCAGCATTTAAGAATTGTTGTTGTTTGATTTTCATTTTTTGGTGATAATTATTTAGGATTTTTTAAGCCTTTTCTACAAACTATTTTGACTTTATCTTGTTTAAATTGTGCACTGGATCATCACAATTGAAAAACATGAAGTGGTTTTTGATTTAGATTGTGCTTAAGATAAACTTCTGTTGCTTGTTGAAATGAAATTTAAATAATTTTATGTTGTGTATACACTGCTCTAATAGATTGCATGCCACTGGCTTGCTGTGATTTAATTTTTTTATCAAATCTTGGTACCATGAATTAGAAAGCTTACCATTTTTAAGTAAGTTAGTTAGATTTGATTCTTTTAAATAGTTTTAACCACAGTCAAAGCGCCTGCATTTGTCATACCAAAACTGATTTCTCTTATAAACTTCAAAAGTTCAATGAGAATTACTTCAGTGATTTAGATCATCTTGGTGCACCAACAACATTTGTTTTATATTTACCTTTAACTACTCTTTCTCTTCATGTTTAGTAAATTTAACAACATGTATTTCCAGAGAAACATAAGTGTATAATGCATAAGTGTATACACGCTTATAAAATATACACAATTGAAACATTCTCATCCTTTTTATTAAATTTAGCAACATAAATTTCTATTAAAAAACACGCAAAATATTACCAATTAATGAATCCAATTTATTGCACATTATTTATCAGAAGTTTTGCACAGAAACGTATTTATAGATTTTTAATCTGAACCTAAATTATTTTATTCTATTTTTTGTTAATTTCATAATGATAAATTTCAAATTGAAATTTAATTTGATTGCAATAATATTTTTTTAAATATAGCTAAGTTTTTGCAATAATTTTTTTTCCTATTATAATTTTCTCGATTGCAATAATATTTATTTAAATTAATATTTATTTAAACTATTTTTTTTTTCTATTCTATTTTTCAACAGTTTTTCTATTCTATTATATTACAGTTCTGTTTGGTTTGTTCTCATTTTTATTTATCAAATTTTTTTTTTATTGTAAATAATAAATAAATAAATAATAGGCAAGGTGCAAAGTTTTGCTGAGTTTTCTGTAATTTATATTTATCCGTAATTAACCATTTCTACATTATTTGGATTTTGTTATTTTTTTGCTGTAATTAATGTTGTCTGATTGCAAATATATCCAAAAAAATAAATGTTTTATGACCTCAATTACATTAATATTATAGTAAAATTATATTCTTTTAATAAAAAAATGTAATTTTATATATTACACACTTGGTTTTTACCTATTTTCTTATTAAAGATATAAGATATGTGAATAAAAAATACTTCTGCAAATTTAAATTAATTTTTAAAAAGCGTTTGCTTGTTGTCCCTTGCCACCAGCATTAAATTATATTGCATATTATTTAAATTGAGGCCCTGCAAAGTCATAAATAAAGTGTGTGTTTCTCTGCACAAGTGCTGTAAGCTTTTCTGAAAGACTTTCTACTTCCTAAATTTCTCTGCTCTACCATCAGAGACTTCTGCAACCTTCAGCAAGAGTCTGAATCTACTATCTCTGAATCTACTATCTTCCAAAGCTAAATAGACTGAAATATGACTGGCAGCTCAGATTTCCTAAAACTGTCAAGCATCTTTTCTTTACTTTCTGCTTTATAACTTAATCAGCCAAAAGTAGCTGCATCAACTATTCATTGAAGTACTAGTAATGCCTCATACTGACAACTAATCTAGACCTATTGGTCTTTAGAGTATTTTTATTAAAGACCAAACATAGAGTGTTGGTCTCTCAATGAAAATATTCATGAAAGAAACATTTTTGTTTGCAATTTTACAACCAAGTATGACTATAAAAATCAGGGCTTATAGATATTAAACAGGCTGTTGTTTCTATAATTTTTTTCTCTCTTTGTTAATAATTTTGATGATCCCTTATTTTCATGGTTTACTTTTATTAAATAAATAAAAAAACCTTGTATTAGATAAATAGACGTTTTATCATAAAATGCTTAATTCTCATTTTTTTTTCAATGTTGCGTTCATAGTTCATTTTTATTTCAATTTTATGACATGTGATTAAATGTTTTCACCAGAGAAACTGACTTGAAATAAGTTTCGAAAGTTCATAAATCACTTTGCTTCCTTTGCAAAATTTGTTTTTTACTGTATAGTTTATGGTCATTGTATACTGATCTCACATGGAAACCATATACACAATTCAGTTCATCTGCTAAATTTGCACTTTAGCAGGTGCTAATATTGCATACTCAAAAAAGCTGATAAACCTAATGGAAAGACAAAATTTAATAAATATTAATAAAGAAAATAAAGATATTATGTATGCAATAATAGACTGCTGTTTTAATTAAATTTCTTGCTAATTAAAGTTTTATTAAATTTCATGCTCATTTTGTCTCAATTGGTTTTATACTACAGAAAATAGCTATATTTTGTTATAGAAAATAGTTAACTTTTTATATTTATATCTTTGATGCAGATTTGGCAAATGTACAATCTTAGCTTGATAAATGATAGCTAAATTAACTATATATTTCATATGCTAAAGTTTGATATTGTATATATGTTTTTTATTTTTAGGTTGTCTCAATATGTTTTTTGGTGTCGTTGTTCAGGTAATTTTCAACTTCATTTTGTATAAATTAATAATAGTTCTATATAAATAAATTGGGGTGGGGTTAGGGGGGGGGGAGGAACTAAATGAGCGAAGAGTTAATAATTAAATATGAAAAGGATCTTGCTCTTCTGTTTTTGAAATAACTGTTAAAAAAGAACTATTTATTTGCAAAATTAAAATTTTAGTAGTAATATTTATACCAATTTTAGTAATAGATATTATATGCAGTTGCATAGTTTGAAATTTAAGACATTTGAAATAATATTTTGGGTTTTAAAGCTTATTAAAATTACAATAAAACTAAATTTATAAAAATAATCAATTTTCATAAGTCAGTGATTTTTAAAATGTTTATTTTTATTGTGCTTTTATCAAGTGCACATAAAAAAGAAGTGCAAAAAATGTGCTAAAAGAAATTATTCATTAGAAGTATATATATATATATATATATATATATATATATATATATATATATATATATATATATATATATATATATATATATATATATATATATATATATATATATATACTATATATATATATATATATATATATATATATATATATATATATATATATATATATATATATATATATATATATATATATATATATATATATATATATAAATAAGTATATATATATATAAGTATATATATAAGTATATATATGTATATATATATATATATATATATATATATATATATATATATATATATATATAAGTATATATATATATAAGTATATATATATATATATATATATATATATATATATATATATATATATATATATATATATATATATATATATATATGTATATATATATATATATATATATATATATATATATATATATATATATATATATATATATATATATATATATATATATATATATATATATGTATATTTAAAATGTTTATTTTTATTGTGCTTTTATCAAGTGCACATAAAAAAGAAGTGCAAAAAATGTGCTAAAAGAAATTGTTCATTAGAAGTATATATATATATATATATATATATATATATATATATATATATATATATATATATATATATATATATATATATATATATATATATATATATATATATATATATATATATATATATATATAAGTATATATATATATAAGTATATATATATATATATATATATATATATATATATATGTATATATATATATATATATATATATATATATATATATATATATATATATATATATATATGTATATTTAAAATGTTTATTTTTATTGTGCTTTTATCAAGTGCACATAAAAAAGAAGTGCAAAAAATGTGCTAAAAGAAATTATTCATTAGAAGTATATATATATATATATATATATATATATATATATATATATATATATATATATATATATATATATATATATATATATATATATATATATATATATATATATATATATATAAATAAGTATATATATATATATAAGTATATATATATATATATAAGTATATATATATATATAAGTATATATATAAGTATATATATGTATATATATATATATATATATATATATATATATATATATATATATATATATATATATAAGTATATATATATATAAGTATATATATATATATATATATATATATATATATATATATATATATATATTATATATATATATATATATATATATATATATATATATATATATATATATATATATATATATATATATATATATATATATATATATATATATATATATATATATATATATATATATATATATATATATATATATATATATATATATATATAATTGTAAAGTTAGGTTGAAAAGCATTAGAGATTATAGGTTTTAAAATGTCTCTAGAATGTGCAACAGAAAAATAGCAAGAATATAATTTATTTTGTGTTAAATATATTTAAATACCTTGGATGACTCCTTTACAATGGATATAATACAAATCAATATCAAATACAATATCAAAATCAATAATATCAAATACAATGGATCACAGGATCTAGAAAAGTAAAAAAGCTTTTTTTTCTGAGTTTACTTTTTATCAGTGTAAGATATATAATATATTATATATCTTATACAATCCAGTATAAAGTTGTTGTAAAATTAACTCGACTTGATAATTTATACCATGCGTGTTTAATTAATAACAGTTTCGGTTTATGTCGTCATTGTATAAATTTTTTCTTTTAAAATGTTGTATATATTTTTTTTTTTGCCACAATCACCAAATCATGTTAATTGTATAACCTTTTACTAAATCCCCAAAAAAAGTTTATGATGAAACTAAGAATTAAATTTATAAAAATAAAAGTATAATATATAACGAATATTTACAGTAAATGTACTGGTTTAAACTAAATTTACTAGATACTAAAAGAATAATTTTACTAAAGCTTTTAAGTTAATTTAAAGTATAAACTGAATAAAAAACGAGTGACTTCAATAAAACATATAAACTGAACTAAGTAAAAAATAAATATTAAACGACTTATTTTACTAATAACCATTCAAGTCAAACTAAATTAAAGTTAAAACAAATATTTGTACAAAAAATAGTTAAAATATAAATATAAAAACAAAGAATCGCATTAAATTGTTCGCTACCAGCTGAACAAAAATCTTTTTATAGCAACTGCATATTTTTTTGAATAATTTTTGAATAGCATAACATTGACAATT
>NC_061165.1:31072622-31095122 GCF_022113875.1 Hydra vulgaris
ATCACGGAAAAAAATTAAAAAAGCTTTAAATCAAACAGATTTTTAATTATATATATTATATATAAGTTTATGCACATTCTGTATATTATTCATATTTTTTTAAAAAGTTTTCAAAATATTATAGTAAAATATAGCGTTTAATTTTATATTATTGGTTGTTTTATTGTTTAAAAATCTATTTAAATTACTAAAAAATAAATGCTTTA
Source organism: Hydra vulgaris (assembly GCF_022113875.1). Classification (NCBI taxonomy): domain Eukaryota; kingdom Metazoa; phylum Cnidaria; class Hydrozoa; order Anthoathecata; family Hydridae; genus Hydra; species Hydra vulgaris. Next base: position 31,072,829 of record NC_061165.1, read on the forward strand.
ATTATTTCTTCTAATAATTATATACCCTATACTATTAAATGCACATGTACACGAATAATTATTTTTTTAATAATTAGTACTCATGTTGTTAAAAATATCGATTTGATTGGTGCCAGCTCTCGTTTATGAGAATCAAATAAATTTTAATTGAATTAAAATATTGGTAATTTTTATAAGCCACGATCCCATTTCACAGCAAAGAAAATATTGGGACACAGATATCCCATTCCCTTTACTATTATTATTTTGTCAATATATTGATAGGTGTTTTAGCATTATTTCATTAAAACACTTTTTTTTTACTTGTTTCAGTATTTTGCTTATTTTTAGTAAAATATATGTTTTTCTAAATATTTTAAAAACATTAGGTACTTTACCAATTTATTCTACATTTTTTTTTAATTAAGAGTAATTTAGAAGTTTGGATAAATTGCTTTTAGGGTAATCTTGTTTTGGTATTGTGGTATGGTGGAAAGTTAGTCATTGATGGCGATATGAATATAGGAGAATTATTTTGTAAGTAAACTTTGTAAAATTTATTTTGTTGTTTGCAAATTTTTTTAAACTTTATTTCATTTTAAGTTATTATATTGAAGTTATGTATTTTTACAAAATGTTGTCGTATATATGTATTGTTGTGATTATATATATAATGTATATGTGATTACATATATACATTATAGCTTATGTTTAGGATGTTAATTGCTTATATTATAATAAAAGTATTGTGTAATTGTATTGCACACATATTTTGTGAAAATCTTTTGTGTAAAAAGTTTTTACTTACAAGGCTTGACAAAGTTAGGAAATGTTTCTTAAAAAAAAAAGCCAGAGAAACTAAAAACATTGGGATTTTTCACTTTTCCTTATTCAAACACTGAATTTCTCTTAAATATTTTAAAATAAATGCAGCATTTTACTGAGTTTATTTATTAGTTAATCATTTAATAATATTCTTTTTAAAAAATTAGTTTATTATTTAATAATATTTTTTTAAAAAAACTTATCAATTCTCAATTTTTTTAAAATAGTAATTGTAAACTTAAAATCCTGTTACCTGTGTGTGATGTAATGTTACTTAAAACCCTGTTACCTGTATGTTGTAATGTTACTTAAAACCCTGTTAGCTGTGTGCTTTATTAAATATTACGACTTTTATGAAGCAAAAGTTAAAAGTTAAGAATTTTTCTAGATACATAAAATTTTTTTGTACTTGATAAATATAAAATTATAAAAATCATTTTTAAGTAAAGTTTTTTTTTAAACTTTTTAAGAATTCTTTATAATAACCGTGGTAAAATATATATATATATATATATATATATATAAGTTATGTATGGTAGTAAATGCATTATTTACTTTGTAATGTTTATAAATATAAAAAAAATAGTTGCACATTTATACAAGTATAATAAATTTGATAATTTTGATACAAATCATTTCCACATCCCTTTAGTAACTTAATGAATTCCTTTAGTAACTTTTAGTAACTTTAGTAACTTTATGAACTGAAGTTACTTTTCAGATAACTATGATCTTTAAAAAAAAGAAAAGTTTTTATATAATTTCTTGTAAAGTTTTTTTCTACCAATTTCAATGGTATTTGTTAAGTTGTTTGTAGGCATATTCTAAAATTGACATTGTAATAATAATGTAAATTAAATGCAAATGAGGGCCTTTTTTTATACATTTAAAGTTTTTGTTTCTAGAGTTTAAATCACAGAATTTAAATTGATATTTTATTGGTTGCTTAAAAATCAATATTAATATATTATTTATAAACATTATTTATAAACAATGTTAGTGATTAACTAAAAAATATATATATTTTTTTTTAATTTTTAAAGTTTTTTTTTTGCTGAATACGCCAAAACCAAAATAAACCAAAATTTCAGGTATACTAGTTCAATGCTGAATCTGAAACCAACATTTTGGAAAACATATTATAGAAACTAAATGGAACTTTCAGCCAATCAAAATTAATCTCATTAGAATTTTATATTTATTTAGATTTTTTTTTTTTAAATTTGATTTTTTTTTTTTTTGACAACTTCTTTCCATTTTAAATGATAGTAATGAATTAATAGTCATAAATAAAAATAAAATTACTCATAGAAAAATCTATAAAAGTTATATAATAAGTATATAACTTTTCAATGGATCTCAGATTACTTAATAACAAAAAAAGATTTTGAAGAAATTTTTCTTCCGTGGATTAATCTTTGTGAAGAATTAAATCTAAAACTTCACAACGACATCGATTTTATTAAAGAAATTTATGAACGGATTTGTTGTTTGAATATCAAGAAGTTTAGGAACATCTATCGTAGAAAATATTTTTACAACTTCAATGAATTAAAAACTTTACAACACGATAAAATATTTAATACCTTGAATATTTGAATAAAAACAATAATTATAAATAACTAATAAAATATTTAATGTATTATTTTATAATAAATACATATTTTTTATATATAAATATTTATATAAATTAAATAAATATTTTTTAACTATACAAATTAACTTTACTAGCTTATTAAATTTAATATTTAAAAATTTATTTTATAACTTTTATATAACTATTCAAAGCTCAAAGCTTACATTCATGAAATTTTATCTTTGCATTTTTAAATTCAATTTTATCTTTGCATTATAATTGCACTGCAATGGTTTGATTATTTGCGGTTTTGATATTTTAGGAACCTGATGGATACACGCTATTTACTAACTAAAAAGTTAAATAATTTGTGAATAATGGGTTTGAAATTTTATTTAGAAATGGGAAAATATTTTGTGAAAATTGTCTATTTTTTTAAATCAAATAACTATTTTTTTATTGTTTATTTTTTTAAATCAAATAAAAATTAATAATCATAAAATTTTTTCGGTATGTTTTTCAACAGAAATTTTGCTTCTTACCCAATTTATAAAAAGTACTGAAATCAAAATTGCAATATCGGCTCAAATTGAAGTTTTGGCCAAAACCAATACCAAAACAGAATTATGTCCGAATGCTAAATAATATTAATATATTATTGTAATTATGAAAAAATAATTTGAAAATGATTGGAAAACAAAATTTTTTTACAATATATTTTTTCTTTTTTCCTTAACTCTAAAATATGACAACGAGTGCTGCTAACAACTTTTAGTTTTAGAATCTGAATTTAATTGTGAATCAGTTTTTGCTGCATTTTATTATTTTTGTTTTTTAAATGAAAAAATGCAAAAACACAAAAGGGGTTCCACCAGTCCTGGAAAGTCCTGGATTTGAAAAGTGGTCCTGAAAATCCCTGATTTTTTTATTCTCAAAAGTTGTGGACTTATATTTATTTATAAAAGTAAATAATTTCTTAAAAGTGATGTGGAAAATTTTACATGACTCTTCTTGAATGATGTTTAACTTTTGAAAAGAACAATTTAACTCTTGATTATCCGATGTTTTGTTAACAGGTTTTGTGAAAATTCTTGATTATCTAATCAAATAGACAATGTTAACTTGATTATCCAGTTTTGTTAACATAGGTTTTGTGAAATAAGTTGTGTGAAAATGGAATTTTTTGCTAAAAAACTGAATTACTACTTGCAGAAAAAAGTTAATAAATTTTTTCAGTAGTCAAGCAGAAAGCAAACAACTTGATTCAAAAAGCAAAAGCCAGGAAGAGACTTAAAACCATGGCTTGCCCTGCTTTGTCAGGAAAACTAAATTTTTTTGAGATGGTTTCAATTATGGTTATCATACTTTTATATATTCCAAGCTAATTAAAGTTACTCAGACCTAAGATTTGTTATATTTATTTAGAAGGCAGTTTTTACTTGATCTTTTGATGCACCTCAATTGAGAAGTTGCCATAGAAGTTTGGCATAATATACCCAGTATCCTTCAATCCAATTTTTATTTCAAATTAAAAAAATATGTCTATATATAGTTGTTTGTTACCAAAGTCTGCCTAATCAGCAAAATGAACATCAAATATCTACTGAATCAATATCATAAGTTTTTAGAAATAGTTGACCCAAAACAAAAAATAATTTCATAATTTTGATTTTAAAAGTATTAGTCTCCATAAATTCTTCTCTGACTTTATTGGGGTGAATTTGAGCATAGTTTTAGTATAATAAAGTTTTTGTAGAAAACCTAAAAGAAAATCTTTTATTGCATTACATATTATTCAAGATCATTACCTTCTTTTAAAGAATCCCCTAATACTATCAAAGTCAATAAAGAAAGACTGCATAATTAATTTTAAAAATATTTTAAAATTAGTTATGCATAAATAAACACAAACCTTGATAAACAAGGACGCTGCGCAGAGAAACAAGTTGAGCGCGGTACTACTAAGGGCAAGGTGGAGATTGAACTCCAAACCTCTTGCTTATTAAGCAAGCCACTGCACCAGCAAGCGCTCTACTACTATACCACTACCACATTAAATTGGAAAAGACAAAAAAAAAAAAGAAACTGTTGGACTAAAAGAAATGAAATTGAAAAATTGCACAAAATAAAAAAGAAAATGGCTCACACAAATTTTGTATTTACTGTTTACCTTTAAAAGCATAACGTTACATGAAATAGTGATTATGAGTTCAATAATGAGTTAATTTAGTTTAATTTGTTTTTTATTGTTTTATTTGAGTTATTGGATCATAGACCATTTGAAGTACAATCACTTGTTCTGTTTTTTCACTTGTTTTACAAGTTTATTAACTTTGTTTATGATGGAGTTGGAATTTTACTTAACAAAATTTGTTTGTTTTTATGAAAATCAAACATACTTAATAAAAGTACTTAATCTTCCAAATAAGTCTGTAGTTAAAAGTGCATTTATTGTAATTTTTCTAAAATTCTTAACAAAATCTAGATCTAAAACTTTTAAAAAACAGGTAAAGAATTGGTGGGTAGTTTTTGGAACATTTTATGATTCTAGGATATATTGGGAAAGTTTTTGCTGTTGTTTACTCAATAGGTATTATACCTGTTTTTAAAGATGAATTTATAATATGGCCTATTGGTTAATAATTATTTTTTAAATTCATAGTTATTCAAAAACAAACATGGCAGCATTTGTGCATGGATGCGCTATAATTTAAAAATAACTGTTAAAGCTATTCTACAGGTATGGAATTTGAAAATTTTCTTCAAATGATTCAATTCAGGTTAAGAAGAGAAAGAACAGTATATATGTATACTATATATGTGCTATATATGCAATATATATACTATGTATATATATATATATATATATATATATATATATATATATATATATATATATATATATATATATATATATATATATATACAAATACTTTAAAAGTTTTTTAAATATTTTTTCAGTATTTTGTATTTATGTTCTACAATTTTGGATGTACTTTGTATTTTCTATGTCTTTCAAAATACGAAATACTTAATTTTTTTTTATTTAAAAAAAAGATATTAATACTAATTATTTGTTAGTTAATCATAGTTGATTTTATATTGGTATAGTTGATTTTATATTGTAATTCTGTTAAAAAATGTTTCATGATGTCATGTGGCTTATGATTTAAGTGGTTTTTACTTAATAGTTATTGTTAATGTATTTATATGGTTTGATATTTAATATAAGTTACAGCTGGAGTTTGTAAATAGAGAGTTTTATTTAGTTAAAATAAGAACATCATGACTTGATCTTCCGTTTCTTGCAAGGAAATATTTTATATAGAACAATGGAATCAGAAAATTATTTTTAATTAAAAAAAAAATATCTGACTTATGAACTACAAATCTAACATTAAATAGAATACCAGGTCCTTCTTTTTTTTATTGAAATTAGCTTCATCTTAGATGAAGCTAATTTCAATAAGAAAAACAAGTACGTTGATGGAAAAAAAGTGTTGATCAGGTATAAAAGCTTTCAGAATAAACTTTTATCTGCACAATTTGGACCTATTCATTGAATAAATGAAATTATGGATGGATTTAAAAATATGTATATTTTATGGGAGTTCCAATAAGACAATGCCCCAAAACAAAAGTGTAAACTATTAACCAATGGTTTGCAACAAATCAAACTGAAGTAATGAGTGGCTAGCTTAATCACCTGAACTTAATCCAGTTTTTTTTAATTTGCAACAAGTTTAGCTTTCTCTAAAATATAAAGAAATATTCATAAATGCTGATGAGCTACATAAAGCTATTGAAACTATGCGAAATGCAATTTACACAAGAAAAACTTAATAATCTCATAGCTCCGCTAAACTCATTGAGCCAAAAAGTTGTCCAATGATCCTAAAAAGTAAAGGATACACCATTAATTACTGGTTTTAGTATTTTTTTAGTAGTTATAAAAAGTTGCTTATGTTTTGGATAGCCACATTTTTACTAATATATACAAAACAACTTTTTCAGATAATCATATTATGTGCTAGTTTTTTCCTTATATTAACAATTTGATTCCATTTAAAGAGTATTTTTTGTTTTGGTGTTGTTGTTAATGTTGTTGTTTGTTACAATTGGATTACAAAAGTTCTTGAATGTTTGTTGCGCTTGCCTGAAAAAATTTTAAAGATTGTTTTATATATAAAGCGATTATTTGAAAAGAAACAACTACAGGGCAAAGTAGTTGCAGCAAGTATACATAAATTTTATGTATTTAACTTGAGCATGAACTTAAAGCCAAACCTAGATTTATGTAAATTTCTGATGAGTTTAATTTAGCAATACCAAAAACCAGTATTCTACAATGCCAATTAATGGGGACAATTTTAATTCAGTTTTAATTCATGCCAATCAATGGCTACCAATTGTATTTGAAATTCTTTGTCTATTGAATAATAGAATTAAAGAAATGAAACATCTAATAAAAATGTTTTTAAAAAGCTAATCTTTTTACAAATATATTGTTATTTTACTATATAGAACTTAGAATAGAGATTTTAAGTCCACATAATTAAAAATAATTTTTTAACTAGCTACCTAATTTTTAGTTATTTAGAAATTAGATTATTTTACAATATATATACCATCATATACTTTGTTATTGTCACACAGTATACTTTGTTACAGCTTACAGTATATTTTGTTACAGTTTATGGCAAAGGTTGTTACAGTTCATGGTACATGTTATTACAGTTCATGGCATTCATTGTTACAGATTATGGTAAATATTAGGGGTGTCCCGGATAACATTTTTTAATTATTTTTTTCTTATGATAATCTTAATATAACAAATGATAAAAGATATGTTTTACCCACCATTATCGATCCTCGCTACAAGTTCAAATTTCTTCCTGTTGATAAGAGAGAACAAGCAAGATCAATGCCATGAGATGCTGTAGTAAAAAATCAAAAAGTCGTTTTTAATTATTGGAAACACGAAGAGAAGTTTCCACTTCTAAAAGAGTTAACTCTTAAATTATTAGCACCTCCAGCATCCTCTGTATTTTTGGAGCAATTGTTTTCTGAATATGGAAATATTTCCGAGAAAAAGTGATCAAGGCTGTAACCTCAATGTGAAGAAATGTTACTATTTATTCATTATAATGGAAATAAATTTATAAATGAGTGATAAACTGATGTATTTGTTGTGCTTAATTTTAATAGTATTTGAGTAATAAATTATTATTAATAATAATAACAATATTAAATAGAAACCATTAACATTAGATCATTTAAAAATATAAAAACTCATTGCATGAATTAATAAAAAAAAAGTAGTTATTTAATAATTAATCTTAAATTCATTTTCATAAAACTAAAACTAAATTTACTTAAAAGAATAGTTATACAAATATAAAAAAACTCATAAGGTAAAAATAATAAAATAATTAGAAATTATTAAGTTTGATGGTTATTTATTATTATTATTATTATTTTAAATCTTGTTATTTTTAGTGAACTATTCTTATTAACATTTTTATAATATTATTATTTTCATTTTTATTGTCAATAATTTCTTTATCTTAATCTGTATTTCAATTTATAAATCTCTCATTTTCATGTTTTAAAAAATGGTATTTTTCTTATTTAAAGTTCTTTTATTTATTTTAGCATTCATTATGTATTCATTTAATTTGATATGGCCATTTGCAATCCTGTCATCAGTTTATGGTGATTTCATGAAAGTGAGTTTTTATGTTTTATTCCTAAAGTTTAATTTTTTATTCCTAAAGTTAAATCATTATCATTATCATCATCATCATCATCATCATCATCATCATCATCATCATCATCATCATCATCATCATCATCATCATCATCATCATCATGTAAATGTTCAAAATCTATATTTTTAGTTATAGATTTTGTTTAATATTTTTATTTTTTGTTATATTAAAGATTTTGTAATTAAAAGAATGTTCATTATAAAATTTATATTTAAAAATGTCATTGTTCTACAAAATATAAAAACATGTAGTATGAAAAAGAAACATTTTATTGGACATTTTTTTTTTTTTTACTTTCTTATTTTAAAGATTTACCTAATAGAGTATACTGAAAAAAAAACTTTCTTGTGATTTTTGACTTTAATGTCACTCCTTTAATGTCATCAGACTTCTGTATGAGTGACGACATCCTTATAAATCATTAACTTATTTTTATAAATAATATCACACTTATTACTATTATTATAGTATTTATTATTATTATTTTTATTTAATTGTTTTAAAATTTATTATTACTGAAATTTATTATTATAACTAGAATTTGTATTAATTTTTATATCTTATTATATTTTATAATTATTATGGTTTTTTATTATTATTATAATTATTTTTATTAATATTTATGATATTATAATAATAATTGTTATTATTACTAGTATTAATATTATTACAGTTATTATATTACTATCATAAAATGATTATTAATGGGAAATAAATAACTTATTGTTGTTGTTGTTATTGTTGACTCACTATACAACAAAAACTTGCGTCTAGGCTACCTAAGGATAATGCAAAAAAATACATAGCATGCATCGGTCTTGAATATTTAAATAAATATTCCTTTTTTATCATTTTTTCTTAAAAATATAATGAAGTTAAATAAGTTATTTTACAAGCAGCTAGGAACAATTTAAATTGAACAAAGTAATGGAACAATTAATAAATGAAATAAGAAATCTTTTTTTTTTGTTCAAAAATTGTCTTTTCAATTGTTTAAAATTGCCTTTCTTGAAAAAATATATTCTTTTTCTTTTCATTAATTTCATTTGGTAGTTTAAAATATAATTTGCTTGAAAATTTAGGCATTGATAAAATTGAGTTATGTGTAGTGCTTATGATGCTATCTCTGGGATTAGAGCCAGCTACTTTTTTTAAAGCTTCTTTTACAAGCTTCTCATATTGTTCTACTGTTTGGATGTGACATAAAGACTTTCTATACAGTGACTGCTTCCTTTCAGCTGCTGTTTCAAATATTGGATCTTTGATTAAATATCTTTATCAAAGACTCTTCACAACATTGGGGGTGGCAAAACTGTAGTAGTCAATTTTAGTCAATCATCTTGGTGTAGTTAGTAATAAGGAAATTAATTTCAGGTAGTTAAAAAGTCCTAACTTTCTTTGAGAAGCAAAGCTATTTCGATTATAGTTCTTTTAAAACCTATTGCCTGACAAGAACCCATTTGTCTACAACCTTTGTCAAACCCAAGTGAACAAGTTTAAATGCGCAAAAAAAAGAGACAAAAACCCTATTACTTGGTCTACTACTTTAAAAAAATTGTTGGGCAGAAATCTTAATGATTTTATCACTTACATCTTACATACATGTTCTGCTCCATTAATGAAGTATTTACTTTTTTTTTTAATTTAAAACCACACAGAGACATGTCATTTTAAAAGAGCAGCAGTAGCGCAGTGGTTAGTGTGCTTGCCTCAGAAGCTAAAGATCTGAAGTTTAATGCCACATCTGGAAAAGTTTTGCAACATCAGCAAGGAAGGAGACATAAACTTCCTTTCAAATGCTCTTCTGCAGTGCTCTGTGATAAGACCAAAAGGACTTCTTAGTGCACCTAAAAAAATAAATTAAAAAAATAGAAAGTAAAGATGCTAAGATATTTTGCTCCTCTGTTAGGGTTTTAAGGCTCAAATACAATCGTAATGTTCTATTTGCAGTTGTTAACCAACTTAAGTATGAAATTGTTCCTGGTTCACAAACAGATAAATCTTCAGAACTACTGCCTAATTTAATGGCAGAACTTATACCCAACAAGAACTGTCGATCTTTACTTAAAATTTTGTGATCAATTACTAGAATTTCATAGTTTACTCACTTCACCACTAATATTTTTTATAAAATTTGCAAGTTGTGTGCGTTTAATTAAAATGTCATAGTGGTAATTCTTTAAAGTGTAACAGGTAAATCTCCCACTGTTGTGGCCTTTTTAAATATTTTTCAACTGTGCGAATGACACCCGTTTTCCATCCTGTGTTAGTAACAGTGCCCTCACATCCAATTACATTCACTTTATGAAATGAAAATTGAGCTTAATTTAAGTATGAATTTACAATGGTTTCAGCAGACCTAGAAGAGAGTAAAACATGACCAATACCCGGTTCTTAAAAAAGTGAGTAATGTTCTTTATTAATGGCTCATTGAAACTGTTTTGATTTAAATTTTCAATCACTAGAGTTTTGTTTTTTCTCCCATCAAAATACAGCCCTTGAAGTATATTATATTTTTCCTTGTTCTGCTTTTAAAGTTGTAAACAGTTATTCATTAAAGTTGTAAACAGTTATTCACTTCTAATTATGTTTTGTCAACAAAACAGTGATAATAATTAGATACTTGGTTACATAATAATTACAATACTTATTTGGTTAAAATACTAAAATCTTGAACAATGCTTTAAAATCACAGCAATAGCTGCTGTTTCTCTGTCTGATAAGCTTATCGATTATCAGTCAGATGTTTTTGATTGCTAGCCAGATGTATTTTTTTATTGTAATTTGCATCTGCCATGGTGCTTAAATTCTTTTAATTATTCATTGATGACTTCTTTGATGGCTATGGAGGCATTATTATATAAATCTTTTCGCTTTAGTGTTTTATTTGAATGGTTTGAGTATGAATGTTGTGATAATTATCAATGAGCAGAGTTCTTTTATGCTCAGCAAAGATTTTTTTTATGTTCGGTGTCTTTTTGTATTTTTGTTTGTTTCTTTTACGTCAACACTTCCAAATTTACACAATACTATAAATACTCAAATTTTGTTTAATGACAGGTATTTTTTATGTTTTTTAATTAAAACAAAACACGAATTTTAGTGATTATTTTACATTTACAGTAGGGTGACACAAAATTAGAAAAAAAAAAAAAAAAAGCGGCAATACATTTTCCGATTCGACCAAACTTCGGGAGTCTACAAAAAGATTGATCAAGAAGCTACATGTAATTTTGAAAATTTTAATTTCCAAGCCTTTTTTATTTCTTTGCATTATTTTATTATATTCACATCATTCAGCAAGTTTTCAAAACATGTGTCAAAAATCAAGATGTTTTTAAAACATTTGTGGTCATTCACAATTGTTTTTAAAATTTTTTAATTGCACCGTAAACTTAGTGGTTTGCGTTTAATCACTTGGCAACTTTTGATTTGTTAATTATCTTACTTTAAACTTTAATTTTTTTTACTATTTACATTTACGCACAAAATGTTGAAATCAAAGAGAGGAAAACGAAAGAAATTAGCTACAACGCTCCTAGGTCAGTTTACCTGCTTTACTCTCCTTTAATCTACCTACAAACCAACTTTCATCGAATAGAAGTGTTCTTTGATATTACTTGTACCTAACTTCAGCTACAGATAAGCCATTCAAACCTATTAAAACAAACTTTTTATGTTCTTGAGCACGAGAAGATGTTATATGCAAAGGGAAAGTTGAGTTTTGTAGTTCAAATACCAAAAGATATTTTTTACTCCGACAAATTGTAAATATTTGGAAGTCTGCTGGTTTCAGTAATTACTTGATTTCTGAGAGAAGTATAGTGGAAAAGTTTAAATCTCTATACAGCAAATACAAAACTTTGTGCAACAGTAAAACCTTTCCAATCCAAAAACAAATTTCCAAACGTCACAAAAATGACTTTTACAATATGGTAGAGCAATTGTTTGACATCAGTGCAAAAATCAATGCCTCATAATACTTCTGCTTTACAAGAGGATTCGGCCTTCTTAGATTATCAATATTTTTTTTTGCTCAAATTTTTTTTGCGAAGATCTATTTTTCGATTATGACATATCTACTAATTTTTTCCAAATATAAAAAATCATTTTTTTGAGAAATTTTGTTTTTTTATTCAAATTTATCTTGCACTAAGTGTTTTAACAATTTTTTGCACAGAACTAACAGAAATTTGATTATATCTTATAAAATTGACACAGAGCTTGAAGCAAGGCTTCAGAGAAAGATTGATAGATACAAGAGGAAAAAAGAATATAAAGATCAAGCACAGAAGAGCAACGATTTGATAATTCGTGATAATAAAGAGGAAATTGGTGAAATAAGGCAATGGAATCATAGCTTTTTTTCTAACAATGATAAAGAATTCAATTTCGCAAGTGAGGAACCCACAGAACCTAAAAAAACAAGAGCTGAACCACAATTAGGTAATATTAAAGTATAATTTGTTTAACACATAAAATATTTGTTTCAACATCTGATTAAATAAAATAAGAGAATATAAACAATTTTTCTAATAATGCATGGGCATTTTAGGTAAAATTAGTAATTTTTTGAAGTAAATGCTGAGTCGGAAGTTTTTGTCCTAAATAAAAATGTTAACTTTCACAAAGCAAGCTCAAAAAGTAGGCATCAGTTTAGATCAGCATACTTCAGAGTAGAAAAAGAAATAACCAGTAAGGGTCTCATTGCAGCAACAACTTCCACCAGTATAAGGGCCGGTCTCAGCATTCGAGATCAACCCTTCTTCTTTAACATCTCCTCCTAAATAGTAAACTATTTAGGAGGAGATGTTAAACAGCTAAAGTTAAGCAGAGAATCTGTCAGAAGGTGACTTGATATCGAGGAAGAGGAATAATGATTTAAATAATTAATAATTTATTATAATTTATTATAATTTATTATAATTTATTATAATTTATTATAATTTATTATAATTTATTATAATTTATTATAATTTATTATAATTTATTATAATTTATTATAATTTATTATAATTTATTATAATTTATTATAATTTATTATAATTTATTATAATTTATTATAATTTATTATAATTTATTATAATTAAATAATTTATTATAATTAAATAATTTAGAGGAAAAGGAATAATGCCAGATATGTAATGAATATTTAATGGCTAACAAGATGTTAGTTTTACATTTTGATGGTAAAATTTTCAAGCATATTGAAGAAGACACTAGACAGGCAACTACTGCAGATAGACTATCAGTATCTGTAACTAGCCCAGAGTTTGAAACCAAAGATGACCTTTTTTTTGGTGTTGTGCAAACTGATAGTGATAAGGGAATTGATATGGCTGAAAGTGTTATGAATCTCCTAGAATATTTTGAATTTTGTGACTTTATTGTAGGATTCTGTTCTGATACCACAGTAAGAACGCTGGATGGAAATCTGGTGTAATAACTATTATGGCAAGATTTCTTGGTAAACCATTTTTTTGGTCATTTTGTAGACACCATATTGCCGAGATAAATATTACTTGAGCTTTTATGGCAATTTCAAAGGAAACGTCTAAAGCCCCTGCAAATAAGTTGCTAAAAGAAAAGAAATGGATAACAGAATTTTTTTTTAAAGTTTCAGCCAATAATGCTGTAGAAAAGTTCAAACGATTTTTTGAGCAAGACCTTATTGTTGGCATTGATCTCTGCAAACTCTATTTGAAGTCTATAAAGTTTGTAACTAAATTACGATTAGAGAATTTAATTACAAAGGAGAGTTTGCTTTTTTTTATACTTACAGGTCACACCAAATCTGTTTAAGAGTGGCATACTTCAAGTGATTTCTTAGCGCTAATTCATACAAACATTTCACTCAGTTAGTTTGCAATGTTAGTGTGACCAACGACTGCGCAGAAAGAAATATAAGTTTAACAGGAACCTTTGTTCACAGTTCCCACAATAAGGATCAGAGATAGAACATTCTTTTGTTAGTCAGGGAGCATAGAAAGTTTATAACAAAAGATGCTTAAGGAACTGGTAAAACCTAGAGTTAAAATAATAGCTAACTGTATGAAATTATAAACAGTATTTTTTTTTTTTTGTAAGATCAAACAAAAGTTTAGTTATAAACATATTTTAATTCGTAAAAAATTTATGACTTCCAACGAACAAAAATAAGTGATATTTTGTATTTAGACTAACTGAATGTTTTAGAACAGGATAAGCAACTGCAGTTATTGATTTTTGAAAAATTTCATTTTTTTATTAAAGTTTTATTTTTTATTTACCCTACTTTGTGTCACCCTAATGTACAGTCTAATGTTATTAAACACATTAAACAAAAACAAGGACTTTTTTTTTAATCTTAATTTAAACTCTAATTTTTAACTTTCTTTTTTCTTTATCATGCTTGAAGGATTTTTTAAGATTGCAATAACTGTCATAACTCTTCAACTCTGTAAAGTAATACTGTGTGTATTGAAGGTTAATTAAACACAGATTTAACTTGTTATTTATAATTATTTGAAACAAAAGAAAACTAAACTGACTTGTTTAATTTCATGGCTATTTTTTTAATTGGACAACTTCTTTATATGTTAGAAGTTTATTTACATATAATTTCATTGGATGACAAAACATGAGTAATTTTTTTAAAACTAAACATAAGTAATTTTTTTAGAAACATAAACAAAAATATATCAAAATAAGTTGTTGCGGCAGAAAACACTCCAGTTTTGCATTGCATTATTGTAATGCTGCTATGAAAACTTTATTAAGAAAATGATGAAAAGCAAATATTTATTAAAATGTTCAAATACGATGCGCTAGCTCCAGAAATAAAATATATATATATAAGGCTTTATTTAATATAGCTTATATTTAGGTTATATTTAATAAGATAAGTTATATTTAATAATAATAATATAGGTTACATTTAATAAGACTTGCCATATTTTAATTTGTTTCTGTTTGTGTTGTAAATATATAAGTTAAATATAAAAATGTTTCATAAACTTTTTTATATTAACTTATTTCTTTGTTTATAAAAGGCAGCTGGTGCTTCCATAAGAATTTATGAGCTATTGGATAGAGTACCTGAAATTAAGTCTGGAAGTATCATTGTTAACACAAAAGGTAACTTTTATTTTTTTTTTATCTTGAATTTTTTTTCCTGTTGATTTATTGGTAAAGTAGTTTGCTATTAAGTTTTCTCTTAAATTTGTTATACATTTTAAATCATTTTTAATTAGTTCAAATTTTTTTTTTTAGATAATATAACATTTGATAACGTTGAATTCAGCTATCCAACACGGCCAGAAACAAAAGTTCTAAAGGTAACATTTTAATTTTTTTAATATTTAGACAACTTTATGTCTAAATGCATGTTTACATATTTGATGTAAAATAAATTAATATCATTTTTAAATTTTATAATTCTTTATTTTGCTGACTTCTAACATTTTTAGGTTTGCTTTGTCAAATGCCGAGCCTAATTCCGAGAGCTATATATAAAGTATATACATATATATATATATATACATTTAGAAAAAAATTTAGTAAAAACACTCATCTTATTTTTAGTGCTCCTTAACATGTTTCTCCATCAGTAGGTTCATCAGGAGGCTATCTAATGAACCTACTGATGGAAAAACATGTTGAAGAGTTCTATAAATTAGATTGTGTTAGTGTATTCTACAAATTTTAAAGATTGCATCAAAAAAATGAGTTGTCCGTTAAAATATTTTTTTAATAATTTTTTTAGATATCTCATCAAGTATTGTTTTAAGAATTTATTTGTGTATTGGTAAATTAATTGCTTTTCAAACCTATTGAATTTTACACAATTGATCTAATGATGCATAAAATAGACTGCAAAAAAAAATAGTTGTACAGTTCAAAAATAATGTCAAATTGATTAAATTCCATGGAAATTAGTATTGAGTGGGGCCTCCTTTACCTTGATGGCCTCAACTAGACAATTTGGCATTAAGATGACCAAATTTTGGGTCTCTTCTTTTGTTATATTATTCTATGCGCTCATTATAGCTTTTTTAAAATTGTCTTTGGTTATAAATGCTCGTTCGCCAACTTTTTTATCCAAAATATACCACAAATTTTCTATGGGATTTAAGTCCAGACTTTGAGATGGCCATTCAAAACCATTGATGTTATTTATGTCAAAGTATACCTTTGTTTTTTTAGCAGTATGTTTTGGATTATTATCCTGCTGGAGTATAAAATCACTTCCCATTCTCAATTTTTAAATATATGGTTGCAAGTTGGCTTTGAGAATTTCACAATACATTGAAGCATCCATTTTTTCATCAACAAATGTAAATTTCCCCACTCCTTTTTAACTCACACTACCCCAAACCATCACATTTTCTCCTCTATGCATTACACTACCTCGCAAATAACTCAATTTATAAATTTCTCTATTTTTTTGCCACAATTTTTGGACTCCATCCAATGAGACGAGATTGTATTTTGACTCATCTGACCACAACATTTTTTTCCAATATGATATCATCATTTTTAAGTACTTCGATGCAAATTCCAATTGTTTCATTTGTTTAGAAGTTAAAAAAGGTTTATTTCGAACCACTCTACCTCTAATCCTTGTTTTTATACAATTTTTGATTGTTTGAGGAGTCACTGTGATGTTATGATCTTCTTGAATTTTTAAAGCTAATTTAGCTACCAAAGCTATAATGAGGGCATAGGATAATATAATTATTATATATTATCTATATTATTATTTTAATTACTATATATTATTTTAATTGCTATATATTATTTTAATAGACGATATTCGAAAATATTTTTATACCGGAATAATTAGAAACTTGAATCTTTCGTGTGTATTTTACACAAAAAAGTAGATATAGAATAAATAAAATAAACAAACAGCATAAGAAGTAACTTTAGTTTATATTAGTTAAATTATTTGTTTTATATGGCTACATCACTTTCTTGTGTTGTCATTGGTTGTTCCAATCACTCAACCAAACTTAAAAAGTGGAAAAAAGCTATTTGTGAAACTCATAAATGTTCAAGAGAAGATTCTAATTGTTGCTGTTCTGAACCATTTAAACTTATTCCTTTTCCTACTGAAAAAAAAGACTCAGACTGTCCATCTGTTTGGAAAAAATTGATAAATCGGGTAAACTCAGACAAATCTCAATTGGAAGCTACTAAGTACAGTAGAGTTTGTTCACAACATTTTATTAATGAAAAATATGAATATCCTACAGAGCTATTGGGATACAATGCATTAAATAAAATAAGACAATTGGTTCCTTCTGTTTCATCTAATTATAATCGATCAATAAATAAACAAAATAACAACATGCTTTCTAATTCATTTTCAACAAAAACCGCCACTATATCCGCCTCTACTTGTAAAACTGCATCTGTGATTACAGCAGTTAATAAAATAAATGCTAATTTGTTTAAAAAAAACAGTTTAAAGAACACTGCTTTCAAACTGAAATCCAAGCAAATAATAGCGAAAACACTCCGATAATGCATAATAAAGTTTTACTTGTTTTTTCATCAGAAATACTGACAGACGATCTTGTTACTTTAGCATCAAAAAGTCAGTTTGTCTCAAATACTGAAAATAATATTCAATTAAATTCAATTATTTTGACTCAAATGCTCTTTTTAATTTTAACACTTTATGCTTTAATTATCAACTGTTATTTAGAAATAAAGAAGTTCATTTATGTATCATGTATGAAGTTCATTTATGTATTATGTATCATTTATGTATCATGTATGAAGTTCATTTATGTATTATGTTATCTATTCATTTATGTGCTTTCGTTTAGCACAACTTCACTCTATCGCCTTTCTCTTTGTTCTATATCGCTCTCCTTCATCCCAAGATTGCACTATTCTTGATGTTATTTCTGATCAAATTGACCAAGCCCTCTCTCTTTATCCATCGGCCAATATCGTCGTTGTTGGTGACTTTAATGCCCATCACACCGATTGGCTTGGCTCTAGTGTCAGTGACTCTGCTGGCGTTAAGGCCCTCAACTTTTGCCTTTCTCAATCTCTAACTCAAATAGTCAACTTTCCAACTCGTTTTCCAGACAACCCTAATCATTTACCTTCTCTACTCGACTTATGTCTTGTTTTGGATCCTAGTCAGTGCTCAATTTCTCCACATTCACCCTTAAGTACTTCTGATCACGGTTTGATCTCTCTAAAACTATTATCAAATTCTTCTACTTCATCAGAATCCCCCTATCATCGTACCACATACAACTACCTTAAAGCTGACTGGGACTCTTTCCGTGATTTTCTTCGTGATGGCCCTTGGGTAGAAATCTTTCGTCTTCCTGCTGACAAATGTGCTCCTTACATAACTTCGTGGATTCAGGCTGGCATGGAATCTTTTATTCCCTCTCGACGATTCCAGGTCAAGCCTCACTCTTCTCCTTGGTTTTCCTCACATTGCGCTGCAGCAATTTCTAATCGAAACCGTTACTTCCATATCTATCAGCAAAACAAATCTCCAGAAAACAGACATCTGTTCACTATCGCCAGAAACTGTTGTAAAAAGGTTTTGTCTGACGCCAAAGCTCGCTATTCCCAGGTCATTAAATCTCGTATCTCATCACAAAAATTAGGCTCTCGAGACTTCTGGAGAATCTTTAACAGTATCAATAATAAGGGCAAATCTGTTATTCCTTCTCTCTTGTATGGTTCAGACTTTGTCACCTCACCTAAAGACAAAGCTGAATTGTTTGCTAAGAACTTTTCATCAATATCATCTCTTGATTCTACTAGTTGCGTTTTACCTGACATAGCCGTCAAACAGGTTGATCCCTTGCTTGACATACGCATCACTTCAGCTTCTGTATCTAAAGTAATTTCCTGCTTAGACTCTTCAACAGCTTGTGGTCCTGACAACATTCCTGTTGTAGTCTTGCAGAGGTGTTCTCCGGAGCTTTCATCCATACTTTCTAAACTATTTAACAAGTGCTTATCAGAGTCTTGTTTTCCATCATGCTGGAAAGCAGCATCTGTTATCCCTATTTTCAAAAATTCCGGAGAGCGATCTGATTCATCTAACTACCGTCCCATTAGTCTTCTTCCTGTCATAAGCAAGGTTTTTGAATCTTTAATCAACAAACACTTAATCTCTCATCTTGAATCAAATAACTTACTTTCTGATCATCAATATGGATTTCGGTCTTCTCGTTCTACAGCTGATGTGCTAACAGTAATAACCGATAGGTTTTACCGTGCATTAGATAGAGGTGGAGAGGTTAAGGCTATCGCACTTGACATTTCTAAAGCTTTTGATAAAGTTTGGCATGCTGGGCTTCTCCATAAGCTTTCTTCTTATGGTGTAGCTGGTAACGTCTTTAAGATTATTGAGTCCTTTCTTTCCAATCGTAGTATAAAAGTTGTCCTCGATGGACAACACTCTTCTTCACATCCTGTAACTTCAGGGGTTCCTCAAGGTTCAATCCTTGGCCCTATACTCTTTTTAATTTACATTAACGATCTTCCAGATATTCTCACATCTAAGGTGGCATTATTCGCTGACGACACTACCATTTAATCTTGTCATGATAAGAAGCCTACACTCTCTGATTGCTTGGAGGGGGTATCTGAGCTTGAAAAGGATCTCACTTCTGCTACAGCATGGGGCTCACAGTGGCTGGTGAACTTTAATTCAAATAAAACTCAATTTTATTCGGCCAATCGTTATCGTAATAATTTAGATCTTCCTATATTTATGAATGGTAATGTACTAGATGAGTCATCTACCATTCATCTTCTAGGATTAACTCTTACTTCTGATCTTTCTTTTAAACCGTATATCAAATCCATTGCAAAATTAGCATCTGCTAAGGTTGCATCTCTTTATTGAGCTCGACACTTTCTTACTCCAGATTCTATTCTCTATCTCTATAAATCTCAAATCCGTCCCTGTATGGAATACTGTTGCCACATCTGGGGGGGATCTTCTAATGATGCTCTTTCTCTTTTAGACAAGGTGCAAAAACGAATTGTAAACATAGTTGGACCTGCTCTGGCAGCCAATCTCCAACCTTTGTCACATCGTCGTAATGTTGCTTCTCTTTCTCTTTTCTACAAATACTATAATAGGCACTGCTCTAAAGAGCTAGCGTCCCTTGTGCCATCTACTAAAATTCATTCTCGTGTTACTCGCCATTCATTTAAGTCTCATCCTTTTTCTGTGACTGTTCCTAAGTGCTTCAAAAACTCTTATTCTTCTAGTTTTTTTCCTCGAACATCAGTTCTTTGGAATTCGCTTCCTTCATCTTGCTTTCCTGATTCATATAATTTGCATTCTTTTAAGTCATCAGTCAATCGTTATCTTGCTCTACAGATTTAGTCTTTTCTCTTCCAGTAACTTCCAACTCTTATAGTGGTTGCTTGCAGCCTTGTTGGAAGTGAAGATGTTAAAAAAAAAAAAAAAAAAAAAAAAAAAAAGTTAAAAGCTGAAAATAGTAAACTTCAAAACAAAATTATAATGCAACTAACTAAGCCTATATCTGTATATAAGAAACTTCTTTCAAACAGTAACATTAAGTTCAAATACAAATAAAAAAAGTTCAAGTACAAATCTTGGTTCTTTAGAGTTGTTTAACAAATTGCATGACTTTATTAGCCCTTATGTTAAAAAACGATTAAATTCTGTTCCTGTTAAAAGAACTGTCAGTGGAACACTAAAAAAAGTTGGACGTGCAAGAAAATTATGTTCACAAGATGAGTTTCTGCTGACTTTAATGAAATTTCAATTAGGATTATTTAACAAAGATCTTGCTAGACGTTTTAATATTTCTATTAGCACATGTTCCAAAATATTTCATTCTTGGATAAGGGCATTGGCAGAGGTTTGTAAGCATCTAATATTTGTACCAGACCTTGGCACATTAAATGCAACAAGCCCTTTACGATTTAAAAAATATAACAATTTGGCAGCTATTATTGACTGTTTAGAAATTTTCATACAAACCCCAAGAAATTTGGAATTACAAAGTGTTACTTGGTCTGAGTATAAACACCACAATGCTTTAAAGTTTTTAATAGGTGTTGCTCCTAATTCTTTTATAGTTTATATATCAGAAGCTTATACTGGTCGCATATCAGACAAAGCATTAACTATGGATTGTGGTTTTCCTGATTTATTATCTCCTTTTTCTATAGTTATGGCAGACAAAGGGTTTAATTTGCATGGTGAATGCACTGCTCGACATTTATTTTTTACTGTACCACCTGGTCGGCAAGGAACATCACAAATGACACCTTTTGAAGTTAAGAAAACAAGTTCAATTGCTAAAATTAGAATTCTTGTTGAACAAATTATTGGAAGATTAAAAACATTTCGTCTTATAAATAATGAATTGCCACTGACTTTACTTCCACATGCAAATGATATTTTGATAGTTTGTGCAGCAATCAAAAATATGTCCTACCCTTTGTACAAAGACTGACAGTTTAGAATATACATTATATTCCTCTGTGTGTTTGTGTATATATATATATATATATATATATATATATATATATATATATATATATATATATATATATGTATATATATATATATATATATATATATATATATATATATATATATATATATATATATATATATATATACATATATATATATAAAAATTATTTCTCGCATTTTAAAATTAATTTCGAATATCGTCTATTACTATATTATTATTACTATTGTTAAAATAACATGTTATTATTTTTATTTATTATTATTATTATAAATATTATCTTTATTATTATTACTATTACTATTTTAATTATTATAATTAGATGTTAGTAGTTTATACTGTTTGTAAACAACCTTGAAATTAAGACCAAATATTTCAGAAATGTATATTGATTGATTGATTCAAGTATATTAAAAACCGTTATAACAACAGAAGAGACCCAAAATTTGGTCAATGCCAAATCATCTAGATGAGGCTATAAAGGCTAAAGGATGCCCCATTTGATACTAATTTCCATGGAATTTGATCAACTTGACATTATTTTTGAACTGTACGATATATATATATATATATTGTACAGTTTTTGAACTGTATATATATATATATATATATATATATATATATATATATATATATATATATATATATACAGTGGC
>NC_061165.1:31100122-31162622 GCF_022113875.1 Hydra vulgaris
GATGATGATGATGATGATGATGATGATGATGATGATGATGATGATGATGATGATAATGATCATGATGATCATGGTGATGACAATAATGATGATGATGATGATGATGATGATGATGATGATGATGATGATGATGATGATGATGAAGATGATGATGATGATGATGGCCCGAAAAAAAACCTGGCCCGAGCCCCAGCTATATTTTTTCAAACCTAGCCCCGGCCCCAGTCAAATATCAACCCCCGTTGTTTATTATGTATGACTGTATAATTTCTTTTAATATAATTACTCAATTTGTTGCCCGGAGAACATCTTTCTTCAGAAATAAATACAGTTGTATAGAAATATATATGTTTAGCAGCAATTTTATTAGCCAGATTTATTACCTTCTTTAACTCAATCTCTAATCTATCAGAAGAGCTCATTTTCAACTTCTCTAATGTTAGTGAACAACTCAAATGCATCAAATTGACACCAGCCAGTCATGATGGTATATTATGCAAATTATGCTAGGTTGCATATCATATTCATTTCAAAAGTTGATAACCAGTTTCTACCAACTTACTACCAACTGATTACTGTAAATACACAACGTTATAATATGTTTTGCAAGAAAACAATTAAAATAATTGAACATATACATAATATTAGTTGAGCGTATCCTTGCAAAACATGTTTTAACATAAGTACAAAATAAATTATTAAAAATAATCTTTTTTTTCTTATTAGAATTAAAATATATGCTATCATACAAGTTTTGGAGATCTGCTGTTGACTGCGATATCTCTATAACTTCATTTTTTTTTTTTTTTTGAAAAAGTATTCAATCTCATTAAACAAATTATTCTCATGCCTAAACTTTAGATCAACCTATCATCATGGCTATCAGTCTTGGTCAGGAACCTATCATCAACCTATCAGTCTTGATCAGGAAGGCATGTGATTGCTCCTCATTACATGTTTACAAAAATAATTTTTTTGTTTTGATGATTTTAACATCGCTGTTAACATATTTTAAAAGTTTTAACATTTCAAAAATGCGCTGAAATTATTTACCTAGACTTAACTTGAAGAAAAAAACATTTTAAAAGAAAAGAAATCCTAACAAAATAGATAAAAAAAGAACTTTACTAAAACATAAAAAATAAAAATATAACTTATCTAAGTTAAAACTCAAAAAACTGAGACTAAGATTATTTAAACCAAGTTTTAAATTAAGTTTGGAATAATAAACTTTGAATCATCTTTACTGATGTTTTTATAATAAAATAGGAAACTGTTAAAAATAAAGTAACAATTTCTAAGAATTGATTAATAAATAAACATATTTTTTTTTAAATTATAAACATATTTTTTTATTAAATTAAAAATAGTAAGTTTCCATATAAATACACGTTAGTAAATAATTATGCATTTAAAAAAAATTTTTTTTGCTCTTTTTAAAACCATTTCATGCTTTGTTTAAACATACGTTTTTTAAATATACATTTATTTAGAGAAAGTAATACATAATAAAAGAATTACACATTTGTAATTCATCACATGAATTTAAACATTATAAAGAAAAAATCTTGAAATCATTTCGTTAAATAAATAAAGTAAACAAAACAAAAAAGTTCTTTAATATAATTATAAATCTTATGTTATTTTAGATTCTTTAATAATTTACTTTTTTGTTACTTTATAGTAATATAAAAGAAATAACAAATCATTTTCATTTCAATGGAAAGCTCTTTTTTTTGTCAGAAGTCTTTGTAAAGTTAGAATAAAAAATTCATTAGGAGTGATTATTTACTTTATTTTTGAGAGTTTTATTATATATAAACATTTGTAAAGATTAAAATTATTTAATTCTAACGGCTTTCAAAAACATTTTTTATTTTTTGCAACAATTTTTTTTTGAGTGTATCAATTTTAGTTATTCTCATATAAAACTTATTAAAAAGACTATCATTGTCTAAAAAAGTTGTCATATAGAGTTAAAAATTATTAAAAAAAAAATTTATTGGTTAAAAAAAATGCATACTCAGATAATTTATGTATAAATAAGAAAAAAACAACTTTCATTGATGCTTTGAACAAAAATCATCATCAAAAATTTGAACTTTGTTTAAAAATATATTCGCTAATATAAAAATATTAAAAGTTTGATATTATTTTTTTATAACGTATAATTCATGTATGTACAATGTATTCATAATCTTTTTTATTCAGCAAGTTTTTAAAATGTTAAAAGCCAAGGTCAAATCATCAAACCAAAATATTATTAGCCTGGTCATATAATGCATGCCTTCCTAATTCACTAATATAACATTTTCCACTTCACTAATATAACATTTTCCACAAGAGCACTCTACTTTATAAACAGGATATTTTTATTATGAATACGATATATAAGGATGAATTAATTTTTTACTTCTACCTAATCTACTTCTACCTAAAAATGTGAATGTGTATCAACATTTTTTTTCAATATAAAATCTTTTATCATCTTGAATATCATCAACATATCTTTTAAATGATTTGACATGAATTTTTTAGTTATATTTTAGTATTAGTTACTTATAACAAATAACAAATTTAGAGTGGTACAACCCACAGATTATGGGAAATCAACAAGAATGACTAAATCTCATCCTTGTTTTCTTTGATGTGATTAGTTTAACATCTCTAATATATATATATATATATATATATATATATATATATATATATATATATATATATATATATATATATATATATATATATATATATATATATATATATATATATATATATATATATAATTGATGATTGATGACAATTCTCTAAAATTTATTTTTCTCTAAAAGCTCTCTAAATCTATCATGCACTAATATTTGTGGTCTTCAAAGTAATTTTTCTTCTGTTGAATCTTATCTCTTGCAAAGTTCTTTGTGAGAGTTTGAGTTCAGCTGTTTTATCTTGTGATCTTAATATTATTCTTCCTTTAATTTGTTTGAGACTCTAATAGTCACATGATTGGCCTGGAAATTTACATATGTAAGAATTCGTCTATATGTCGGGAAACTAGGTTTGAATTCACAGGCTATTCTTTTATGTGCTTTCGCGTAGCACCACTTCACTCTATCACTTTTCTCTTTGTTCTATATCGCTCTCCTTCATCTCAAGACTGCACTCTTTTTTACGTTATTTCTGATTAAACTGACCAAGCCCTTTCCCTTTATCCTTCAGCCAATATCGTTATTGTTAGTGACTAATACTCACCACACTGAATGGCTTGGTTCTAGTGTCAGTGACTCTGCAGGTGTTAAGGCCGACAACTTTTGTCTTTTTCAATTTCTAACATAGTAGTCAACTTTCAAACTTGTGCTCTAGACAGTCTGATTAATTTACTTTCTCTACTCGACTTATGTCTTGTTTCTAATCCTATTTAGTGCTTAGTTTTCCACATTCACCATTAGGTGCTTCTGATCATGGTTTGATCTCTCGAATCTGAAGCTGTTGCCTATACTTTTCAAAACTATTTAACAAATGCTTATTATTATAGTCTTGTTTTCTAGCCTGCTGGAAAGCAGCATCTGTTATTCCTATTTTTAAAAATTCTGGAGAGCAATCTGATTTGTCTAACTACCATCCCAATAGTCTCCTAATAAGCATGATAATAATGGTCTCCTTACTATCATAAGCAAGGTTTTTGAGTCTTTAATCAATAAACACTTTCTGATCATCAATGTATATTTCGATCCTCTTGTTCTACTGTTGATTTGTAAATGGTAACAGCCGATAAGTTTTATCATGCATTAGATTGGTGTGGAGAGGTTAGAGCTATTGCTCTTGATATTTCTAAAGATTTGATAAAGTTTAGCATGCTGGTATTCTCCATAAGCTCTTTTCTCACGGTGTATCAGGTTATATCTTTGAGATTATTGAATCCTTCCTTACCAATTGTAGTATAAAAGTTGTCCTCGATGGAAAGCACTTTTTTTCATTTCCTGCAAATTTAGGTGTTTTTTAAGGTTCTATCCTTAGTCGTATACTTTTTTTAATTTACATTATCGATCTCCTGGAAGTATTCACATCTAAGGTGGCATTATTTACTAATGATACTACCATTTATTCTTGTCTTGATTTTAAGTCAACATTCTGATTGCTTAGAAGGGGCATTTGATTCATTCTCTTCAACTTGTTTTCCTGATTCATATAATTTGTAATCTTTTAAGTCATCTGTGAATCTTTTTTTTGTCCAGTAACTTCTGACTCTAATAGTGGTTGCTTGCAGTCTTGTTGGAAGTGAATATATATATATATATATATATATATATATATATATATATATATATATATATATATATATATATATATATATATATATATATATATATATATAAGAAAAAAAGTATTAGATTTTCGACATAATAATTTTTTTTACATGTATAATTTTTGGTGTTAAGTGAGGAGTAGCTTAAGAAACAAAAAATTAGCAAATAAATTCATAATTTAATGAATTTCCAAAATGAAAGTCCAAAAAGTGAATAATTATCAACAATAGTCTATTTGCATGTGAAAAGTTTATTTTTAAAATGCAAAATGAGCAATTTTATTTTTATGTAGCACTTGAATATTGTTAAATAATATCCGCATATATATATATATATATATATATATATATATATATATATATATATATATATATATATATATATATATATATATATATATATATATATATATATATACATATGTATGTTTCAGTATGTCTCATTAATTTTATTTTTATTTTTAGAGTTTAAGTTTTAACATGAAGCCTGGAGAAACTATTGCTTTGGTTGGTCCTTCTGGTGGAGGGAAAACCACTGTTATGAGTTTACTGGAAAGGTTCTATGATCCATGTTACGGAACAATATATTTTGGTATGCAAATATTTTGGTTAAAAGTTGTTTTAAAATTTAATTTTTACTTGTGATTTTTATCTTGTATCCTATTTTGATCTTTAATTATTTTGATTTGCTTTTTATGATAAAGTTGTAAAAAAGCATGCTGCTTTAAATGATCATGCTATTAAAACTTAAAACTTTAAATGGTCACACTGTAAAAAATTGATAACATCCATTGCAAATTTAATAATATACATTAATACCTACATGTTATTGTATACATTGTTTCATCACATATTACTCATAAATATATGGATGTTAAAGGAATGTCTTTCTAATATTTTGTTAAGTTGCAAGTGTTATTGGATTACTTACATTGGAAAAGTAAAACTCTGGTATAAAATTGTGTGTCAAAATATAACAACAATAAGTATAAGTTATTTATTTGTAATTATTAATTATATTTGTAATTATTAGTAATTTTGATTTTGTTATCTTATTATCTAAAAATTGTTTAGGTTTAAGCCCGAAATAAAAACTAAAACCTCATTTTGTCAGCATAAAACCAAATTTTTTTTATGTATTAAATAAATTTCAGTTAATATAGAAATTGTTTACATTTAAGATCAAGATAATTTAATTAAATAAAGCTAGCATCACAATAACGATAAAGTTACATATAGTTAATGTTTTTCATGAATAATTTTTATGGTAAAATTTTATTTTAGTTTAATTGTGTTTGTTAGAACAAATTTAGCTGTAAATTTATCCAAAACAAATATACAGGTATTTTTAAATATGCGCCAAAGCGTCAGATTCTTATTGTCTTAAAGTTAAAAAATTGAAATGAGTTATCATCGTTAAAGTTAAAAAATAGAAATGAGTCATCATCATTAAAGTTAAGACTGAAAAAAAAATTAGTTTCATATTTGAATATTTATTTAAAGATAATACTAGTTGAAAAAAAAATGTTGAAAAAAAAAAAGATTGAAAATTTAAACAGTAAGATTTAAACTTTTATGATTTTTTTGGTATTTTTAATTTTATTATTTTTTAATCAGTTCTTTTATGTTTTAAAAAAATCTTTACTTGAACAAAGGTTACATTTACTTGAACAAAGGTTACACTTTGCTGACATGATAAATAAAATAATAGCTTACATGATCAATAGGTTGTTCTCATTCAATTCCCAGAGGCGTTCTTAAACAGGATGCACATAGTGTTAAACTGGAATATATAAGTTTTTCAAAACAATATTTTATGCTTTTCTTTGACCTAAAGCCCTAAGGCAGGGGTGCTTGTTGCATTTGATTATTTTTTTTTATTCTTAAAAACTTCAAAACAAAAAGAAATACAAACCATTAACTATATAAAAGACAAGCAATTTAAAAAACAGATTATTGTAGAAGTATTGACATTAGAGGAACATTTCAAAATAGATATCTAAGATTAACGAAATTTCAATTTTTTATTTTGAAAATAAGGAAAAATAGAACCCCTTTTTATTTAGAATGGGTTAGGGTTAGGTTTAAAAAAATAATATTAAAATAATAAAGTAATGTTAAAATAATATATTTAATTACAAATCTTTTTCAAACTAATAAAAAAAATTTGAATAAAATTAAATTTTTTTTTACTAATTTGAATACAATTTGTATATTTTTTTGAATAAATTATTAAAATTGGAAAATTATTTTTTTAATTAAGTATAATTATTTTATTTTAAACAATGATAATAATACCAGGTAATCATGATCTCAAATCAGTGAATCTTGATATGTTACGAAAGAAAATGAGTATTGTCAGTCAAGAACCTATACTGTTTGCTACCACCATTGCAAATAATATTGCTTATGGTATAGATGCTAGTCAAGATGAAGTAAGAGTCTTTCTTTCTTTTCTTTTTTTTATATGCTTTAAAAAAGTGTCTGTATTAAAGTATTTTAATTAGTTTTGTTTTTAATAATTGTGAGGTATTTTTGTTGTTGTGATAATAGACTGCTAGACTTTTTTGTTGTTGTTGCGATAAAAGGCTGTTAGACTTTTTTGTTGTTGTTGTGATAATAGACTGTAAGACTTTTTTGTTGTTGTTGTGATAATAGACTTTTTTGCTGTTGTTGTGATAATAGACTGTTAGACTTTTTGCATACCATTTTGAACTTGATAAAAATACTCCATTGAAATAGTAGAATATTCTCCATCCTAGTAGAATATTCTTGTAGGTTTCATTTTCCAATATTTTTGAAAACTCTTTACATAATTCCCTATCTACATTTTTGTAGAATAATGCACTCTATATATATTATATTATGTTTCTATTTTCTATTTTCTTAGTAATAGGTCAAATAATTTAACAAGTTTTTCAAATATAAATTGTAATTAATTGATTTGATTTTTTTGTAAAAAAATGAAATCAATAATTATGTTTTACCCAATTTATATATACTGTATTATGTTTCTATATTTTTCTATTTTTTTTAATGGTAAGTCAAATAATTGAACAAGTTTTTGAATATAAGTGATAATTGATTGATTCGATTATTCTTGTGAAAAAATTTAATCAATCCAAGTAGAAAAATTTAATCGATGTTTGAGATACTAAGTTATCAATAAGCTCTCAATCTGCTTCCAGTGAAAACATCATTTTACCAAGATATTGTTTTAGTTTTTTTTTCTAGCAATCAATAATTTTATCAGCATTAATCTGTATACTATTGGAAAACCAGGTTTAAAAGTTTTGTCAAATATATAAATTTATATAATAGCAATTTTTAACCCATTTTAAAATTGCAACCCATCTAATGTGATATAAAACTGTTTACCTTGATTATGTATGTCACCCAAGGCCATTAAGGCCACTATAGAGAAGGAAGCTAATTTAAATGTAGTTACAACTCTCTCTCTCAATTTTATAATTCCAAAACACAAACCTTGATGAACAAAGCCGTCGAAATATAGGTATGTATATATATATATATATATATATATATATATATATATATATATATATATATATATATATATATATATATATATATATATATAGGCCTTGTTTTAAATATAAAAGTGCTTAATGCATTAGCTTAACGCGATTTTGACGTCATAAAATTATCTTTATTTTTTTTTATAGACGTTAAGTGTTTTAACTACCGCAATAAATAAATAACCGCAAACTAGTTCAATTTAACAATTAACTCAAATATAAACTATAAACGTTTTAAATATAAATTTATTATGAAAATTTTGTAATGTTTTCAATTGTTATTTTATTATTAGTTTTAGTTCAATATTATTTAGTAAAATATATATATATATATATATATATATATATATATATATATATATATATATATATATATATATATATATATATATATATATATATATATATGTATATTATTTCTGAAATTTGTTTTTGAATAATTGTTTTTAATCGTTATTGAATAAAAAATAATAATGATTTTTTTTATTTTTAAAAATTATTGGAGTAAACAAAAAATATTAACATTGAAAAACACAAACCCATGTTAATTATTTAAACAACGATTTTGTTTTGACTAGCAAAGAAAAATTTAAGTTTTTAAATATTTTTAAAATTTTTAAAAGCGTTTCAACTTGCGTTTTATAAAAATATAAAAAAGTTTAGTCTGCTTTGAGCATATTTTTGATACGTAGTTTAGAACGCGTTCGCTAGGAATTTAATTCATAAATTTTTTATGTTATGGTAAAAATATTTAACTTTTAAAACAAATCACAAAGAAACAGAGCTATAGAGAAAAATCGTTTTCAACGATTAAATCTTTTTTTTTTTTAATTTTAGGAAATTAAAAAAAAAAATTAAATTAAATATAAAAGACTTAATTATGCAAACTCTTTTATTAATTATTCTTAAAACAAAAAAACAAATACTATTACGCCAAACTTTAATCGTGCAAACTTAAAAAAATACTCAACTGAAATAATTTAAGTATATTTAATAATTTGAATCGTATCTGTTTATAATAATTTTTCGTAAAAATTTGTTTATTAAAAATTAAGTTCCTTAACTTATAAACAAACTCAAAAGTATTTTCATTCTACGTATAATTACAAAACTCTTTTTTTTTTTTCGTTTGTAAGCAATTTAATTTAATAAAAAAAAAAAAAAGAATAAATATGAGGTAATCTTTGTTACGAATAAATTTAATTTATTTATTGAACTATATTTTTATTTTTAATTATATATCAACTTAATTAAAATATAGTAACATGTTAAAATATTTTAACATGACTTGTATCATTTATAAACTGTTGGGCAGTTGCCCTTACGGCACTATTGCTTTTGGATACTATTTTATTTTGATGAAGATCACATAACTTACATTTGATTTTAATAACGTAAGTCTTCTCTTTTTCTGTGATCATCGCATCGGCATAGCATCGGCAAAGTCCCAAGATTTAAAAGTTTTTAAAGTAAATCTTTTGTCCTTCAAAATGCAATCCATATTCGAACTTTAAACAATTTAGAGATAATAGAAATATACAAGGTTTTTATATACTAGTTTGTTTTGTTTTATAAAGAAAAATACATATTCATTAGTAAAAAATGGAGACTGTCATTAAACTAAAACGTGCCTTAGTATTTATTTAACGGAACCTGTAATGTGCGCGTGCATAATAAAACCTCCGTTATATAAATGTATTCAACGTAATATTAGTGTCATCAGCGGATGTTGTAGTCTACTCATGATTTCTTTACCTTGTAATATAACTTGATTTATGAAAAAAAAACTTATTGAATCGCACGCAGAAGAATTTTAACAAATTGTCTTCATTCAAATATTGCGAGTAACAGGTAATTTTTTTTTCTGTGCCGACCCCCTCCCTCCGCATAACTTAAACTATATACCATTAACTAATAAGAAAAGCAAAGACATTTTTTTTAACATCTCGAAAAAATGTCTTGATATTTTTGTTATCCTGATAACAAAATTATTATGACATTTTTTGAGATTTAATAAAAAAAATGTCAATTCGTAATTACAAATTTTTTTGCAAATGTTTTTTATTATAAATTCAGTAAAAAATTCATAAATTCTATATTACGAAAAACTTTTATATTCTGTATTAATAAATATGGAATATAGATTTTTTAAAAGTTTTTTACTAAAAACTTTAAAAAATTACTACTTTTTATTAAAAACATTGCAAAAAATTTGTAGTTAAGGATTGACAAACAATTTTTCATGTTGCTAAATATTTCAATAAAAAGTTTAGCGTCAAATTAATTGCTATAAAAAGGGAAAGATATATCGCGATGAAAAGTTACAACAATTATTTTTAAAGTAAATTCTTTTTTTTAATAAATATCTTTACATATCGTTATTTAAAAGTTAATGTGGTTTTTTTGAAAATTAATTACTTCTTTTACCGCTAATTTAAAAGTTAAAAAATGATAAAAAGTAGCTTAACCAAAACAGCTCTACGCGTACGTAAAAAGCGCTTAAGGCGTACGTAAATCGCTCTAGGCGTAACGCTTTAAAACAAGGCCTGATATATATATATATATATATATATATACACCTATATATATATATACACACCTATATATATATATATATATATATATATATATATATATATATATATATATATATATATATATATATATATATATATATATATATATATATATATATATATACACACCTATATATATATATATATATATATATATATATATATATATATATATATATATATATATACACACCTATATATATATATATATATATATATATATATATATATATATATATATATATATATATATATATATATATACACACCTATATATATATATATATATATATATATATATATATATATATATATATATATATACACACCTATATATATATATATATATATATATATATATATATATATATATATATATATATATATATATATATATATATATATATATATATATATATATATATATATATATATATATATACACACACACCTATATGTATATAAAATAAATTTGATTTTAAATAAATTTTTTAATTTTATTTAAAATCATTTTATTAATGAAGACATGTTTTGACTATATAGTCATCTTCAGTTAAAATATATTTGTTAAAAATGGTATAAAATATAGTATATAATTGTAAAAATAAACATAATAAAAGCCATAAAATTGTAAACAAACTTCCTATATATACAAAAAGGCTTATTAAAAATTATTTTAACAAATGTCAAATATAACAAAAGAAACCAGAAAACCATATTAAATTTTAAGAGTCATTTTAACATGGTTTACTTGATTATTCATATCGGGTTTTTCCCATCCTATATGAAAGCTTTCCTATAGGAAT
Organism: Hydra vulgaris; assembly: GCF_022113875.1. Classification (NCBI taxonomy): domain Eukaryota; kingdom Metazoa; phylum Cnidaria; class Hydrozoa; order Anthoathecata; family Hydridae; genus Hydra; species Hydra vulgaris. Next base: position 31,111,344 of record NC_061165.1, read on the forward strand.
GCTTTTTTTTTTTTAATTTTTAATTCAATTTTGTTTTTAGCATGATCCAAAATTGAAAAGCATTCATCATTATAATTTTGAAAACATTTTTCTTTTGAGTGAAGATGTTTATAAATAAGAGAGTTATTATCCCTTCTGTAGTATTTAATCACTCACGTCTTTAGGTGGCGAGAGGTTTTGCCAATATAACAGGATTTACATCCTGCACAAACAAATTTGTAGACAACGAATGATTTAAAATTTACAGGAAGGTGATCTTTAGATAAAAAAATATATACACTTTTAACGAAGTGAATACTAATTTTACAGTAACTGACTTACAATGTCTTTTTATAATTGTGTGTAAACTTCGTTTCGTTAGCTCAGATATTCGACCAATATAAGGGAGTTTGAAATAGCGAGAGTTTGTAAGGTCTTCAGACGGTAATAGAACGACATTTATCTTTATTTAAGACAATTATCTTTATTTAAGTAAGATTTGTGGATTTTTTCTATTAGCCAAGTTGGGAACGTTTGAAAATTTTGAAAAGATTCTTAATATCATAGCGGAGACCAAGGGTAGTGTTTTAATTTTGAAAGTTCTATCAATTAAACGTTTTATAAGACTTATTTTATATGTAAACAAAGTAAAGCTGTAAAAGTTGGTGTATAATCCAGTAAAGGTTTTTTTATGAAAAACTGTTGCAATTGTTGAACTACTCGACTTACATAAAGTTATGTCCAAATAAGATATTTTTGAGTTTTCTTGCTTTTCCATGGTGAAAGATATTGAAGAATGTTTTTTGTTTATGTAATCTAAGAATAAAATTGCGTGTTTTTCTGAGCGGAAAGCAGCAAAAATGTCATCTAAATATATATATATATATATATATATATATATATATATATATATATATATATATATATATATATATATATATATATTTCATCAACAAAGACTCATCAGAAATCCTTCAACAAAGACTCAATCAGATATATATATATATATATATACATATATATATATATATATATATATATATATATATATATATATATATATATATATATATATATATATATATAAATATATATATATATAAATGTATATATAAATATATATATATATATATCGGGTGGTTAAGAAAAAGTGAAAAATGTTTTTAAACATATTTCCTTATAGATAGAATTTGCTGCCAAACAGGCTAATGCTCATGATTTCATCATGTCCTTTGAGGTAAATATAATTTTTTAAATTAAGATTTAATTTTTTATTATACTTTATTTTATTACTACTGATAAAGTTGTTGTTATTATTTTTATTACTTTTTACTATACAAATTATATATATATATATATATATATATATATATATATATATATATATATATATATATATATATATATTACTTTTAAAAAGTATATTAGGTTTTATATATTAATTATATCATAGGAAGGTTATAACACCTATGTTGGTGAGCGTGGAATCAAACTTTCAGGTGGACAAAAACAGAGAGTGGCTATTGCACGAGCACTTCTTATGAATCCTGACATTTTACTTTTAGATGAGGTATCCCTTTTTTTAGTTTAGTTTAAATAAACATTTAAGAGAACTTTCTGTAAAAGATCAAAAACTCTGAATAAAAAAGGAAAAATTAGTATATATATATGTATACAGTTATGGCCATTGAAATCTGACCACCAGTATCATTTTACTTAAAACTAGTTTAATGTAGTAATAAACAATTGTATTATAGCAATAAAAGAATAACAGTAGCAATTAATGATTATAATGTAACATATCGTACATATTTAATGTTTATATTAATGTTTTTTACTCTCAGGTTCATTGAATTTAATATTTAGTGGCATGACCATGTGCTTTCAAGACTGCATTAATGCGATCTGGGATTGAATCCACGAGAGCCTGGCAATATTCTGGCGTTATTTCAGTAATACAAGCTTGACGAATTTTGTGTGCTAGATCGTCCAGTGATGTAGGATTAGTTCTGGATACTGCTGACTTTAACTTGACCCAGCAATTTTCCATTGGGTTCAAGTCTGGGGATGATCTCAGCCAATGACCCAGAACCTGAACGTTGTGATCCTCTAACCAAGATTTAACGAGACGAGATTGGTGACACGGTGCATCCTCTTGAAGGACTTTTAGGTATTGTTGGGAGTTAACAGTCTGTTCCTTCTGCATTAAATAAATACCACATTGACCAGATGAAGCTATCGCGCCCTACACCATGATTGAAGGACATTGCTTGACAGCTGGTACAGTATACCTTGCATTAAAACGCTGATTAGGGGGGCGATGAACTAATGACTTATGCGGAGCGAATTGCTTTATTTGTGCTCGTCGCTGAACATTACCTGGCGCTATTTGGTTATTGACCAGTGTCTGTGAGCTCTACAAAATGCGATCCTATCACGGATGTTCTTTAAAGAACATTCGCGGTTTGAGGGCTGGACGACAAGAACGTAGACCTGCATCTTTCAATAAACGTCTTTTAATTGTTCAAGTGCTGACTGTAACGACATTAGGTAGATCTGCCCTGATTTGTGTGCTGGATATTGTTGGATCTCTCACAGCAGCCCTGCTTATCATATTGTCTGTTTGTTTGCTAGTAATTCTAGCTTTACCAAAACGTTTTCTGGGCGCAGTGGATCCCGTGTCTTTGATTAGTTGTATAATATCATGAAAAGTAGATTTTGGCATTCGCAATCTTGCTGATATCTGACGCTCACTTGCACCATCCTCCCATAAAAGTTTAATATTAGCACAAACACCTTCCTTCGTAGTCATAATTAAATTGTGACAGTTAAATGATAATCCATACCTTACAATGAGATATATAGCTTAATAAATTTACAGTGCAATAAAATAAACGCTAATGTGATTGGCTAAAAGCTAATTAATTAATCATTGATGTCAGGGAAGAAAATAAATTGATTATTCACGTGCATAGACTGTTTTTCTTTATATTCAGCAGTGGTCGGATTTCAATGGCCATAACTGTATATATATGTGTGTGTATATATATATATATATATATATATATATATATATATATATATATATATATATATATATATATATATATATATATATATATATATATATATATATATAATATATATAGTATGCATATATGCAATATATACATATATATATATACACACACACACACACAAAATGATGCATAAAAAAAATAAAACAACATTTACAATTTTTATGCTTGATTTATGCATATTACTCATAATTTTTTTTTATACATTATTTATTTTTTGTTTATAATTACACTTTTTTTTAACAATAATTATGTTAATAATTATTGTTAAAAAAAGTGGGGAAAAATATACTTGTAATTAAATATGCTCCTAGAAGGGTTGCTAGCAACAAGAATTTAAGTTAGAACCTAGCAAGATTGCAAGCAACCACAGTTTAAGCAAGGACATAGCAAGTTTGAAAGCTTCATTTAAGTTTGCAAGCTTCAATTTAACTTTAGACAAAATGAAAAGAGTCAAGAAAGAAGAAAGAATGCTTTAAGTTTACAGATGATTTGAAAAACTGAAAGTTTAACAGATGACTTTTTAACTGACCTATTTTAGATGACCTAATTTTAACTGAAAGTTAAAATTAGGTCAGGAAAACAAGGAGATAGAAGAGACTTTCAAAGAACTGATGCACAATAAAAAGAACTAGGTTAATTAAAGTTTTATGTCAATGAAGAAATATTTATAGTTAGAGGCGATTTGTAGCTAAATAAAAAGTCAAGCGAGACTAAAAGTCAAGCGAGACTATATTTTGGTTAATGGAACAAGATCTAATTGCTTGCTTAAGTGGCAATCGTTGTAGATTTTGTAGAAAAGAAGTAAAGATAGATCCTTTTGATGATCGGAGCTCAAGTTTATCAGCTAGAATAGGTCCAGCTACATTTAAAATTTAGTTTTAGACTTTTTCTGAACGAGAAGAGCATAAAATTTTTATACAAATATAAGAATTTTTTACACCATGACAAATAAGAAATTTATAGAGAATGAAATAAATAACGAGCACCGTAAAGAGAAGCAACCTTGGCAGATGCTAACTTTGCAATGGATTTTATATAAGTTTTTATTATTTTATTTAGGTTTTTATGAGAGCCAGTAATGAAAGGTAATCTGAAAAGATGTAAATCAGAGAATTCAAGAAGAGTGTTATTTTTCATCAACAACATTAAAATGATTATTATTAGTAAATAATTGAGCTTTGTTTGGTTTAAAATTAACCAGCTTATGCAATACACAGTCATTTAAGATCTGCTGTTTGAAGCAATTAAATAGTGATGATAATTCTTTTTTTCAAGGTTTATGTAGTACATAGCTGTGTCATCAGAAAAATGAGTCTCGTGGTAAGGTTATCAGTATGATCATTACAAACAACAAAGACCAACTTGATCAGAGTTAAATTTGATCTTGAGTTGCTTCACACAGGTTCGGTTCCAGATACACTGTATTAAAAGAGACTAAGTAGAAGACCAGCATGCTAGACTCTAATCAATTAAAAAGCTATGATATGTCAAAAGTAAAGGCACTTGCTTCTGCGCTTCTATTTAACACACAATAAAGTCTTTCTTTTATAGTGGTTAACGCCATCAGTAGAACGAAAAGATTAAAATCTTTAACGATTTTTATACAGTTGCTGTACTCAAAATGAGGTATTAAAGTTTGTTCAAGACTAAAAAATTTTGTTAGTATTAGTAAGAAGACTAATCGGGCCATCTATAGAGTTTTTAAAGTTTTAGCCACAAATATCAACTAGATCCAATGGTAACCAGAGTAGTTGGAATGTCTAACAATCAGTATACCTGTTTCTCTGTGACGACAGTGAGCAGGCATTCATTAGATTTATTCATTAGTCTTTGTTAATAACACTGTTAATTATCTAAAAAATCTTCAGAACTCAACTAAGTAACCTTTAACTGAAATAAAATGAGATTTATTGATATGAGAATAATGGACCATAGCATCAAGTTTAACCTTTTTGCATTGGTTTCTTGCTATGATAAATCCCCTTTGTTCTCAAGAGAGTTGTTTTTGTTAAAAATATCAATTTTATTACACTTTTATTATACTTTTTTTGTTTCAAGTTTATATTATATTTTAGGCTACAAGCGCACTTGATTCTGAAAGTGAGCATTTAGTGCAAGAAGCTATAGATCGAGCAATGATCGGAAAAAGAACTGTGTTAGTCATAGCCCACAGATTATCAACAGTGCGCCACGCATCCCGGGTAAAAATATTTTATTAATGGTGTACAGAAATATTCAAAAATATCAAAAAAGTATATGTATTAATAGACTTTCTGACAATAGTTGATCATTTATTGATATTATGGACTTTTTACACAATCTTCAGGTAATTGTAATAAACAAGGGAGTGGTAGCAGAAGAAGGTACCCACGATGAACTTATTCAAGCTAATGGAGTTTATAAAAAACTTGTACTTCGACAACTTGAAAAAGGGCGTTTACAAAACGAGACTAATGATGATCTTGATGTCGATGAACTTGATTCTAAAATTTAAAAAGTTGGATCATAACATAGTAATGAACGAATAATTAGCAAATTTAAAGTTGTTTGTGTCAAGTTTTTGTACTTTAAAAAAAGAACTATCAATAATTTTTTTTAATGAAAGAAAATTTCGTTTGTGTATTGGTTTATTTGTGCATATTTTATGTGTATGTGTTTTTTTTTTCTGTATTTGTGTTTTTTGTTTCTATATGTTTCTATATATATATATATATATATATATATATATATATATATATATATATATATATATATATATATATATATATATATATATATATATATATATATATATATATATATATATTTATATTTATATTTATATTTATATTTATATTTATATATATATATATATATATATATATATATATATATATATATATATATATATATTTATATGTTTATGTGTTTTTTTTTTCTGTATTTGTGTTTTTTGTTTCTATGTGTGTATTTTTGTATGTTTGGTTTTTTTTTAAACAAGCAAACAAACTATTTAAACTATTTATGAAATCAAAAAATTTTTTTTTCCTAGTTTAGTTACTTTTACGAATTTGTATATTTTTATTAATTTATAAGGAAGGTTTAAGGTATAAATTTAAAATGTTTAGTATTAAAAATGGATTAAGGGTATTTGTATGTTATTAACAAAACTGTTCCTTAATAATATTCCAGCTTTTTGCATAATCTTGAATATTGCTGTCAGCTGATATTTAACCTAGAAAAAAGGTGTTGAAATCAGTGTTAAACATTAACAAAAGTGTAATTTTTTATTGTAAAAATCATTTTTATTGTAAAAATCATTTTTATTGTAAAAATCATTCTTTAATGAAAAAAACATTTTTTTATTCATATTTTTATCTTTATAAACATTTGAAGTAGTTACTCGAAGTACTTGAAGAAAAACATGGTATAAATAGGATAGGGTACATGACAAAATTTTTTCGGAACAAGTGAATCCTGAGGCCATTTGATGCGCTGAATACGATTATCTGGGGATTTTTGGCCTATTCACATGTCTTCACAATCCTAATGTCGAATTGCAGCCATTTTTTCAAAATCTCCATTTTTCAAGGCGGGTATTTTTTTTTTTCTCTAAAACAGGCCTAATAATGTGTCATTTGCAGTTTTTTTTTTTTTTTTTAATGGGATATTCAAAAAACGCACTTAGATTATCGTATCTGTCAAGAAATTCAAGTAATCTAAAATAACATGTTATTGTTCTTGTTTTTCGCGCTATTGCACCGCTTTCTCCTAAATGCATCTTTTTACCTTGTGAGCCGTGGCAAGTCACGTAGGCACATACGGTACACTTGACAGTCGTCATGTCCGCACTAGTATAAAACAATGGTTACTGCTCCAAAAACCATCATTTCAAAAACATGCGCTTCATAGGATTCAACAAACACAGTAAATAAAAGAAGCAATCGTGATGCGAAATGCCTGTTCAATGAAGTGTACAGCGAACAGAAAAAATTCATCGTTCGGCCTAAACTCCAGACTGGAGCACACATGTTGGGTCGAATGCTTCATCTGTGCACCACAAAACCAGAACAGAAGACTCTGTCTCAAGAGGCTGCCAGTAAACCCAAAAGCCTTTCTGGAGCAGCCGAATTCATCAAAGATTGGATTGCAAAGAACGATTATCCTTTACATGTCAATAATATTGCGAAAAAATTTTGCACTGACTATCAGAAATCGTAGGAATGGTAGGTAGAAGTAAATGTACAGCCATACAGAAGTAAATTGTGCATCCGTGGCGCAGTGGTAGCAAAATTGCATCAGAAACAAAGAATCTGTGGTTTAAACTCCACTTCTGGGCAAGTTTTGCGACATCAGTTAAAAAGAAGGCATAAACTTCCGATTAAATGTTTATCCGCGGTGCTCTGTAACAAGTCCGTAAGGACTTCAACACCTAAATAAAATAAAATTAAAAAAAATGAGCTCAACGACAGCATGACCAAATACGCGAACGGCATACGTACTAAAGACAAGTTGTACCTAAAGAAAATGGAGCAACAATTTTAAGTGACAATGACATAAAAAGATGAAATTTTCTATCAAAATAACTGTTATGGGTTTTACACTTTTACGTGTCTCGGCACCGTGTCTAGGAAGTGAAACAAGCAGAAGAAACGACTTCCCCAAAGACTTTTATCAGCTGAGAAAAAAAAAAACGGCTTGATGACCACCAAACTGCACGAAAACTGACGTATCCTGCATCACCAAAACATGTTGCTAGTAGCTCTCAATCATCACAGTAAATCTGGATGACACAACCAAAGTAGCGGGCCATCGTATGACGACATTAAAACTGATCATATAACTAAAACCTATCCAAACAAGTGGAACAGTCACTACCGGCTACATAAAAAATGCTAGTCATTCTGGATCAGATGGAGCAGTGAAGTATACGCTCAGACTTAAATGCTTAGCAGCTCTAACTGACGTTAAGGTTCAATTGGTTATTTAAACATTTTTACACACTTAGCACCAATTAAATATTTAAAAATGAGCGTTTGGGCAGCATCCATGATGCTATCGTTTGACCACGAGTTACACAAATATACTTGCTGGTCTACAGTTCAATAACTTTAATCAAACTGGTTCAATCCTTTTTAGTTTCAAATGAATTGATTATTTGATGTATTTTTTTGAAGGTTTACTCAACTGTAAATTAAAAGTTTTTTTTGCCAAATAGCAATCTAAGTAGATTTTTGTCAATTTGCATAAGATATTTTTTGCGCAAATAACAGCCTATGGGAGTTTTTTTTGTGCAAATTGTTTGCTTTTTTGCGGATAAATTACAATTTATGCAGGTTTCCAGTTATCGTTGAATACTTACTTTTATTGTATTGCCTTAAACTTAGGAGATCTTGATTTCGGAGTTCAGAGAAGTTCGTAAAAGTAACTTTTTTTTTTCGCGATATCTTATTAAACCTGGTATACGCAGAACCGTCTCGAAGATATCTAAAATGGGGGAGTGAAGTATCTGTTTCTTGCCGACAAAAGATAGGAAAAAAATTGACCAGGTCTAGTGTCTAAGTTGCTCACTAACTTTTGAACAAAATTTTTCTAGGGGGTTAGACACCTTTTACATTCCCCGATTGAGACGGCCCTAGATATACGTACAATATAATGATCAACATGTTTGCGTTTTGGCAAGCAACCTATGACCAAATATAATCAAAAGCGATTTTTAAATGACGTTTATTGTAATTATTTGTAAGCAATTTTTAAATGACGTTTATTGTAATTATTTGTTAGCGTTTTTAAATGACGTTTATTGTAATTATTTGTTAGCGTTTTTAAATGATGTTTATTGTAATTATTTTCAGATGTAGTATAGTAATAAGTACACAGTAAATAAAATACCCGTTATATTTTTAAAAAACATAACGGGAGTTTTCCTCGCACATAACGGTTTTAGCGTTATGTTTAGTCATAGCAAAATTGCCTTAAACATAACGGTTACATAACGCTAATTTACCGTTATGTGCGAGGAAAACTCCCGTTTTGTAACGGGTAATTACCCGTTATGTTACCGTTATGTTGAAAATCTAACATAACGGGTAATTACCCGTTATGTTACCGTTATGTAAAATGAAAATTATATTAAAAAAAAAAAACGCATAATTCTGCATGACTATTCGCAGAAAGTACTTAACAAAAAAACATTTTTTTGTCAATAAAAGTTGTAATAAGAAAATAAAAATTATGCAGTTTTATATCATAATATATTTATATTATATTATTTATAATATTCATGAAAATTATTTACAAAATAATTGAATAAATTATTTACAAAATAATTGAATTTACAAAATTATTTACAAAATAATTGAATAAAATAACTTATTAACATTTATAAATTCAAAATTAATTTGCATTGCTTTGAAAAGATTGCAGAAGAAAAATGCATTTTTTAGACAATAAAGCCAATTGCAAAAAGCCTCAAATATCTTGCTAACATACCAGAAGCCGCCCAAAACAAGAATATGTCAAATCTAGCAAATAGTAAACAACCGTCAAAACAACCACTATATGTACTGACCAAGCGCTGAACATCCATTTCGACACCTCTTCAACTTCTTGCATCATATTCTGTTTTATTAAAGATAACTTGTGGACCATATAAGCTTTGGCATAATTATTCATGTAGTGAATCACTAAAATTTTATAAATAAAAAATAATTATTACTATCATAAAATAAACAAACTATTATTAATACATTAAATAGAAAAAAGAAAAAAGCATGTGAACCATTGCAATAAAAAATATGCTTAACATTAGTTAAAATTTCGGCAATATTACAAGTGAGAACAATTTTCTTTCCCCAAGAAATTTGGCAACACCCAGCCGGCACAACTCAGAAAATAGTTACGCTTGGTTTCTGTTGCGTTTTTAAAACCTTCTAAAACAAAAAGAATAACACGTATCCTAAATGGTTTTTATTCCGTGAAATAAACTATTACTATTTAACATAAATACTAGTTAAAGTATTAATGGTTTCACCGTTATGGAGACGTAGTATTATATTTTAATAACTTTCCGTAAAGAATGTGAAACCACTGGTAAAAATATGCGACATTTAAATTTGACTTTAAAACCTCAAAAATCACGTGTTAAACTCTAGTAAAACTGCCCGTAATATACACCTGCCTTTGGTTTACCCCTGGATCGTGAAAAACACGTGCCTATATAGGTTTTATTTCCGAAAAAGAAACTAGATGTGCCGATAGGGCAGCCTTTATTATTTTCAACTATTAACAGTTGAAGAAATAAGTAAAGCAGTTATTATTAGTTTATACTACTTTAATTTTACAAATAGTATATTTAACATTTTTTAATACTTGCAATACAAAATTAATGTTAAACTCACCTAAATGCCTACTCACCTAAATGCCAATTTTAAATCAAAACATTTATTCAACAAGGAATACTTTTTTGGTGATTGATTATTCGTGTCTTTAAATGGCGAGTAGTTTCGCCAATATAACAGGATTTACAGCCTGCGCATTCAAATTTGTAATTAAAGGCTGTAAATCCTGTTTATTGGTGAAACTACTCGCCATTTAAAAACACAAATAATCAAGCAGCAAAAAAGGGATAAAAACTCACAAGCTTATAAACATATTCATTCAAATGAAAGTTGTTTTAATAGTTTTAATCATGGTAGTTTTTCAATCTTGAATTCACCCTCCAACAAATTTATATTAAAACTCAAAGAAAGCATGTACAGAGAGTGGGAAAAACCCACTATTAATAAACAAATGAACCATGTAAAAATAACAATTTCGATCTAGTTCTTTTTAGCATTACCGGTTCTTTTATCTTTTATCTTTTTTAAAACAATTGTTACATTTTTTAATTGCTAATTATAAGGTCTCTACTAGTTCAACTTAATTTTGATAATTTGATTTAAGCATTTTTATATATTTTAACTGATGATGGCTATGATATAGTCGAAACATGTATTATAAAATAAATGATTTTAACAAAAATTAAAAAAGTTGTCTTATTTATTAGAATATTTACACATTTTATGTTGAAAAGAAACTTTGGATGTATAATTATATATATTTTATATTATAATTATATATATATATATATATATATATATATATATATATATATATATATATATATATATATATATATATATATATATATATATATATATATAACGCTAATACTTACTTAACATAACGCTAACATAACGGTGAACATAACGCCAAAATTTTCAATTGCCGTTATGTAACCGTTATTTTAGCGTTATGTTTTTTGCTGTGTACTCTCATTTGGAATACTCATTTATGAAAGGGAGTATTTATTTAAAAACCTAAAATGACTGATAGATTTTTTTTTTACCAGGAAATAAGTTAAGGGAGAAACTTATTTTGAGCGAGTCATTTTAAGATGCTACACTGGTTATATCTCAACTAAAAATAAGCTCCAAGTTATTATGAAAATGAAATATTAAAAAATGAAAAAAAAAGTGAAACAAACAACTTTATTAAAGTAATTAAATTTATTTATCAAATTAGTTACTTTTATTAAGACATGAATTCCGCCCTACTATCATTACCAAAAATTGTAATATCAGTTTTTAGCATTACAGTTTAATTAAATATACAGACTAATACACAATACAAATAATGCACTACATTTTTTTTTCCTTTTACCTTCATTTACTTTTAAAAAATTATTTTAAAAGTAAATGAAGAAAATTTTTCGTAACTCTAGATGACAAATTGTATAGATCTCAATAAGGATTATAAAAATAAATGCAAAATAAAATTTTTTTTTCAACTTTTGAGTTGTTTCAGGATTGTATTATAAAGAATTAAAATTGTTTTCTTCAAGCTTTTGTGTTGGCAAAGTATTTAGTAATTCCTTTTATGTCAATTTTTACACCTTTTCAATAATAATGCAAGATTGTGTAAAATCTGGAATACAGATTTTAGGCATGTTGGAGGACATAGGAAAATTGTTGTTTTGTTTTTTGAGTCCAAGCACATTTGCACGAGTTAGAGTCACTTCACAATCATTATAATTTTAAATATACACAGAATATAATTATATTCCTGAAAAAATTGAAATAAATGGTTATTTTTCTACAATAAAATTTTCAGGCTAAAACTTTTGTAACTAACAAGCAAAATGATCAAACCTCCATTATCAAAGTGGACAATGTTTTACATTATCAAAATGGACAAAGTTTTACGATACTTTATGTTTTCTGAAGATGTAACTAAAAAGTTTTTAATGAAATACAGAATTAAATATCTTTTGGAAGTCAATTAATAAAACTAAAAAGTTTTTTTTTATTATGCTTTATTTCAAAAGGTGTTTACAATAATGTAATTTTTTACTAATCCTTTATTTGTTGATAGTGTAATTATAACTGTTTCTTATTTTTCATTTTCTATATGTATCAGCATTTATTTAAACGTCTTAGAAGCAGTTTTTTAGGTTTTTTTCGGCGATTCTCGGTGACATAATCATCTGTTCTTCTTCGAGTCCCCGCGTTCTTGATTTTTTAAATTTTTTACAAGTTATTGTATTTTATAATGAAATTATTACTTTGTTTTTGAAAAGCGTATTTATGCAGAAATATAATTCTAAACAAGAACAAACAAACAACACTAAAAAAACACCATCTGTTATCGATAGTCGAAACCGAGGTATTTTATTTTTTACACGCAAAAAACTAATTTATGCATATAAAATTAGCTTAACAATATTATATTGAATATATTAAAAAAAACCTATTCGTATTTTAAAACATGAAGTATAAAAGTTTTGTTTTCACTTAACTAAAAAATTTTTTTTGAGTCGTTATATGAAAAACCAATTAACCCCAGTTTTGCCGCGTTGTCCCCTTTTTGAAAGCATCCAAGAGCATTGGATGTCTTCAAAAAGGTTACCATGGAGGAACATTTGAAGGAAACACGTGAAGAGAGATACTTGAGCTTATAATATTAGTTAAACTGTATCCTTGGAAACGATGAGAAAGTTTAATAAGTTGTTCATTGTGTCTTTGGCTATAAACTTGACCCAAAATAATTTTAATTGAAATTGATTTTGCAAAGCTTTTTCCGAGAGTATTTGTATTTTTTACACTTCATATTTAAAACCAAGTTATTAATAAACATTTATAGTAAACTTTTTTTAGGTTTGAGTAAAACAGCTCATGGTTACCTGGAAAGTACATGCTGTAACCACACATCTGTAAAAATTCGTTGATTTGAATGGTCTTTGCCTTGGGCAATCTGGGACACCTGAATCTTACCAAACTTATTTATTACACATTTGAAAAGTGTAATAAATAGGTTTAGCGTTTCGCATAAACATAAGGAAAGAAGCAAAAGAATTGCTAAAGTATTCAGCTCAAATAATTTATAAGTTATTGAACATCATTTGTACATCAAAACTATTTTAACATTATTAAAATCTTAAGTTTAAAACATTTTCAAATATATTAAAAAAGACAATAAAAATACATAAGTATAAACGGTTTTAAAATATTTTATTTAGTATTTATTATATTATTGTTGTTTATATATTAGGTCATTAGGAAACTGTGCATACAATACTAATATTCTATTAAATTACTTATATACTATTAATATGTTCTACTTTACTAAGCATACTATTTTCCTAAATTAATTTCAAGCGTATTTAAACTTTTTTTTGCCAACTTAAAGCAGTCCAATGATGTTGATGTATAAATACAAAATTAAAAACCCATAAAAAGTTAGAATAGAAAGTTATTTTATCTTAACTTTACTATTCTGTCAATATATTTAGTTTTTTTAAATACGAAAATAACTTTTTAGCAGATTTTCAATGTCAATTTTCTAAAAATGCGATACCTCACAGATTTTTCTAAATATAAAAATGAAGTGTCCAGATGCACCACGTACTATAATTATTATCATTTTTGGGTACTCCGATAGTAAACTTAAACCTGAAATTTCTGAGCTGTATGTATGGTAAATAATAAAAACTAAAGAAAAAGAGTTGTATTGAACTTTTAAAATATAACTTATTGCTAGTTTATACAATGTTATTACAAATTTAAATGATAATAAACAGTTTTTCAAAATCATATTCTTTGCATTTTTTTTAAGAACAAATAAAGTGATAAAATGCTGTAAAGCAATACTTTTATTTATTATGAAAAATAAAAAATTACCTACACTGAATACTTTCAATTAAAATGGATACCGTGCATTCTTATAAATAAGGAACTAAAACTAATGTCAAATTTTAGCAAGAGAAATCTTTCTGTTTCATTACAAAAATTTTTCTGTTTCATTACAAAAAAAAAAATCTTTTTTTTTGTAATGAAACAGAAAGGAGTTAAATAAAGTAATAAAAACTATTTTCTTTTGCACAATGTTAATTTTAATTTATTTTGGTAAACTAAAATATTTTCATGGTACTTGAATTACATAAAACATCAGTTGTTTTACACTCACTGCGAAACATTTGTTTAACTTTTTTTTTTACCCAGTACTATAAACTTTATTTTATTACTTACGATAAAAGTTTAAAAACTTATTTTTTTTCTTTTTAGCCACATAAAAATTATTAAGAAACGGTGACACCTGTTCATCTTCTGAAAAATTATCAAAAAAAGTATCTGTATTGACGAAGTTAGTAACGTTACTATTTTTGACGGAACGTTTAGGGAAAGTATAAGAAGTTTCGCGAACTTCTTGCTTCGAACTACCTTTTACTATAAAACTTCCCCCTTGAAGTTTTTTATTCCAAAATGGGTATTTTTGTTCCCGATTATTTTCTAAAAGTTTGCTTTCGTTTAACATCTTTTCATTTTTTTGTTCTTTATTTAACTTTTTATCGTTTTTATTTATCTCAAGCATAATTTCCCTGCGACCTCTAATTCTTTGCATTTCGTAACATTTTTTTTCACCAATGTTGGTATTATGTTCAGCAGGTAAAGTCTGAGTTCTTGAAACTCTAGGAGATATACTTGCAGAGTTAACTAACTCTTCATTTTGTTTATGGTTGTTCACGAAAGGTTCAAAATTATTAACATTTTTATTTTTATCTGATCTTGGTGAACGCAAAGGAGAATGGATTCGAGTTTCATCAAAATATCTTGTTGGCCGATTTACAGACTTGATTATTTCAGTTGCCTCTTGTGTTCGAATTGTTCTTGCAACGCGTGAAGTGGTTGCCTGTGAGCCTTAAAAAAAATTTAAATACAATTCTACAAAATTTTTGTTATATTTTATATATATATATATATATATATATATATATATATATATATATATATATATATATATATATATATATATATATATATATATATATATATATATATATATAACAAAAACCGTATAACTATAAATAACCGTATAATAATGAATCCCCATAAAAATTAAAATCATTTTAGTTAATTTTTATTGAAATGATGATCATAAAAGTTGCACTCTACATTTACAATTTAATTGTAAACTATTTAATAATTTATTTTCCTAATATTTACTTCTTCACTTTGTTTTAAAAAAATAAACATTTCTCACCGTTATTAGAATGAGAGATTCCGCTGTCACAGTCAGTTATGGGATCAAGGTCAATGTGGTTTGTTGACTCGTCAGAACATTTTAGCAAGTGGCCATTACATGAACGTTTTAATGAAACGTCTATATCTTTATAGTTGTTAGATATGATAGGGTCATATGCCGTGTTTAGAACGTCGTTTTTATATGGCTGATCTTTGCCGTCATAAATGTAAAATCCTACGACATTTGTATCCGGGTTGTTTTCTTGTATTATGAGATTATCTAGTTGATTTAAAGTCCTTTTTAAATAAGTTTCTTGTAGAGTTGCGAAGCCACCTTTTTCCATTTCATCAAAATGTTGACGTAAAAAAAGCAGCTCATACCTAGCTTCGCTTATACAAACTTGAACTTTTTTGAAATGTTTTTTAAAGTAGCTTTTATCGTCATCTGTTAAAAACAGTTCATTCTCTAAACCGTAGAGCGTTAGCGAAAGATCTTCTAATGTTTGTAATATGCTATTAATATGCCAAGGGTACGATTTTTCTTCAATAATGCATTTCAGTTTTGTAAAACCTGGGTGTAATTCTGAACACATATCTTTTGGGGCTACTCGATAAATCGGTAATTGAGAGTATATATTTTTTAAATCATATTCTGTGTTGCTTTTAGAAGTTTTTAAAAGATGCTCCTTTGATTGCACGTCATTACTGTTAACTATATGTGTATGTTTTTTAAAAACCAGCGTTGTTGAATGACTTTCACTTTCTTTATCGACATTGCTTAACATTTGTTCACTTAAATTATTTGTTGATTGAAACTCAGAAATACGTTTATGGTGGTTAGTGAGAGAGTATAGTTTTTCTATAGACTTTTCAATAACATTAATTTCATCAAATAAAAGTTCTGGATAAACCTCTTTATCGGTATTCGAGCTAATCTCGATTTCATTATTTCGTTTCCTAATTGCAATGTCACATGCAACAATTAGCTTACACAATACAGTTTTCAACTCATTGACATATTTAAAGAATACAGACGAATGACTAAGAATACCGGTATTGAAGCAATCTTTTTTACGATCTGATGTTTCATGTATTAATGCAGTAATCAGAGGTTTGATCAAACTTAGATCACTAACTTTTAACAACAGCAAAAAATCTTTATGAAACCTGTTAAGTTTCTTTTTAAGAGTTATTGCTGATGTTTTATATTTGTAAACCTTTTTACTGAGCATTTTAATAACTCCAAATATTTTACTTAGTTTTTTCTTTGAACAATTACTATTTTTTACATTTTCAACTTTAACCAAAAGTTTATTGAGGTTTTTAACAATATTTAGCGACTCAGAATGCAAATCAAAACATACGCTCTTTTTTCTACCAACTACGGATTCATCTTGATGAGAAAACTGATACTTTGGCACTTCTCCTGTAAAGAAATTGAAATAAATTTTAAAAACAAGTAAAACGCTTATGTTCCACAATTGGAATACAACGTACCTTTGTTAACATTAAGCAGAATCTCTTCTTTGCAATTAAGTATTTTTGCTAAATGACTTACAAAATTTATATAAGTCTTCCTCTCATTATCGCTTTTAACAATATGTTGCAACGTTGTATCAAAATAAAGCTCAAACTTATGTGTAGTCGATGTTAAAAAGTTTGTCAGTTGTTCTGGTTTAACGTCGATATTTTCCGACAATAAACCAAATAAATTATTATCAATTTCCAGTAACGGATCGCTCTCTTTTCCGTTTGCTTTTAAAAGTTTAAATATTTTTTTTTGATTTTTTGAATACATATAAAATAATGTTTTAAAATTAAAAATCATACATTTAACTATATTTTCAGACTCATTGTTTTTTGTAATTGTTTTACCATGTAGTATTTGTAAACTTTCAAGTTGTTCTTCTAAGAGCTCTACACGTCCTTTAAAATGTAGTTTCTCGTGAGTTATGCACTCAATTTTTTCGAGGCATTTATTCAAATCTTCTTTCAAGTGATTTTCTTGTTGTTTTATTGCCATTAGGTCTCTTCTAAGTTTTTGATTTTCGTACATATGTTGAAAGATTTGATCTTCAAAATCCATTTTAAGAAGCTCGTTTGATTGAACAGTTTTTCTTAAAGTTATTTGCTCGTGTTCTTTACATTGTAATACAATTTTCATTTCTTCGTTTTCTTTTATTCTCATTTTTGTTTCTTGTCTTTGATTTTGAAACTCATTTCTCAAAGTTGTCATTTCGAGTTGAAGAGACTCGTGTTTATTTTCAAGGTTACTTAATTCTTTTGATAAAGAACTTGTTTTTTCTGTTTGATCGTAGAGATTGTTATAAGCCTCGTGTAACTCGATTTGAATTTTTTTAAGCATGTTTTGTAACTTAATATTTTCTTCATCTAAACTGTTGTAAAAGTTATTTTCTTCATTTTTTCTTCCTTTCAGTTTAAGGTTATCCTCTAAAAGAGATTGCCGATCACTAGAAACAGACTTAAAACGGTTGTGCAACATGTTTAGCTCCTCAAGAGTTATTTTGTGTTGATTTTCAACCTGTGCAAACTTTTTGTTTATTGAATCTCTTTCGTGCGTTAATATAAGAATTTGAGTCGAGGAGACGTTGAGCTGCTCGTCGCGTTCTTTTAAAAGTTCCTTTAAATCTACATTTTCATTGGATACTTTAATTACTGTCTTATAAGCATAATCAATTTCATTTTCCAGAGTTTCAGTCAACTTACGAAATATTGTTATATTGTTTTTTACTTGATTGGATAAAAAATCTTGAATAAAAAGTGTATTTTTCTTGGGTTGCATTTCATTTTGAAAAACGCTTGTTGAGTTTGTTTGTGCTAATGTGGATTGATCTGTTTCAAATGCGTTTTTCAAAAAGCAATATTCTTTTGGCATCAAATCTGATACTATGGAAAGTTCACCAGCATTTTCCAAAAAATTGATGCTAACTTCATCGATCAAATTTTTTATTTTATCAGCTAAAGCTTTGACGTTAGCTTCAATGTCGCATTTCTTTAAAGAATCGCTACTAGGTATTGATAAGTTCAAAAACTTCTCTTCTTTTGCAGAAACAGTATTCTTTAAAGTACCCAAAATGCTTCTGTAAAAAAAATTCAGTTTTTATGAATCTTTTGCTTAAGATACTTAAAACAAGATATTTTAAGGTAAGAAAAATTATTTTTACTGAAATATATAATAATTCAGAATAAATTTTTTTTTTTAATAATGAAATTCGATTACAACTGCTAAACTTTTTCGAGTCAAAAATTTGAAATTTTTATCAAATCTCGAAATTTAATAAACCAGTTGAAAGTTTGGAGTAATTAGACTTATTTTGTTATATAAAACATTTTGAACCCTTCTAATAATTTTAAATTAAATATAAAAACTTTTTGAACTTTTCTAATAGTTTAAACATGCATCAAGGTTAGTATCTTACATAAAGTATTTTACATAAAGTTTAATGTTTTTATGCGTGTGCGAGCGTGTTTACAATGCACAAATATGATCAATGAAATCGACTTAATCAAAAAAAAAAAAGAATTTATTCTACATAACTATTTTATTTAGACAAAAGTATAATAAACAAAGTGAACCAGAACATCACCCAATAAACAAAGTGAAACAGAACATCACCCAATAAACAAAGTGAAACAGAACATCACCCAATAAACAAAGTGAAACAGAGCATCACCCAATAAACAAAGTGAAACAGAACCCAATATTACCATTATTATGATGTTAGAGAAAAAATTTACTAAAAAAAGTCAAATAAATCAAAAAATAATTTATCTTACAAACCTTATTTTTTTTAAAAAAAGTATATGATAAACATGGCCTTAAACAAGAAAAAATATCTTAAATATATTAAAATAAAATATATACTTAAGAAAATAATATTTAGCATATTATTTTCTTTAAAATTTTTTTATTAATTGTTTTAAATTAAAGTTTACAAATCCTTATTATTTAAATGGTTGTTAAATATTGTAGTAACGTTAGCCTGGGTAAGTAAAGCAGGTCTTGATGTAGACTTCAATTAATTTTGTAATAAATATTTACTTAACAAAAAAATAATTTCCTTGGAAGTTTACCAGTTTACTTTTAGGGGCATAAACTATGCCGTATAGTTGGTAACTGTTCTTATAAAAATATTATAGCTTACTTAAGAAACTCCTCTTTACTCAAGTGGCGTTCTTCTAAACAAAGAAATATAAGCGAGAGCAATAGTTTCCAGGCAGACTCAACTTGCACTTCCACGAGATTATTATCTTTTAAATCACTATCTTCATAAACATTAAACGTTTTATCTGAGTGTGAATTTGTTGCGTTAGCCATACTTGTAGCATACTTTAAAAAAAAAAAAATGTCCAAAACTTTTTTTTTCATCAATATAATCCCATTAAGACCCAAAGATGTCTGTTGACATTCTGAAGGTTTGCATGTGTTTGATAAAATCCACTGCTCTAAATAAAAATTTTTGTTTAATTTTGTTTAATGTATATATATATATATATATATATATATATATATATATATATATATATATATATATATATATATATATATATATATATATATATATATATATATATATATATATATATATATATATATATATATATATATATATATATATATATATATATATCCCGGTGGGAAATGAGCCAGCGACTAGCTAGCTTTATAGCAATTTTCTAGAGATTTATATATATATATATATATATATATATATATATATATATATATATATATATATATATATATATATATATATATATATATATATATCCCGGTGGGAAATGAGCCAGCGACTAGCTAGCTTTATAGCGATTTTCTAGAGATTTATTATATATATATATATATATATATATATATATATATATATATATATATATATATATATATATATATATATATATATATATATATATATATATATATATATATATATATATATATATATATATATCCCGGTGGGAAATGAGCCAGCGACTAGCTAGCTTTATAGCGATTTTCTAGAGATTTATTATATATATATATATATATATATATATATATATATATATATATATATATATATATATATATATACACAAAAATAGCTTCAAACAACTGGCATACCATGTTTGAAGGTCATACAGCTAACGATAATTTTTCCTTACTTGTTAATATATACAAAAAATACATTAAAGAACACATACCATCAACTTTAGTTCCACCTAAAATAAAAAATGCACCGTGGGTTACACCAGAGGTAAAAGCAGCAGTAAAAGAAAAACACACGTTATGACTCAAATACATTGCTGCAGGCCGCCATACTCATGAAAATTTACAAAATGCACATAAAGTTGCATGCAAAAATATTAAAAAAGTTGTTAAAGAAGCCATAATTTCATATGAAGATGATTTAGTTTATGCTTCTAAGTCTAACCCAAAATGCCTACACTTACATATTCGCAGCAAACTACGAGTTCATGAACAAATTTGCAGCCTACAAACAATGAACAACTCAACCACAACAAAAAAAAGACGAAATTTGTGCATTACTAAATAATTATTTCCAGACAGTGTTTGCAGTCGAACAAGAAGGTTCTATGCCATATTTTAATCTACGCACACAAACCATATGTCAGTTTGATGAAGATAGCATTCATGAGCGTGAAGTAAAAAAAAAACTAAAAAGGTTATCTGAAAATAAGGCCATGGTTTATGACAAAATACATCCACGCGTTCTTAAAAATTGTGCAGCATCTTTTGCAATTCCAATCACAATAATCTACAAGAAATCTATATCCACGGGTGATGTTCCAGATTTGTGGAAAAAATCTAATATTACACCAATTTTTAAAAAAGGAAGTAAACTTTAACCATCAAATTACAGACCAATATCACTAACATCCATAGTTTGCAAAGTCATGGAAAGTCTCATACATGATTGTATAATGAAGTTTTGCACAAAATATAATTTTTTATCCAAAGCTCAACATGGTTTTGTTCCGAAACGAGGGTGTGTCACAAATCTTCTCGAAGCACATGACATACTTACACAAAGCATGCACCTAGGGTTTCCTGCAGATGTAATTTATACAGACTTTGCCAAAGCATTTGATAAAGTTCCACACAGGTGCCTGTTACACAAACTACGAGCCTATGGGATAAGTAAAACCCTGCTTAAATGGGTTAAAAATTGGTTAACTAGTCGGCAACAGAGAGTAGTATTAGACGGAATAACATCTGAGTAGGTCCCCATGACTAGTGGTGTGCCACAGTGCTCGGTCCTTGGTCCACTACTATTCGTCTTATTTTTTAATGATTTGCCTGACACCATTGTACACCACACAAAACTTTATGCCGATGATGGTAAAATTATCGGAGTCATCAAATCTCTGCAAGATGCCAACCTTGTTCAAGCTCACATAGATAAAATAGTTGACTGGTCGCACAAGTGGTTAATGCCTTTTAACATCAATAAATGCAGAGTTATGCATGTTGGACGCACTAACAAGTCAACACATTCATACACAATGGCACAGCTAGATGGAACTCGTTGTACACTGGAAGAAACAATAGTTGAACGAGACCTTGGGGTTATTGTTTCCAATGACTTAAAGGTCAAAACTCAAGTTGAAACAGCAGTCTCAATTGCGAATCAAATGTTCAATTGTCTTCGAAAAGCTTTTTGTAGCCGCAGACTAGTTTTATGGAAAACATTGTACCCTGCATACATTCGTCCACATCTAGATTTTGCAGTACAGGTTTGGTCTCCTCACCTAAAATAAGATATTGTGATGATAGAGAAAGTGCAAAGACGTGTTACAAAAACAATATCTGAGATAAAACATTTACCATACGAGGAAAGATTACAAAAGCTGAAACTAACATCGCTTGAGGATCGCAGGAAACGAGGTGACCTAATGCAGCAGTTTAAATTTACTCAACAGATTGACGAAGTTAACTTTCATTTCACTCGAACTCTAATAAATTCGAAAACAAGTTACAATCTCCGTGGACACAATCAGCGATTAATGCCTCAACCAGTCAAAGGTTGCATTGAACGAGAAAACTTTTTTACAAATAGAGTAACAAAACAATGGAACGCTCTTTCACAGCAAGCAGTTGATTCACCATCTGTACATTTCTTTAAAAATTTTTTATTGTAAATCTCTTGATCAGCTGCTTTTCGCACCTTAACTGGGTCAACATAGGAGAGCCTGATGTAGCTCTTTAGTATAAATTACATTTACACTACAAGATGTACATAAAAGTGTTTTTGTTATTCTTCAATAAACATGATAGGACATAGGCTATTTTAATGCACACTTGTATTTATATGGAATTATTTGTACTAATTTTGAAATAAATAAATAAATAAAAATATATATATATATATATATATATATATATATATATATATATATATATATATATATATATATATATATGTATATATATATATATATATATATATATATATATATATATATATATATATATATATATATATATATATATATATATATATATATATATATATATATATATATCGTATCTCAGTGTCGGCATTCAAAAAAATTCCTATTATCTTTATTTGACACAGGGGACTAGTAAACTTTAGCGGCTTTTTGTTTTTTTGTTTTTTGATTTGTTTTTTACGTAGATTTGTTTATAACGTCAGATGTCATTCTTCAGTAATTTTTAAGTTTTTGTAACGGTTTGTTTACTTTTTTTGTTTGTATTAACGGCTAATGATTGCCTTCGGGCATGAAACTTTAAGTCCCGCTAATCAGTTGTTTTTATTCATCTAAATATAATTTTATATATATATATATATATATATATATATATATATATATATATATATATATATATATATATATATATATATATATATATATATATATATATATATATATATATATATATTTATTATAATACAATATATATATAATAATTATTAAATTAATATATTTTTTATTAAATATTGAAATATATATATATAATATAGTTATTAAATTATTATTTCCATAATTACACATTTTGCGCAAACAAGACTGGTCTATTTCACGATATACGCATGCAACACAGAAAGTCTTCTTCTGAATGTCAAGAGTGTAATCATTGGTGCAACTAGTTCCAGTTTTTTTTTTGGCTTTTCTTATTCTTAAATTTGTTTGTTGTTTGCGTTGCTTCAAAATATATCGTTGCTTCAAAATATAATTTAAAAGAATCCTTTACAATAACAAAAGGAAATTTACCCAATAAATGTATTGTTCAACTCTTTTATCTAATTGTTTCACTCAATTATCCTCGCTTTTTTTTTTTTTAACTAATAGAAGTATTTTTGTTTTTATAAAAAATATAGAATGTACTGCTTATAACTGAAAAAAAAAAATTAAAAATAGTTTTTAAAGTTGCTGCCTGTTGGTATTTGATCAATGCAAATTCGGTTTTACCTTGTGTATCCGGGCAAGAACAAAAATTCAAACTTAAAAACTAATTTTTGCAAGTAAATAAAATATAGGTTGAACTTTTTTTGGTTAGCTTATTATTAAATTAGAAGTCAAAATGTCTTATCATCAAGCCCCTTCGTAAAATAGAGAAAAAGTTTTAAAAGTTCTTATACGATGCAAGAGTAAAACTAAAAAGTTTGAGAGAAAAAAATTAAAAAGTTTTAAAAAAGTGATGAAGTTTGGAATAAAGAAAAAATCTTTGGAAAAAAAATAATTTACAAATCAGTACATATACGTATTGTAATATAACGTAAATATAAAAATAACCTATTATATAACGTAAATATAAAATTTACAAATCAGCACATATACGCAGTGGCGTACGAGAGTTTTTTAAATGTTTGAAATAACCAACTTTAAAACAAAAAGAATATTGCAAATTTTTTTAAGCTCATATGTATGACGAAAAGATTTTTCAAAAAAAAAAAATTACTGTCATAGGAGAATAGGAACAAGAAACCCCAAAAATCTTAGCCCTCCTGCCCCAAACGTGAGAGCAACAAATTGACAAAATATTTTTTGTACTATTTTCAAATAGACTTTTATTGATTGAGAAACTTTAAATTTCATAGTAAAATATTTTAGTGTTCAAAAATTATGACCATAAAAAATTTGCAACCCTCTCAAATTGAGGGGGTTTAAAATACAAGATGCAAATACAGTTTCGTTTTCACCAAATTTTATAGTTTTTTGTTGAGTTATATGAAAACTCATCTTGCCCCATTCGCCATGTTGCCCCGCTCATTCTATATTTAACTATTTAAGAGATTTAGAATTAAAGAAGGTTTAAAACATTTTGAAGATTTATCTAAATTCATCTATTTATATTTTTTATACAAAATTAAAACAGACAAACAAAAACAACGAGAAAGATATATCATAAAATAACGATATTGTTATTTCACGTTGTTACTTGTAAGATAATTTATGTAATAAAAGAGTTTTTGTGATTATTCCTGTGCAATTAATTAAATGTTGGCACAAAATAAGATAGACAAAAAAAGTATAAAACGTGTTTTTCCTAAAGAAATAAAAGTTAATATGATTTGTTTAAATTTATGCTTTTTTGAAAAAAGTATAGTTATTGTATATAATTTATGCAACTGTTATTTTTAAAAGCATAATTAAATTTAAAACGCGATTGATCAAGATTCTTTATCAATTTATAAATCTTTACCTACTTGTGTATGCAACAGCAAGTAGCATTAGATTTGATTACAAACAAAAAAAAGTAGCAACACAAAGGGGAATTGTCAAAATTTTTAATCAAAAGGTGGGCAACCTCTGAAGTTACACCAGGTATATTTCAGTTATTTTAAAGCATTCCAAAACTTTTGTTATGTTTACTGAAAAATAATATTTTGTTAATATTTTAGACGATGTTTAGTTGTTGAAAGATGAAGTGTCCGAATGCTTTTCAGTAAACCAAAAGTGTCAACTTAAGACCTTCTTCTTCGACAGGTAGTCCAGCTCAACACAGTTTATTTAGTTTTAAAATCATAACTTTAATTATCATTTAAGGAGTAAAGTTCTGAGTTGCTGAAGCAAATTTTTTCTCAAAATTTAACAACCTTTGAAAAAAATATGAAACTTCTTCACAAACACCACTATAATGGTGTCATTGACAAGAGAGAGAAAAAAACCTAATCACTTTGTTGTTCATCGCATTAGCCTTAACTGACTTACGGGGTCATTATTTAAAGTGTTTCTGGATCATTTGAGCAAACTTAGAGTTAAATTTTTCCTGGTATTTTTAACAATATGACAATAGCTCACAAGCAATAGCTCACACAAAAAATTGCAAATATTTAGCAATGATTGTGCAAAAAAATAAATCCTGGTCGCTGAATCAAGAAACTTTTATAAGAAGCTCAACAACATCAAGAAAATTGATTTTGATTCAAGCTGTTACTTTAAACTTTATTGTGACTTGTGACATTAGGCTGACCAACATTCTGTGTGGGCTTTAGACTTGTATTATAGTCATTTTTATTTATGTATGCATATTTACAAAACTTGTTTGATTCTAAAAATTCTTTTATTTTATTCAACACACTTACGTTTAATGAGGCCATCAACACACTTACGTTTAATCAGAAGCAATTCTAGGAATAAAATGAGGGGGAGGGCAGAGGGCGAATCCTTAAAATGTACCAAGTGCTTTCTTAAAAGAAAAAGATCCTTATAACTGAAGATCACCCAATTATATTTCTCAAAAAACAAACCGTAACTTAAAAATCGTCTTCATTTTAGAGAGGAAGGAGGGGATATTACACCCCACACACCCCCGTAAAATTGCCCCTGAATGTAAATATTTTGCATTATTGCATAGCAGTTGTAGTAGATGAGAGAAATTACTGCATTTTTTTACAAAACTCATTATTAAATCCAGTTAAATTCTTCATTTATATTTTGAAAATATTATTTAACTTTTTGGTAAAATTATTTTTGAAGAAAGATAAAAGTGGATTAATTTTAATCGAAAGTACACCAGTAGTTTTTTTAAAATTGTATATTTTTTTTATATCTGTTTCCATAAAACTTAAATATTTTAAAATCTTTTCGATAATTTTTTTAGTTTGATCCACTCAAAATTTGATTATATTATGTAGTAATAAGCAAATTTAATAACTCAATAAATAAGAAGCAATAAATAAATAATAGTACTTGTTTTGTACGGATGTAATAGAAATGTGTTTATAGCATTTTGTGATACAGTTTTATTATGAAAACGCGTAGCAACAGAATAAAGAAAAAGCTGTTACGGATAAAAATTGATATCGAATTGTTTGAAATATTAGATCTAGATTTTTTTATTTGAAAATTGAAAAAAAAATTCAAATCTGTAATAACTATATTGGTAACAATATTGTTATTACAGATTTTTTAAAACACAATTTTTAAAAATAAAATTTAAATTTAACAACTTTTAAAAAAATAATTTTTTAATTTTAATTATTGCAGCAACTTTAATTATTAATTGTTTTGATAAAGTAAATCAAAAAAAAGTGAGTTGAACGAACGAACATCAAAAAAG
Organism: Hydra vulgaris; assembly: GCF_022113875.1. NCBI lineage: Eukaryota > Metazoa > Cnidaria > Hydrozoa > Anthoathecata > Hydridae > Hydra > Hydra vulgaris. Next base: position 31,138,493 of record NC_061165.1, read on the forward strand.
TTTACAAATATATTCCCTGCACAAACTAGAAGTGATTAATGTCACTTATATATTAGGTTTAGATATTAGATTAATGTCACTTTATATATTAGGTTTAGATATTAGATTAATGTCACTTATATAGTAACTTTTTAAAAAATTCAAATTCTATGCAGAGCATAATTTTTTTTAGTAACTAGGCTTACATAAGCAAACAAGCTTATGTAAGTTACATAAATAAACAAGCTCTAAAAATGTATATTTTGATTATAAATTGCTCTTATCATTACTGCATGGTAATGAAAATGAACCGCTCTAGTTTATTTTATTTCTAGATATTATTTTCCTTCCATTTTATTTTTAACATAATTGTGAATTATAATTTTTCCTCTTCTTTTATGTAACAGTAAAATTTAAAATATATTCAATTTAACATTTAGTTTAATTTACGTACCTATTTCATTCCTGTAGTCACTAAAAATGTCTATAAGTTTTTCAATTTTCAGTAAACTATCCTGCATCATATTCAGTGTCTTGTGCATAGATAAAAACTTATTACTTTCTTCAAGTAACCACGTTTGGTCAATTTGACAACTGTTGCTAGGAAACCAGCTATGATCCATTTGAGAAACACTGTCAAAGCTATTTTATTTTTGTTTGCATTTTGAATTAGATTATTTCATTACAATTTTCAAGTTTGTTTGCTGCAAAACGTTTGAATGACTTTGGGTTACTCTTGGCTGTATGCAATTTAGTGTTTTCGTAACTTTTTATTGGGTATGAGTGAATTAGCTGAAGTTTACCTGGTTTAAATTAAAAATAAATACATACAATATAATACAAAGACAATTGAAATTAAGTCAGACTATTATAAGTTAAACTTTAAATATTAAACGAGAACGAAAATATTTCAAAAGTTCGAATAACAAACTAAATTGTACATTGTTGTACGTATTTAATAAGAATGTACAAAATAAAAAACCTTTAACTTCCATATGCAGCAAACAATAAACATCATATAACAGTTGAGGAGATTTTATAGTTACACTTTCAGGCCAATATTTTTAAAAGAAGCAAGGAAAATTTTTATAGTCACATCCATTATCAAAATCTCCTCGTTTTACAGTGTATTTTGAATAATATGTAGTTATTACAAAAAACAGAAACTACTTTCTCGAGAACATATCTTTCTTTAAGCAATGGCGAATTGAGACTTCTTGGGGTCTGGGGTTATTTTTATTTTTGGAGACCTTTTTATGGGCCAGAGCCTAAAAATGACTAAAAAAAAAAATGCCTCTAAAATTTTTGGGGGCTCCTAAATTTGCGGGGCCTGGGGCTATAGCCCCCCTTGATCCGGCACTGTCTTTAAGAGCGACTTTCTGTAAGAATCAAACAACAAACTTTTAATAGTAATCACTCCTAAAGATGATGTTTTTTTTTAATATGATGTTGCTATTCAAAATAAAATCTTTATTCCAAATTAAAAAAAAAAAAAGTTATGGGTACTTTATGTATTGGACTTTAAAGTTTGACAAATTTTAAGGAATATTGACCAAATAGTGGAGAAAGCAATTTTAAACTTCAAAAATAGAACAAACTATATACTTTTCAATGGTTACTTCACCTAATTATTATTTGTTGGCTAGTTCAGAATTAAAATTAATAAACTAGTTAAACATTCAAGCTAAAGTTAACATTTTCTGTTTTAACATTTTTGTCATTTTTGATTTTTTGTCATTTTTGACCTCCACTTTCATCTAAAGCTGTAAATATTTCATACCATTTTTTTATTGTCATAAATCTTTATCAACTATAGTACCTAACAATACAAACATACTTATTATAAATTAGGTTGTTGGGTGCCCGGCGCCGTGGCTAGGTCACTGGCGCTCACTAACCTCCTAGTCACTAGTGCTCTTGATAGTTTTCTACAAACTTTTGTAAAACTTTGTTTTAGATAAGCCAATTTACAAAATTGCTAACCTATCTAACACATATATGTGATAGGTATCTATCATATATAGCTAAACCATCAACAGCGGTAGTAGCTGAGAACCATACTAAAAACTTGGGGGAGATGAGTTGACTTAAAAATAAATGTAATTATAATTGTTAAATTAATTTGCGAGTAAAACAATACATTTTAATTACATTTTACTTCTTATATAAAAGTTTAAACAAAAGTTTATAAAAATATAGGTTAGTTTTAATAAAAAACGAAAAACATTTTTAAAAAATTGTAATTTTTATTTTATTCTTTTTAATAAATAGAAATAAAAAATACATATACTTAAAAGTTTTTGTCATTAAAATCACATATGATCGTTACAACCGTTACAAATACGTATTTACTTACACAAGGCATAACATATCCACCATAACAATATAATCAACAAAAGCACACAAAATGAAAAAAGTATAAATATATTCTTTTAATAACTAGAAAAGCTAACTTACTAATTGGAGGTAGAAAAACAAGATTTTTTTTTGAAAGAGTCATACAGTTTATTATTTGTTACTGAGGTCTAGTTGTTACCACAAAAAACTCGTCAAACTTTCTTTATTGAAACCAGATTTTAAAAAGTTTTTTTTCTGACTAATAATCACTTCTAAAAATGCTTTTTTAAAAAAATATTTTATACTTCAAAGCTTTCATTGTTATAATATATTATTGACTTTAAATATCTTTTAATTATTTTCTATTGCTGATGATATTGCATTATCAATAGCTGTTCCGTTAATTTGTCATTTTTTGTCATTTGTACAATGCAAATAACAAAAAATGGTACTTACTTGCAAATAAACTATAACTATAACTATATATATATATATATATATATATATATATATATATATATATATATATATATATATATATATATATATATATATATATATATATATAATATATATATATATATTTATATATACATATATATATATATATATATATATATATATATATATATATATATATATATATATATATATATATACATATATATATATATATATATATATATATATATATATATATATATATATATATATATATATATATATATATATATATATATATATATATATATATATACAAGTTATTTGTATGTAATTTGAATAAATAATTTCTTTCAAGGCAACTTGGTTAGACAGCTTAAAAACAAGATTTAAGTCTGAAAGGTCTAAAATGCACAATGTTTCTTCAGTACAAGAACATAAAAAGTTTGGTACAACGCTAAAAAGAAAGGAATTTTATATTGAATGTGCAGTAACTCCAAAACAGAAACGGTCGGAGGTCGGTATCTTAGAAATCAGTTATTCAAATTCTGTATTACTTATTATATGATTTCCAAAATACTGAAAAACAATATCGTTGCTTTAAATTTTATTCAATTTTGTTTAAGATGCAAACAAACGCTAATTTAAACGAAATAAAAACGAGGATTTGCTAAGCTGCATTGCACACAAAGAAACCATTTCAAATGAGTTAAAAAAAAGTCTTCCTGATATGTCAAAGGTAAGAGATCGAATGGCAAAAACTTTTGTGCATTGAAGGAGAATAATACTTAATTCTACCACAGCACAAATACTAGAAGAGTATCCAGCATTAAGGATTGCTACAGAGGTGTGTTTTAACTTAAATTTATAAATCGATGGAGTAATAATAATTCATAGTTGATAAATTTTAATAGTTAAAATTATGATTTGTAGTTATTAGAAGAGGTAAATCTCATAACTGGAAATGAAGTAACCAATAAAATAAACCAGTTCTTTACTGCTGAAAGATCTATAAAAGTACTGGAGATGGCAAAGTCGGGGAAAAGAAATGCTAAAAATATTGACCTGGTGACTAACATTGTGGCTGCCATAGGATCTGAGTCAAATGTCAATATAGAAGGTTTATAATGTCTCTTTATTTAATACTTATTTTATGTTTATTTATTTAAAAAAGTGTATACATATTTTTAGCACAACAAATAAGAGCATCGATGTTGTGCTTGCCCGCCATGTTTGGTGAAAAAATTGAAAGATGGGTCGTGATAAATAAGGTCTCGTAAGTGTTTTGAAGCTACCATTCTCGATGAGGTTTTTTGATTTTTAAAGTGTTTTTTTTTTTTACTTTTGTCGATATAAATGTAATGTTTATATTGACAGACAATTCTGATTTTTTTAGGAATCAACTCTAAGCACACCAACAATAAATATTACTTGCTCAAATCAAGCCAATATTCTACATTTTGAAGATGTGCATATAGCGATCTTCCTCGATGGTTTAGTTATTTGTAACGTTCTATCCATTGATGAAGCAATAAAAATCTTGATAGCATCTTACTGGGTTTTTGAAATAGCCTTCGATCCGCGACTGCAAAAAACATTGACATTTCTAGCCAATTATATTTGTGGGCTTAGTGAGTACTGTGTCAGTCCACCGGTTCAGCGACTGTTGAAAAAATTGTTGTAAACTTCTATTTGTAATAAAAGTAAAATAGCTTTTTTTTCACATATTGCGTCGTTGCACATGTGTTGTTATCACTGCGTCGTTGCACATATGTTGTTATCACTGCGTCGTTGCACATGTGTTGTTATCACTGCGTCGTTGCACATATGTTATTATCACTGCGTCGTTGCACATGTGTTGTTATCACTGCGTCGTTGCACATATGTTGTTATCACTGCGTCGTTGCACATGTGTTGTTATCACTGCGTCGTTGCACATGTGTTGTTACCACTGCGTCGTTGCACATGTGTTGTTATCACTGCGTCGTTGCACATGTGTTGTTATCACTGCGTCGTTGCACATGTGTTGTTATCACTGCGTCGTTGCACATGTGTTGTTATCACTGCGTCGTTGCACATGTGTTGTTATCACTGCGTCGTTGCACATGTGTTGTTATCACTGCGTCGTTGCACATGTGTTGTTATCACTGCGTCGTTGCACATGTGTTGTTATCACTGCGTCGTTGCACATGTGTTGTTATCACTGCGTCGTTGCACATGTGTTGTTATCACTGCGTCGTTGCACATGTGTTGTTATCACTGCGTCGTTGCACATGTGTTGTTATCACTGCGTCGTTGCACATGTGTTGTTATCACTGCGTCGTTGCAAATTTTCAAATCTCATCAACAGGAAAAAAAAATTGCAAAAAGCAAAATATGTAAAAAACTAAGTTTGTCTTTTACGGTGGAAAAATATACCTCATATATAGGGGTATAATAAAATACCTTAATAATATTCTACCTTAAAGGGTAGGATATATGGTATACCCTTGAAGGTAGGCGAAATGGTAGATAAATATATCTTTTAAGGGTAAAGTTGCCTACCTTAGTAACTTATACCCTAAGGTGTTTTTTACTACCTTTTAAAAAATACCTTATTATGTAGGGTATATTTTTCTACCTTAAGGGGTAGGATATGAGATATCCCTTTAAAGGTAAAAATTCCTACCTTTTTTTTTTAGTGTATATATATATATATATATATATATATATATATATATATATATATATATATATATATATATATATATATATATATATATATAGTTCTAACATTTTCAAAATCTTAGAAAATGAAAAATACTTTACTTTTCTTTACACTTTTTTTTTTAATTAAAATATTTAAAATTATTGTTATTTATTTAGTTATTTGAAAACTTCTTATTAATAGTATAGAGTAAAACGAGTAAAAGTATAGTAAAAAATCTTTGCCCGAAAATCAACTTTTTTTTGTCTTTATTGTCAAATATAAACTCCGACACATGTCAATATGGGTATTTGGGATATGAATTTTTTAAAATAAGGTTTTCAATATAAAAAACAGATGAACTTTGATTTGAAAGTAACTGAAAAGTCATTGGTTTTATTTAATTTTTGAAAAAGATCACCCACCATGACCCTTGATTACACACTGGCTCCCATATATCAGTGAATTTTCTTTTTTCAAAACATATATAAATCTTGGTCTCAAAAGAACCAGAATTTCATAGAGATTTTGGAATCAATAATAATTTCAAATAAAAATGAAATGGTTAAATTTTATATACAAAACAATTTTTAACTAATAATCGAAAAGGTCGTTTTTTATGAAATTATTTTTTGCAATATTTTTTTTAAAAAAGAGTTTTAAGGTACTAATCGGCAGAACTTTTCACAACAGTCCATCAAACAGTGGTTTTCTGATATTCGCAGGTATCTATCAGAAAATGATTGCTTAGACATTCTATATTAGCCTAATCAGAACTTTAACATCGATGAGTTTAAAAATAATGAGACTTTTTTTTGGAAAAAGCTCAAAAAACGTCTCTTACAGCAAATCCTAAAAGGATAATATAAGAATTACTGTTTTAGGTAAACAAAATATATACAGTATGAAAAATCTTTGCCAATAAATTATTGCTAACTCTGAAATACTTTTATTACTTATAAAATTGAAAAAGAAAAAAATTGCAAAATGCTTTCATATGATTTGTTTTTTAGATTAGCATAATAACATTACTTATACAGCTAATGTTAATGCAGCTGGATTATTTCCTCCACCGCTTATAATATATCAATATGTGCATATTCCAATGAATATTTATGTATCTATATCTCCTAAACTGGCAGCCATTGGAAAATCTGAAAGCGGTTTTATTAACCACGAAGTGTTATATGAGTACATTTGTAAGGCTTTTGACCAATAGTTGGCATCTAAAAACATTACAAAATTAGCAATAGTGTGATCAGATTGTCACAGAAATACTTAAAACTTGCATTGAATCTCCTCTTGTCAAGAGACTAGGTGATCTCAGCATCATATAAATCTTGATTTCCCCTAACTGTACTCAAATCATGCAGCCTTTTAATGTAGGGTCAACCTATAAAACATGTTTAACGGTTGTCGAGGGTTATAAAACATAAAATACAATTCTTTTGTTACAGAAGAAAAGGTTGCTAGTCTTTTTTTTCCGATGTACTTAAAAACAATGGCCGAGACAAAAATTAAAAGAGATTTCTAAAAATGTCTTTTAGTCCTGACAATATTGACTACACAAAGTTAACCTTGGAACATGTGTAACCTAGAGAAACATGCTAGAGATAGGTGCTTAAAAAATTCTGGGGATGAGCGCCCATTTAATGCTGTCAATTAAGGTGGCTATTGAAGCTTCAACCTAGGCAATTAGAGACACAAACTAGAAGATCCACAAATCTAAGTTCTCCTAAGAGCTAACCCTCCTCTAATGGAATTGTTTGCCATTCTTCTTCTTCTTTTCGTTTGCCATTCTTCTTCTTCTGATAATTAAACAACAAAAATGATGCCTTTTTTTTCTGTGGTAGCGTTTAAACAAAAAACCATCAGTCAAAAAGAAAGTGCTGAATGCTCAATTTAAGTTGTAATTTTCCAATAAAAACAAAAGAAGAAAATCCAAAGCAGTATCTGATTTAGATAAAAACAGTTATAAAGTGACTACTCTATGATTCAAACGTTGTTCTATGAAATTAATAAAAAGGTTGGATAAAAACATTTAATTTTCTCTTTGTTTGAAAAATTTCATACCGTTATATACAGAAGATTTCTAGTGTAACTTATAACTAAAGTAAAATAGAAAATGTATTTAAAACATTGATCCTTTGACAATAGTTTATACTTGAAACAATTTTGACAATAGTTTAGACTTGAAACAATTTTGACAATAGTTTAGACTTGAAACAACTTTGACAATAGTTTAGACTTGAAATAGTTTAGGCTTGGACTTGAAAATAAATCTTTAATAAAAAGACAATTTTAATAAAATCTAAAAAAACTGTTTTAATAAAAAAATTGATGATAAAAAATACTAGTAAAAACAAAATTTCCCAGATGCCAAATATATATTTAAGCTAGTGGTCGCCAATTGGCTCTTTCGGGGGCTAAAATCCTCGTATCTATTATCGGAAGTTATTTATTCTATCGTATAGACCAACTCTCGATTTCTAGGTTTCGACTTAAAAATATAAATTTATGGAAAAACGATTGAGAAATAAATTTATTTATATCGAACTAAGTCCCTAAAAGCGGCGAACACTGGCTGTTTTACCATATATACTATTTATACAAAGTTTTCGAGGCTACAAAGGTTTCTTTCATATCCCTAACTACCGCTATTTCATGTTTGTTTGTATTTTATCGTTAAGCAAATTATATTTCGTCTTTATTCGTAATTATTTGGCTTACTTTCGCTACGGGTGGGTTTACTTTCGCATCCGGTGGGCTTATTTTTGCATCGGATGGGCGAGTACTAACCATAGAAAACTAAAAAAACTCTTCAACAAACAAAAAGATATAAGTAGAAAAGTATTTGCAGCAATTTATTTGCAAACTATTTCTATGTGTGCTCGGAGCTTTAAATGTGTTGAACTCAACTTAATGCGAGTTTTGTTGTTCATAGTTTTAAACTAAATATTAAATAGCATATTCTATTATTTTTGTTCTTTGTTTGCAATTGATAACTTACCCAGCGTTCTGAACGTCTGAACTGGGTAGTAACAGAATAATTAGTTTTGAATATAGCTGTATACCGAGAATTTTGTAAAGCATAGGTGATTCATTTTTCGAAAATCAAATTAAGATAGATGATATTTGTTTACTTTGAATACAAAAACAAGAATGTTGATTTTGAATTGTTTTATGTGTCCGTGTTTATTATTTAACTAAAATAAAAACAAACTTTAAAAAAAAAATTATAATAATAACAAAAAAACGAAGTTTCAACGTATGGTGAAGTTTTATAAGTTAAATATTTACATATAATTTGTTTAGGTCTAAAGATAGGATTTCGTATCCTTTTTAAAAAATCCTTTAGAATTTAGATGGACGAAACCTTTTTTTCTGTTTTTTTTTTTTTTTTTTTTTTTTTTATCAAGTTAATTTTTTTTTTCCTCAAATTGTATAAAATTTAATATGAATTTTTAGCTATACAAGTTTATAAAAGTAATTGCCAAAAGTATGTTTTATCCACTTAGTTAATTAATTGCGCTTTATTATACTTAATTAATTACTTTGCCAATTTATATTTATTATTTTGAAAGATCAAATCTTTTGATTTAAAACCATTTATAATCAATTTAATAACATTAGTAGAATTTCGATTTTTCGGTAGTTTTCCTCAGTACCTCGAATTTATATGTGCCAATTAGCCAGCTTGGATTCCGGTTGAACGAAATACAACTTAAAACATTGGTAACAAACCCAAAATACATATACAAACACATACGCAGTTGAATAATTTAATTTCATATCAAAATTATCGGTAATATTATAGTAACGGTTGTAAGTTGATAGTAATACATTTGTTACATCGTTGATAGTTGTAAAATTAATATCGTTAATATCGTTAATTAAAAAAGACAGGTGCTTGTCATTTATGAAAAAGTTTTGCTTAGATTTAGTTTTAAACTTGTTAATAAAAAAAATTTTTTTAACTAAATATTAAAAAACATATTCTATTATCTTTGGCCTTAGTTTGCAATTGATAACTTACCCAGCGTTCTGAACGTCAATTTTAAAGCAATAAAAAAGATGGAAAAAACCTTTTTATCTGTCCCTTTTTTTTTTTTTTTTTTAATCAAATCGATCTTTTTTTTTGCTTCAAAATTTTATAAAAATTCAATATTAATTTTTTGCTTTACAAGATTGTAAAAGTAATAGCGCGTAGAATGCCAAAAGTATGTTTCATCCACTTAGTTAATTAATTGCGCTTTATTGAATTTAAATAATTACTTTGCGAATTTGTAATTAAGATCAAATCTTTCGACACCAATAATAATCAAGTAACTTTAGTAGTATTTCGATTTAAAGCAAAATAATAAAAATTTAAATAATAAACTAGTAATGCTAAATAATATTAAAGTTCCCAAAAAAAGAACACACAGAAATGCCCGACTTTTAACGTTTCTAATATATTTGTACTAGTAAGCAACAAAGAATAAAATAAAAAAAAAAAAAAGCTAAAATACCGATTAATCTTGATGAGAAGTCGTTAAAGTAATTTAATAACGGTTGCGAAAAATTTAAATTAAATAGTCCGTCACTCTTTAAAAAGAACGCGCAGAATTGAAAGATAATTTTGATCGTGCAAAATTAAATAAGCTTCCTTTCTTTTATTTTTATTTGATTTTTTCTTCTTTTGTGTTGAGAAAGCAAACACATGTCACAAATGTCTTTTTGGATTTACATGTTATTAAAATTATTAGCTGGAAATCTTTTTTGTAATCTCGTTATTTGTTTCGAACAATATCAATACAATAGAATAAAATTGTCGAGTTTATGAACAACACCAAATATTTATTTCATAACTCTTCACAACTCTCTTAAGCTCTGCGTGTTACTATAGAAGCCTATATTCCCGATGTAACCATAGAAACTCTGAAGAATTGTACAACTAACTCTTCTATAATCATATATAGAAAGAAAAAAATACTTTAAATTCAGAAAATAATCAGTATATTCAAAAAGATTTTATTTAAAGTTCTTGAAATAACTTAAGTTCTTTCTTACAAATATAATTAAACTTTTTTATAACAAGATAATACTTGTTCTGAAAAAATTTCTTATATCTCAATCGAATGAGATATAAGATTAATCATATACCGTATAATTTGTATACATGCATTATGAAATTTTTATCACACGCTTGCAAGATGGTGGATGGTTAGGATATAGAAATTTTTTTAAATATTTAAACTAGAATTATTGTTTAAATTTTTAAATATTTTTACCAGACATCCGAAAAATTCTGTTACTTCGGATAAATGCAGATAAAAAAAAGTAAGATTTATTTATGCAAAATATTTAGGTTAGGTTTTTTAAAACATAGTTTGTGAAATTCAAAAAAATATTTTAGCAATTTTAAGTTAATTTTATAGGTGAAAAAGTTTTGAGAGAAAAACTTTTTTTTTACTTTTTTTATTAATTTACTTTTATTAAAACTAATCATATTTGCCTGTAGGTCTTTTTTAATACTCGACCAATTGTGTATTTTTATTTTTATTTTTTGTTACTTGATTATTTTTATTTATTTTTCATTTGTTATTTTAGATGAACAGTTGTTAAATTAAATATACTACGAACTGCTAATTATGTAAAAAACTGCATATTACTACATTCTGAATACCCACATTATCATATAAAGTACTTTTTTCTGTTGAAACCTTAAAAAAAAATTTCCACAGTGTTGTGCCAGGTTTTTGTACGGTCAATATACAAACTGCATTAATTGCATTATCTGCATTAACTACAAAATTATGACAAAAATTGTCAAAAATGTCTAAAGTACCGTGTTACTATTTTTTGCATTTATTCTCTAAAACTTTTGCCATTAAATCAACCAAATTTTTCAGGTTGTGGCGTTCACAACCAATTTTCAGCGTTACACTCTGTATTTGAAAAGAGAAATGTATCATTAGTAAAACATCCAAATATACTGGAGGATGAATTTGATGTATTTAACTCTTTTAGCGTGTTTCTAGAATGATTCATGTTTATCAACGTTGCTAGTGTTATTTAGATCATAATGTTATTTAGATCGTTGTGTTATTTAGATAACTCTGTTATTTAGATCACTTTGCAAGTTTTGATTGCCTTGAAGTTAAACCTAAATCAATATCAATATGTGGGAATGGGGTATTGTAAGATATATCAAAAAATAGGTTACATTTTTTCCTCGTTTAAAAAATTTAATACAACCAAATAAACTTTTATTGGTTAAATGTAAATTATTATTTGTCAATTTGGTTTTACTACATAGCAGTATGTTACAGTGATAAAAAAAAGAAACTTACGACGTGTTTACATTCTTGTAAACTTGTTGATTAAACTTAATTGTTCTTGTAAAAACGTTTGCTCTTGACAAGGTTGTTAGGGAAAAGAAACGATCAACAATTTGACATTATAAAAAATATAGCTTGTGTTTGTGCTGATTTTTTTAATTATTTAAACAATTATTTTATAGATAATATACTATATATAATATAACCGCCCCAATAGGAGCGGCGAAGTAACTATTTACACAAAAAGCGATATCATAGTCAAGGAAGTTAATTCTACTTAGCTCAACTCAACATCAATTAAGTCTAGCAAAAAATAAAAATCGGTGAAGAATCGTTTCTCCTCGGCTGCTTATATCGCCTTCACAACTTTTATGATTAGGTTCTTACTCAGTGTATTACGTTGATCAAGGCCGCTCGGCAAATATTGCCTTACATAAACTCCTCGGTAACAATTTCAATTTTAGCCATATATTTTATGAGTCTATTTAAGTTAGCGGTTAAACTCTGACTTTGCAATTCTCGAGTAAGTCAAACATCGAGCAACAAAAACAATATTATCTATTAAACACCTGTTCTATAATAATAAACTCCAACAGATCGGTCTAACAACACTTAAAGAACACTGTAAAAGAGCAAATCTTATCGAGCAATTTAAAACAACGCGTCAACTTGAACTTTTACCTTTTTTCGTCCCGCAAAAACTTTCAAACAGCAAAGCCAAGTGTATTTTGAGAGGGCATAACCAAAAACTAGAGCGCCAGTTTGTACGAAATTGTAAAGAGTGACTTTTTTTTCAAATAGAGATGTAGTCTCATGGAATGTGCTTTTCTAAGCAGCAGTAAATGCTCCATTAAAAATTTTTTGCCAAAACAACATAAAACGTAACTTTTAGAAATATAGTTGCTGTTTTATCTGTAGCTTCTGTGTTTTTGTTTTCGTCTGCATAGAAGGGCCTGGTGTGGTGCACCTCTTCATCAAACAATAAATAAATTTATTGTGTTTTGTTTTTTTGATCACTGAATGAAAGGAAAAAAAAACTATAACCTGTTATATTTTTTAGAAAAAAATCTGAAAAGTCAGCTAAAAAAATAAATAAATGAAAAAAGGAAAACGAGGTTATTGCTGCAACAGTGTGCAGTCACATAAACGTTCAAACGTTGTTCAGAATAAGAAAATGTTTGCTGAAATAGAAACATTTCTGGCAGTTGTACCATTTTTTTTTTTTTTTACCCAGCTCACTGGAACTGCATGGATAATGAGTACCTTATACAAAATCAATTGTTTTATCAATGAGTATTAATCGATTAAGTACCTTATACGAAATCCACTAAAGTCGAAACAAGATGAACTAGATTTATTTAAACGCAGTGTATATTTTTAAACGCTTTTTTTTTTTTATTTCATTTATTTATATGGCCGTTCATATAATATTTGCAATTTTTGTGTATTAAAATATAAAAAGGTAGTAAAAACAAGAAGAGAAGTTAAAATAAAGCATAAATTATTATCGAGATTATAATTTTTAAATTTTAATTCTTTAATATTACTTTCACTTGTTAACTTATTTTTAAAATAATTTACTTTTAGTTAAAAGTTTAGTAATTAAAGTGCTTCAATCTTTCCGTACAAAAATAAAATATACATTATATCATAGTTTTCCAGGTATGACCACTTCATTTGATCATTTACATGATCACTTCCAGGTATGACCACTTTATATGATTCATGGAATAAGATATTCCTTACATTGGGTCCTCTAATAGTTATTGAGAATTTTGTTGAATCGTGTATATTTTTGGATTGAACATAGTTATTACTTGAATATTTTGTAAGGTATATATTTAGTAAAACAATTATTTAATTGGTTTAAGTGTAATAAGTTAACCTTGAATACTAATAAAACAAAATGGGTTTTATTTCATTCGATTACAAAAAAGCGATTTCTCCCATTAAAATTAACTTTAACCTTTATCGATCAAAAGGAAATCGAAAGAGATTTTGTTACAAAATTTTTAGGTGATTATCTTGATGAAAAACTTTTCTTGGAATCACTATATTGATTATATAAACACAAAAATTTATAAAAATATGGGAATCCTATATAAATTATGAATCTATCTCAATAAGAAAGTCTTAATTCAACTTTATGACTTATTTTTACATAGCTATTTAAATTATGCCAATATTGCTTGGGGAAGTACAGAAAAAAGTAAGTACTTTATCTCTGTCAGAAAAGCGTAATCCGTAAAATCAATTTTGCAAATCGCTTCTCTCATTCGAATCATTATTTTATTAAAATGAGAGTTCTAAATATATACGAGTTAAATGCATTTAATAATTTATGTTTTGTATATATGTGGATAAATAACTTATTCCAAGTTGTCTTCAAAGGTCTTTTCTCTTACCAATCAGTAAATATATTTTGAGAAATAACTTTTTAAATGAACCTTTTTGTCAAACAAACTTTAATCAATTCTGTATTACCTATCAAGCGCCACACCTTTGGAATAAAGTTGTTTTGCAAAATTTTAATTTTGAAATACCTATACTTTTTGCCTTTTTAAAAAAAAAACTGAAAAATCTTATACTTTCATTAAATAATATATTGAGTTATTATTAGTAGTAAAAGTTAAAAGTATATTTTGGTCTACTTTTTTTATTGCTTATATGCATGTTTACCTTTATAAAAATTTATTCCTACTTATTTTATTTATTGTTCTTATATTTTTTACTTTATAATTTATGTTGGTTTACTCTAGTACAAAATTCCGATGAGATGATCTTCTTGATCTTTCTTCAGACGCAGATTATTTACCTTGCAATTTTGTAAAAGTTTATATATTTTTTTTATCTTATCTTTGTTAAATGCTTATTTAAGGTTCTGACGAATAGATCTTTGCGATCTTCCTTCAGATACCTTGTTTATATTTGTTATAGTAGCTATCATTGTAATTTTGTATTATTATTTTTATCATTGGTTATTTAAAGCTGTATAACGATTAATAAATGTAAACCAAAAAAGAAAAAAAAAAAGTAACGTGTGCTGATTTTTTTTAAATAATGGAATAATTAATTTTGGTATTTATTTCATATCAACCATATATTTAAATATATATATATATATATATATATATATATATATATATATATATATATATATATATATATATATATATATATATATTAATTTTTTAAATGTAAGAGACGGTGTACGTTTGATAATTATCTAATTGCATGTTTTTGTTTGCTTAATATTTTTTTTTTATCTTTTTTAGCTATACTGATGCTGCAATAAGCATAATTTGCATAATTAAAATAGAAATAGATAAATTAAAAATGTGTTTTAAAAAGCATGGTTGATTTAAGAGAGATTTTTTTCTATATAGAGTAAACCAATATTTTGAAAATTTCTTTTTCAGTCATGCTTATGTGATCTTTCTTAAGTTATGATTTGGTTGAGAACGACACACTTATAAGACAACCTAAGAACTCCATTGAACATTCTCTTTTTACAATGTGATGACCAATAATAAACTTTGGAAGTGTTAGAAAGATATTATTAGTTTTAAACCAGTGTATTTTTTCAGTGAAAAATTGACAAGCTTGCGTGGAGTTCTTTTATCGCAACCAATTTGACGTGTGAGAAAAAAATGGTTGATGTTTTGCGAACTAAAAGGTAGTTTGAATTGATGTTCATGTTTCCTTTTTTTGCAATATCAAGAACACAATGGCTCACAAAGATGGCTTTTGGAATTGTAAATGCGCTCGATCAACTTGCTTTAAATATGAACAGTCGCAGAACATAACGGAGCTGTACCCAAAATAACTCCGAGTTTATGTAAGCAGTTTTAAACTTATAGACCTATAGGAAGGGATCTCTTTTCCATGTTTTTATAAAATTTAGTTTCTTCTTAGCAGGTACTTTATAATGTTATGTTACTGGCTTAATGAAAATTGGTATTGAAAATTTTTTTTAATTTAAAGTGGTTTGCCGTTGGTATGATATGGCCTTTTATGGTTTGATACACTAAATCTGGTGTATCAAAAGATATTCTGCAGCAGTTTTTTCAGATATAGGTTTGATATTTTTGTAATAAATTTTTGAACTATTTTTTTTAATTAAATTTTTCGTAACCATTTTCAGTAAACATTTGTATTAGAAAATCAATTTCTTGTTGTAAAGATTGCTTACTCTAAATTTAAAGGCTCTATGAATAAAAAAGTTGGGGGTATCTACGAGGGTATCTACGAGGTGGATCGTATCCAGATTTGGCTTATTCAGACATTAGTAATTGCTCTCTTCCGGTGAATCTTAAACTCGTATAGACCATTTTTGTTATTGATAATATTAACTTTTAAAAAAATGTAGTGATTAATTTTTGTCCTCAAGCAGCACTGTGTATTCAAGGTTGATATTTTGTTGGTAGAAAATATCATACAACTTGTTTGGGAGTCGTCCATAGCGTACGAAAGCGTATGAGGGGGTGGGACAATATTCAATTTAAAAATACGGACTTCGTTTTTCTAACTTATCTCAATTAACAAAAAACAGGTTTAGCAGTGTTGTGGCTTATGGTGTGCCCCATTGCCAACAGTATTTAAGGGGTGGAGGGATCTGCAAAAAGCGTTTAATAAAGTAATGGATGGAGGATGGGGTATGATTAACTTTAAAAGAGCCCGCTCTAATTTAAAAAACATTTCTTTATTTATAGATATTCTGAATTTATATATATTCTAAATTAAAACTTTTTCATTAAAAAACAAAAGAGAGAGAGTATTTCAAAAGCGTACCTATTTTTGAGGAGTAGGAGAAAGGTTTAAAAATTCGCATAGCAACAGGTTGTGGGGTGGAGGGGTCAAATTTTAAAATTTTTGGCATTCGTACAAGACGGCTTCTTGCTTTTTTGATTAATTCATTTTGTATAAATATTAAATGTCAGGCTCTATGAAAGAGAAGTACAGTCGATGCGCTGCACTAGGGCTGATAAAAGTTTAGTGAATCATAAATAATGATTTTTTTTTTATTTGAGCAAAGTTTTTTGTTGTGAGTCATTTACGTGATATAGGGTATAAAACGCTAACATTTTTTAAAACTATCACTTATTATTTGGACGTAAATTTTTTTTACTTCGAATTATAATAATAATATAAAGGTTTTTTAAATGCGTTGTAGTGGTGAATTACTAAAGTTAAACTGGTTTTGGAAAACTTTAACAATTTCTACAGACTTGCTCCAGCTTAAACTTTGTGCTCTAACCACTGCGGCCGTGGCGCAGTGGTTAGAGCGCTTGTTTTATAAGCAGGAGATCCAGGTTCGAAACGAGCTCTGAACATATTTTCGTGTCATGATAAGGAAGGAGGCACGAACTTCCTGGTTAAATGCACTTTCGTGGTGCTCTGTGACAAGACCGGTAGGTCTTCTTGGGGCACCTAAAAAAATTAAAAAAAAACAAAATTCTATAAAAAATAAGAAACAAAATATGTGAAGCAGTTTGTTATATCAGTACAGAATACTAATTCTTATTGACGTTTTAACAAAGTCATTCATGCTAGTAACACGACTTAAGAAGTTTTAAATATAGAAAACTTTTACTGCTAATAGCTAAAATTGTTGTATGTAACTTTCATATGGAAATACAACTTTCATATAGAAATATAATTTTCATATAGAAATAAAATTGTCTAAAAATGATAAAAGAAATCTATAAAATAAATCTATTCAAAAAAAAATTAAAAAAATTGTAAACGAAATAAACACATTGTACAAATCTCCCTTCAAACCCCAATTTCAAATACCAATTTTTTATGCAGTTTTGGTTAATATTATTGGTAGATTTAAAAATAGTTTTAGTGCCGCTAAATGTGCAGTGTAGCATATATGTGCATGAAATGAAACACATAAAAATGATTCAGTTTTGTTATAAAACATTTGGGTGCACTGTTACACTCAAAACATTGTTGTATAAAACATTTGGGTACAATGTAAAATGCTTTTACAGAGTGCAAATTAGAAAGCTTGATACAGTAGTCAAGAATTTGATACAGTAATCCATCATTTTTGCTAAGATAAAGTGGAGAAAGCAATTTTGTTTTAAAAAACTGTTCTCTATAAAAACACTTTCATTTACAATTATAAAAACATTTCATATATTGATTTTTTGAAGATTTTTCCTGGAAAATTAAATTTTTTTTTTTTTAATTTTTTGAACTGAAATGTATCTTAAAATTTTTTTTCAGTTTATTATATTTTGAAAGACTTTAAAAAATGCTGCTACCCTAACTGAAGAACTAAAAAAAAGTAAGCGTAGAAGAAAGATTGGTATAACCACGGAAATGTTTACATTCTACCATATTAAACATATACACAGTGTTTAAGTAATTGTTATCCCCAGTTAAATTTGCAGAAAGCTAATCTGTTTTATAGGGTAATAATAACATTATTAAATGGTTTTAATAATAAAAAAAATTGCAAAACAAATGATGGCGAAAATTATGATAAATTATGATAATGTTTAACAAAAAAGAAAAGACATATTCATCTTGTTTTAACGAGAACTTTGTTCAAACAGACTTTTGCTTTAAATTCATCAAAGGCACCCTATAAAGTATACTTATCAATTCTTCAGATATCTTATAACTTATCTTCATTGCCATTGGCTAGTTTTTTGTTTTTTTTTTAATTATAAAATTCTTTTTTTTAAATTTATAGCTTTTTTAATGTTAACAAATATCATTCAAGTTTTTCAGAAATTTATTAACAGTCTTTTGAGACTTCAATAAAAAAACGATCGCAGTTGTGTGCAGTAATTTAATTCTTAAGTAGGAAAACATTTATTTCATAAAGAGTTACTTGCTGAGTATCAAAATTACCAACTAAGTGATAAAGGTAATATAAGAATTTTTAAAAAATTTTAAAAATATGATAAGAAAGATAAAACCAAAGTGATTTCAGTCAATATTAACAGTTTTCACTTCATTGAAAACTGAGTTTTTGAAAATTGAAATCAACTTTTTCAATACTGTTGTTGCAAAATTGAAACTGTTTTTTAAATTCTCATTTATCAAAATAAAATCAAAATAAAATCAAAATAAAATCAAATTATAAATTCAAAAACATGTTTAGTGTTTATAAAATTAGTCCCACTGATCCTTGAGGAACATTATTTTCATATTGTCAGTTGTCAAAAGTTACCAAGTATTACGTAACAAAATTTTTTCTTATTCTTTTATTTGATATAAATTATCTAAAATATGGTAACACAGATTGGGGTTACATAGAATATTTTATTGTTATTTTTAAACTTGCGGCCTAAGAGCAAACATTTTTTGAAGATTTTTTATTGCCTAAATTTTTACTAAAGCTCATAGTATTAACTACCGAGCTAACACAAAACGTTCAAGAACGTTCGACGAACGTTGTGAACGTTCGAGTACGTTCTATGAAGGTTAATAGAATGTTCTTGAATGTTCGCAACGTTCGTTTAACGTTATGTGTTAGTTGGGTAATAACGATTAAATTTAGTTTTTAAAATATCTTTGATTAAAGAGCTGCCAAAAATTTGCTCAAATAGTTTAATTTAACAGACAACATAAGTATTTGAAACCAGGGGTGTGGAGTCGTAAAAAAAAAGTAACGACTCCAACTCCAGTTGTTGAAAAAGTGCGGCCGTGGCGCAGTGGTTAGAGAGCTTGCTTTAGAAGCAGGAGATCCAGGTTCGAAATGAGCTCTGGACATATTTTCGCGTCACAGTAAGGAAGGAGGCGTGAACTTCCTGGTTAAATGCGTATCCGCGGTGCTCTGTGACAAGACCGTTAGGTCTTCTTGGGGCACCTAACTAACATAAAAAATATATATATATTTTGAGTAACTCCGACTCCAACTCCAACTCCAAAGCAAAATTTTTGAAAAATTCTTTGAATTCTTTAAAAAATATTACGCGATAAGTTAAAAGTTCTTTTTTTGACAAATTTATAAAACGTTCTTTAAGGTTTAGTATAAATATAAGGTTAATTAAATGTTTTGTACATGCACGTGCAATACCGAGAAGTTTTACTATTGGAATCGAAGTCGCGATTTTGTTTAACGACTCCGACTCCGCTGAAAATGTCGCAACTCCGACTCCGACTCCAACTTCACAGCCCTGTTTGAAACATATGTTTCAAATAATCCATTGAACACACACACATATATATATATATATATATATATATATATATATATATATATGTTAGCAACAATAGAGATGATATTTCTTTTTTTATTTTAATTTGTTCCCAACGAGGCTGCAATCAACAACTATTAAATTGGGAGTTAATAGGAAACATAAAGTACCTTGAAATACTTCAGTGAAAGTGACGTAAGTGCAACCTACAAATTGGCATAAGTGGAAAACAGCTGCAAAAGTAAGCATAAGTGCAAACTGGCGTAAGAGCGGGCTAGCGTAAGAGCAAAACAGCTGCAAAAACTCTAATAAGTGCGAATCGGCATATGGGCAAATTGGTTAAGTGCAAACCTAATGCTAATGTTTTTAAATTCTTTTGACGCATTTATGCTAGTTTTTAAAAATATTTTTGGCGTATATATCCCAGTTCACACGTATGTTAAGTTATGCTTCCTGTTATGCCAGTTCACAATTATGCCAATATTTTCAAATTCTTTTAGCGCACTTATGGCAACTCACACTTAATCCAGTTTGCACTAACACCAGTTTTTGCAACTGCTTTGCACTTATGCCAGTTTGCACTTATGAAATTCGCATTTATTCAGTCTTCCGGGGTTAGTTATTAAACTTTTTTTTTCATTTTAAGGCCCCGGTTGGGCTCTTATAAAATTCTTTTGAATACGATTTAAAATATTACTCAAATTCATTCTCTCTAAGACTGTTCTTTAATATTTATTCAAAATTAATGCCTTCAAGGCAAAAGACCTTAATGAGTAAAATAAGAGGCAACAAGCCTTGCTCATCCCTACTACTTTACCATCTTAAATCAACCTACTACTTTACCATCTTAAACTTACCATCTGTTTATAAATGCAATTACAATTTATGTTTGTCATATTATGTGTTTTATTTAGTACTTTAAATTATTTTTTCGCGCTTTCAAATCAATTTTGATTTACTATTCTTAAACAATCTTTATCATCTTTTGAAGTTGTTTTTAGTTTTCGACATTATCCGGGACGAATTTCAAAAGTATTTCACTTGTTTGTATTTTCACACAAATATTTGTATATGGTTGCAAAATAAAATCTATTACAATCAATTTGATCCTATATCAATATAATACATGAACACAAAATATTTGATCAATCAAAAATGTAACATATAATATAATAATGAACTCTTTTTAAGAGAGTTTGCGATTTTTCTTTTTTTAATTTAATTGTAAAAAAAACTTTTGTAATAAATATATATATATATATATATATATATATATATATATATATATATATATATATATATATATATATATATATATATATATATATATATATATATATATATATATATATATATATATATATATATATATATATAAATCAAATTTATTTTTATCAACAACTTCATTATTTATGCTGCTTCATTTATTTGCAATAACATTTGTGAAGATAAAAAACGCTTTTACTTTTGAATTATGAATTGTTTGTTTACGTATCCTTTCATTATGACCTTTAATTAGTTGTCCATAATTTATAAACTGTATAATAAACAAATGAATACTTATTTTTAATTATAAAAGTTTTTTTTTTAATATAAAAAAATAATTTACATTAAAAAAGGCAGGATCATTAAATGTCTTAAAGTATACACTAAATTTAAGAAGTTTTTCTCGGAATTTTGTAAAAAGTTCACATGGAAATAAGATATACTGTATTACTTATGCCGCGTATTATTTCTTATTTTTATATCTGTTTTAATAATTTTGTGTTAATAAATGAATGTTATTTAAACTTTCGCATATATGTTTGTACAATGATTCCCGAATTAGTTAAAATCAGCTGGCTCACTGATATCAATTCACCTGCGCACACAAACCCAATATTTCCCTGCAAATCTTACCACTTTCTGATTTTTTACATTTAAATATTTTTGTTAGAGCAGACACATAAGCTAAACTGTTCCGTACAAATGCTAACTTTATGAGAGTTAACATTAACTGTGTATTATAAAAGAAATTAGTTAATAAAATGTTAAAAAAATATTATTATATTGGTTGTTAAACTGTTAATTAACTAATCTAAAACAGGTAAAGGAAATTATGCAATTACTTTAATATATAATATATGAGATTGATATATATTATATAATTTGTGTATTTAGCTTGATATAAAATATATAAATTCTCAAACATTAAAAACGCTTCGTAGGCCCCTATATTAGGGCCGACGACACCGGGAGAGGGGGAGGCCCAGGAAACACGTGCCCCCCTACTTTTTTTCAGAAAACTTTTTTTTTTTCTTTTTTTTTTAAATATAAGAAAGTTCTAGATATAGACGACTTTTTTTAAGAATTGTCGGTTGTGCCCCCCACTTCGAAACCCGTATCGTCGGCCTTGTATATATATATATATATATATATATATATATATATATATATATATATATATATATATATATATATATATATACACATATATATATATATATATATATATATATATATATATATATATATATATATATATATATATATATATATATATATATACACATATATATATATATATATATATATATATATATATATTATATAAATATTATATATATATATATATACATATATATATATATATATATATATATATATATATATATATATATATATATATATATATATATATATATATATATATATATATATATATATATATATATATATATATATATATATATATATATATATATATATATATATATATATATATATATATAGCACAACTAACTTCTGAAGTTGCTAATATAAAGTTGTTTAAAAATTGTTCAATATAAATAAGCAGTGCTCATAAAAGTTTTAAGTTATTTGAAATTTTTACCCGATGCGATCGCAAATTTCAAAAAACTAATCAGAATGAAAATAACTATATTATAATAAATAAATTATTATATATTATAACTATTAAAAATAAATATATATTACAATAAACTGACCAAAATTAATCATAATGAAAACTTGAAGGTAGAAAAAATAATTGTTTATTAAAAAAGGTTCAGAAAAGCATTTACTACATTTTTATTTTATATATGCTCCCTCGGCATCAACAACAGATTTTTAATCACATATTTTTGTTTTTACGTTTAACCATCATCTGTTATTTTTACTGAGCGACTTTTCGCCATATACATGTTTAACTAACTTTATTGCTTGTAACCATTTGTTAATTTTTATATCAGTCACTTATTTTAACTTTTAGGTTGACTTATCTTTTGTTGATTTTGTTTTAACATTTAAAAGAAAATCATTTTGTCGTTGAGAAAAGGATATTCTATTGTTTTAATGACCCTTAACTTCATTGTCACATCCTGCATTATATATTAAATTTACTTAAAATGAAATCAAACATTTTTTAGTTTTGAGATAACAAACCGTTGTTGTAAACAAACTATTTTGCAACTTATGGAAAAAAATATTTTGTTTAAAAGATACATAGTTAAAATCAAAATAGAGAAAATGGAGTCGGTGATTTTTAATGTTGATTGATAGTGATACTGCTATTAACATATTCTAACAAATTTTTAATGAAACATAATCTAAAATTTTTACATACGGCTTTTACACCAACGAGGTTAGGAAAAAACATTAGAAAAAATTAATTATTATTTAAAAATGAATTAATCTAATAAATTAATACAAAAATATTATAACTATTAATTACAAGTTAATAACAAAATAATAATAACAAATAAATTTTTAAAACAAGTTATTTTAAGTATCCGGTCAGTACAAATTATCAGTAACCATCTTAGATAATATCATACTAGTTTATTACCATAACAACTTGTTTTATTATAACAACCGTGGTTTGTTTTTAATAGCTGAGTACCAAATTTTATCTTTAGGAGAACTTTAAATTTATATTTTTACATTTTACTGTGTTTTTTTTGTTAGTTTAACTCATTTTTCATTTTTAATAGACTTTTTAGTCTAATAAAAATGAAAAATGAGTTAAATCATAGCTGGGTTACATTTAATTCATAGATTATATTTTAAGGCAAGTTGATTAAAGGTATTTTAATTCAATTTTTTTTAACAAAGAATTTTTCAATTTTTAAAAACTAACTTTAGACAAAATTCCAAAATATTCCATTCTTCACCAAGATTACTTACATTCTCCACCTAGTTTACATACGTTACTGATATAAACC
>NC_061165.1:31167622-31322622 GCF_022113875.1 Hydra vulgaris
TTTAGTTCAAAATCATAGTTCTAAATCAAGAATTAGGTTGAAGCTGGCAACCAAATTTAAAAAGCAAAGTAGACAGATAAAACCATGCCGATACAACATTTAATCATCATATCCGATTTAAACAATTTGATTTACGTTTAAGGAGAGTATTACATCTGAGAAGAGTACTATGTATTACTATATTCTTTTCTACTTATCTATCATATTTAATGATCGTCTGTTAGAATATAAAAAATTGCAAATAAAAATCCAAAATTTCAATAAAAAACACAAAACTTTCATTAACAAATATACATTCGTAACATATTACTGGGTGTTGTAGGTGCCTTGTCTTTTTCATACCTTTGTTTTTATACCAAATTGTATACATTTTGATAAGAACTGGAAAAGTTATAACATTTGAAGTTACGAAAATCTATCAATTTTGTCATTGTTTTTTCAAGAAATCCTTATAAAATTTTCTACTAAAAATATCATGTAAAATTTTGATTTTTTCACCATTAAAAAATAAAACAATCATATTCTAACATTAATAAATGTATTATTTAATTTGTTTGTGCACTAAATGTTAAATCATTGATATATTAATAAAGCTTTATCATACGTATTTTTATTAAATGTTGCAAAAGTATAATAAATTAAAATTCAAAATATATATATATATAAAAAAGTGCAACTTTCAGCATAAAATTCAAAATTCTATGTAGATGGAATGTAAAAATAATAATCATAAGAATACAGTAAACTCCCAATATCTCAAACCTCAGATAACTCGAACTTTCCTGTAACTCATAGTACTTTTGATTATTATTAGTAGTACACATATAATTTTGTTTACTGTTCCCAGCCGGCACAACTCAGAAAATAGTTACGCTTGGTTTTTGTTGCGTTTTTAAAACCTTCTAAACAAAAAGAATAACACGTATCCTAAATGGTTTTTATTCCGTGAAATTAACTACTACTATTTACCATAAATACCAGTTAAAGTATTAATGGTTTCACCGTTATGGAAACGTAGTATTATATTTTAATAACTTTCCGTAAAGAATGTGAAACCACTGGTAAAAATATGCGACATTTAAATTTGACTTTAAAACCTCAAAAATCACGCGTTAAACTCTAGTAAAACTGCCCGTAATATACACGTGCCTTTGGTTTACGCCTGGATCGTGAAAAACACGTGCCTATATAGGTTTTATTTCCGAAAAAGAAACTAGATGTGCCGATAGGGTTATATCTTGTTACTATATTATATATGCATGTTACTATATTATATATGAATCGATTCATATATATCATATATATCCTATTGTCATATATATCATATTATGATATATAATATAGATACATGCATCTATAATATAGTAACAGGGATTAGGTTATTGACTGTTAACTTCAAAGAAAATAAAATTACATATATATAAAAATAATGAAAATTTAGATTTATTGACTGATTTTTATTATATTATTACTGTATGAGTATAAAATCTTAATTTTATAATTTTATTTCCTGACATTTATATTTTAAGTATTACGTTTAAAAAAAAACTTAAAATATAATACTTAAAATATAAATGACAGTAAATAAAATAGGATTTTATACTCATACAGTAATAAAATAAAAAAATTAGTTAATCAATCTAAATTTTATTATTTTTATATATATCTAATATGACATAAAAAATATAAAATACATAAAAATAAAGAAAATTTAATGACATATAAAGTAAAAAAAAACATGTCAAGACATATTATATGTCGTATATATATCATATAATATGTCATATATATATCATATAAAGTTATATATAGTTTTTCTTTACTATATAAACAATCTTTGTATATTTTATTTATCTATATACATATATAAATAAAAAACACATATGTTATCTAACAATTATCTAAAAAGTAATTGTGACCTCTTCATACGAGAATCGCCATTATTAAAACACCTTTTAATAATTTTTATAATGACATTTCGCGTCATTAGACATAATAAAAAGGTTTTTCAAAACTGAAAGTGATAAATTTTCTTATTTTCGGAACAGAAGATCATAAGACGTCTTATTGTAGTTCATTTTGTGAATAAATCGAGCGGGCGTGAACTGAACGTACATAAGATGTCTTTTTTCCGTCGTGTGCCCACTGGGGATACTGGTGAAATATATTTATATAGTATAAAATAATGATTCATTAGTAATTCACTCATGAATTGCTTAAATTGACACAAATTCTATGTAACTTCTTACCGCATATTATACAAATTGATAATGGTGGTTTGTTTTTTTATTTCAAGTTTGCTTTCAAGACTGGTCGGTACCAAACTTAAAAAAAACGATTTGAAATCATATTTTTCAAGAACGAATTTGTTTCAAGTTAGTTTCTTGCATAACACTTTACTCAGACTTCAGATTTGAAGTATAACTTGAAATTTCAAATTCGCTTTTTGCATTCTGAAAAGATTTTTGCTTTTTCAAGTTGGCTTTTTAAGTCTAACTTGAAAACGGCCGGTTTTCAAGTTAGATTTGAGTTTTCAAGTTAGACTTCTTTCTTATTTCTTTCTTATTTGAGTTCAAGTTCGCTCTTTTTATTTGCTCAAGTAAAATTTTACACTTGAAGTTTGACTTCAAATTGCAAGTTCTTCAAATGCTTCTTGCATTCCACCCTATTTTCTGTTAAAATTGTGGAACGATCGATTTTACGTAAACGGAAAGAACTTTAGAATTGCGAAAATAGTTATTTAAAGAAGCAGAAGATTTGAGAACCAAAGGTAAATATGCTAAAGTTGTATATAATAATCTTGTAACACCCGACTTTTAAGAAATTCTTTTATCTTAGAGTTATTGATTTTATCTTTATCATTATTATTATTACTATTATAATTATTTTTAAGTTTTATTATTTTTAGATAGTAAAATGAATTCAAATCGCTCTAAAAATTTTGATATTTTTTAATTCAATGATTTTATACTGAAATAAAGAGTCCGATCTGGACCAAAGTTATTTTAGTGAAACAAATGCTTTACAAATGCTTTACAAATGCTTTACAAATGCTTTACAAAGCAACTGCAGCTAGTTTTTTAATTTTGAAATAAAAGAATATCTTGAGTGTGTTGAATTTAATGAAATTTATATAAATATAAGAAGTTTAAAAAAAAAAAAATTTAAAATCTTTGCAATAGTTTTGAGGAAAATCTAACTATTTTTAGTGTAATATGCCTAACTGAAACTTGGTGTAGTTGTGATATTTTAAAATACCGGGCTATAATTTGATTTCATTAGGGCGGAAAAAAAATAAACACGGCGGTGGTTTAATTATTCATGTAAAAGAAAACCTACGGTATTATATTATGCGTGACATTAGTATTTCTGACGTCAATAAGGAGGTTTTAACGATTGAAATATTGATCAATAAAACTAAAAACATCGTGATTAGCTGCCCACCTACTGGCGAAATTAAAATATTTAGTACATTTTTACATGATGATGTTATAAATAAAAGCTTTTTTTTCCTGATGACTTAAAAATACCAAAAATTATTCTTATATTTAAAGGAGAAAAAACTAATGTAAAACACTATCGTCTAATTTCTATCCACTCTGTATTTTCTAAAAATTTTAAAAGAATTTTGTACAAAAGAATATACAATCATCTTTTATCGAACAAATTATTATATAACATGCAAGATGGATTTAAAAAATAAAATTCAACAGAGCATGTTATTATTCAGCTCGCAAGAAGTATATCTTACTAATTTAACAATTTTAAATTCGCATTGGGAATATTTATTGATTTAGCGAAAGCGTTTGAAACTATTGATCATAAAGTTCTTGCTAAAAAATTAAAGTACTATAATATGGTATTATATGGTATAACAGGCAAATGTTTTAAAATGTTGAAAAGTTATTTAACTAATCGTAAACAATTTGTTTACGCCGATGAAATATTTTTATCAAATTTGTTAAATATTACATGTACAGTTTCTCAATGATTCATATACGGACCTCTTCTTTTCCTTATTTATTTTAATGATCGATACAAAGTCTCTATACCGATACCGATAAAATAGTGTCAATGACACTAATTTATTTATGTCACACAAAAGTATTCCTACTCTATTTCATTACATGAAAATCGAGTTAATCAAAATATCTGATTGGTTTTAAACAAACAAATTATCTCTTAACATTGATAAAACTTAATGGATTTTTTTCCATCCTCTTATCAAAAATATAAACTGCCAATTAACATACCTTATCTTGTTATTGACAGTATACAAATTAAACAAGTAACAGTAACCAACTTTCTAGGTGTTTGTATAGATGAAAATCTTAGATGGAAAAATCACATTAAAAACTTATCAAATAAAATTTCAAAAATTATAGAAATCCTTGGGGCAGTACAATTAAAAATAAACTTAAACCTCTTTATTGTCAGGAGAAGCATGTAGCACGTCATATATTTTAAAGACCGTTATACTCTTGTCAAGCCTCTATTATTTGAAATGAAAGTTTTTAATATATATGAGCTTAATATTTTGAATATTCTTTCTTTTATGTTTAGATGTAAAATTAATTCATCCCCGATTTTCCATTACTTGTATTCATCAAAAAAAAAAAAAAAAATACATTTTACGCAATGATAATTTTATAAAGCAGCCCTTTTTTCAAACAAATCTTTTTATTGATTATCGCGGACCATTCTTGTGAAATAATATAGTTTTAAAAAATTTTACTGAGAATTTTATTCATCAAAGTAACTACTTTTCTTTTAAACGAAAGCTTAAAGAACTAATTTTTACAATCGAAGATTTAACAATATACTTTTGATATTTTTTTAGTGATTTTCCTTTTTACCCTCTATTTAATCATTAATTTATAAAATTTATATATGTATCATTAACAACTGTAATATGTATTAATGTATCTTGTATTAGTCACGGAATATTTTAAATTTCTTATTTTGTTAACTTATTTTTTATCTTGTATATATCTTATAAATTTTAACACGAACATTTCTTAGCGATACTCGACGACAAGACCGTATGGTCTTCTACGAGTTTCCGCGTTATTTTATTATTTAATAACGATCATTATATATATATATATATATATATATATATATATATATATATATATATATATATATATATATATATATATATATATATATATTATTATTATTATTATTATTAATATTATTATTATTATTATTATTATTATTATTATTATTATTATTATTATTATTATTATTATTATTATTATTATTATTATTATTACATACTTGTATTTTAAATATTGTAACAAAATGCTTATTTAAAATATAATAAAAAAAACAAAAAAAGAAAACAAAAAAAAAAATAATCTACTTATCCGATCAATTCATTTGATTTAATTGTCTCATATCTTTAAACAAATTAAATAAAATCCACTATCAATCGAAACTTGTTTAAAACAAGTTTTTGTTTTTTTTTAGAAATCTTCTTAATTTTTATCATTATTTATAATAATGAAAACAACTTAGATTGTTTTGTAATTATAAACAGGCAATGGTTAAAAAAACTTCTGCTAATTAAGAATGTCCCAAATAACATTTTGTAGTATTCAACCGGATACTGGGTAGCTGAAAATTGAAAGTAGAACAAACTAAAACGTCACATTATTATTAGAAGTTTTTTTTTTTATCAATCAGACAAAAAATTTATGAAATTAAAATTATTTTCTTAATTAAAAAAAACATAAATTCAAATCAGATTTCCGTTAGAGAATTAACCTCAATAGCCCGGTTAAGTAATTGAGGTAAAAATATTTACTTAATTAACTAATCTTAATTAAGCTGATACCTTCTACATGTGTTCATTGTTAACTATATTGATTGCTTTTCCTCAATATTATTTCTTTGAAAGTTTAATTTCAAAATTGGGAAGTGATTGTCTGGTGGCTCAATTGCTCGACAGTTGTTTTGTGTGAAAAAAATCTACAACCATTTGAAGTAAGCAACCCCTTAAGTCTTTTTCTAAATTTAGCATCAAAAATTAAATAAACAATAGGATTGACAGCTGCATGAAATCCATAAAAAATTTCAGAAATTGTCCTGAATAACCGTATAGT
Organism: Hydra vulgaris; assembly: GCF_022113875.1. Taxonomy (NCBI): domain Eukaryota; kingdom Metazoa; phylum Cnidaria; class Hydrozoa; order Anthoathecata; family Hydridae; genus Hydra; species Hydra vulgaris. The sequence continues at coordinate 31,173,733 of NC_061165.1, forward strand.
ATTTTTGTTTTTAATATTTTTCAGACCATACATGTCATTAATAATCCAAACTAATCTGTTAGGAAGAACAAGAATCGCAAAAAAAATTACAATTGCAACCAACATTGCAAGAATCTTTTTATTTTTTTCTAAACGCAATTTTTTCTTAGCATCGTTTAAAACACTACTTTTACAAAATTTTTTTTTTAACCATAAAACAGTTGAAGTATACAGAACTACAAGCAAAATTATTGGAAAAAGATAATAGAACAGAAACAAAATCCACGTGTAAACAATTGAATTCTTATTGCTCCATTCTTCTGAACAAGTGTTAAATTTTCCTAACTGAAGAACTATCAGTGGTGGGATAACTGAAAGAATACCCAAGATGATGTTCAGATATTTTATCATTTTACACGTTGAGCTCTTTACAATTGATTTAAACGAATGCACAGCATTAGTATATCTTTCAACAGCAATTAAAACGATAAATCCTACTGCAATATTGGCGCTAGCTGCTAATGCTGTACGAAAAGTCTTACACAAAAATAAGCCATACACCCAATGACATGTCAAGGTTTCTGGTATGCTTATTATAAGTTGAACTGCAGCAAATACAAAATCTGAGATAGCTAAGTCTAATACTAATTGATTAAACCTGGAAAATTCCTTACGATGAACGAATGAAATCAAAATAACAAATGTATTCCCGATTAGCGCTAGTGTGGATGATAATATGTTGCTAAAGCCGATAACACTGCCCAAAAGATAGTCGCATTTAAACTTAGTTATTTTATCAGATTTATGAAAGCTGCAGAGTTCTTTCATTTCTGAGTTTTCCTCGTCACATGTGCAGTTTTTTTCAGGTATTTCAAATAATTTACATAATTCTTTAAGGGTCATGTTTGAAATAAGGGTTTGTTGTGTATCATTTTCTTCATTTAAAACAGTTTCGTGTATTATGCTTGTATTAAAATAATATTCACTTGAGTTATATACTTGATTCATCATTAAATGGACGTCATTCATGCATATAGTGGTAATAAAAAAAGTCATAATAAAAAAACACATCTTTTTTAAAACTAAAATAAAACTGATATAAATTTTTACGTTACGCAGCTGACAAACACACACATAAACATACAAAACTTTCTATGCGATGTTCAAAATGTCAAATTTGAGCCGTTAGAATTATTGATTTATAACATTTTTTATAAGATTATGAACAGACTAACATTGATGAAGTCACTGAATTTCATTTAACACTGACGTCACGTTTTCTTTCATTAATTAAAACAAGTTAAATTTATCAATAAGCCTTGGTTGATTTAACCATTTGAAACTTAAACCAGCGTATTTAAATGAGTAATCATCACATAATAGATTTAAAGGAAGAGACGAAGATGGAGGGTACTTGTAAGATTATCGTTTAAAAAATTGATAAACAAAGCATTTAAAAATTGTTTCGTACTAACCGCCTGCATTGAGGTATCTAAAACTTAGTTCTCACTTCGGAAAGAGTTTTTTTAAAACCATTATGCTTACCAACTTGTAAAAATAAATAATCAATAACTTTGACATATAATTATTATGTGTAATAATGATTAGAAATTTATCATTACGTGGAATTGGTAGATTATTTAATTTTCCATAACATTAAATAACTTCACCAACTAATTTAAAATCTCGTTTTAATTGTTTAAAATTTTTATTTTTCATGACATCATGTAGTTCCAATTGTAACTAGTGTGTCTTTTTACGTTTAATTTTATCAACTAATAATGTAGTCACATTGTGGTAGACTTTTAAATTCGAGTTTTCAGTTTATTACAACGTAAAACCCTCCCAATAACTCTCTTTAATTGTTTACTGCTACTAAAACCTTTAATATTAATAAAATCAAGACTAATGCTTAAAGATTTGCTGGCAGCTAGTAAGCACATGCTACTTTTATTAAATTAATGAATTTGTCATAATATTTATCCCACGTTTGACCAAGTACTTTTGTTTCAGTATTGCATTCATAATTGTATGATAGGAGGTTTTTTTTAAGCTTAATTAACTTTGTATATTGATCTAAACATTGATTAACTTCATTACTTTAAAGGTTTAATAATCAACATGCAACAAATGCATTATATCTCGGTATTAATATCAGTATATTTTTGCAGGTGAGTTGTTTATGTTGCACTCAGTAAGAAGGGTGACTATGTTACACCAAAAAAATTAATTGTTAATTAAATTGCTTCAAAAATTAATCATCCAAAAAAAACAATACTTTTTTTCCATCCCACTTTCCCATCCCATCACTTTTGTAAGAAACTCATTAAAATGATGTATAAAAGTCAATAAACATTTCTTAATCAATATATCCGCTTTTACTGGAATGTACTTTTGCACCCAAAGGAAATTTAGATACATCTAGAATCTTTGCTCCTTTAATTATGAAAAAATAGTGGTTATCTATTCCGTGCTGCATTGACAGTGGCCAGGTATGTTGTTAGTGTGCCACGTTTACCAATAGTTAACTTTTGTACCTCACAAGAGCCCTTTACACAAAACCACTTGGTACAGATGAAAGGCCGCTTTCATCATAATTATAAATTAAATTTTATATACTTATTATTTACTATATATACATTTTAGACTATACATTATAATAAGCTTGTTTACATGTGTCTTTATATGTGTTTACATCAGAGTCACGTTCATAATTAAAACTTTAAAAAGTTTTAAAAACTAACTGTCAACTAATATATTCTGAAAAAACTCTTATAGATAAAATCTGAAGCTTTGAAGTACATTTTGAGCACAACTTGGTTTTCTTTCAAACGGCGCTCCATAGTTTAAAAGTTTGCGTGATTAAAGAACCTAATTTATCTTAAGTATTATCTTTTTTTTAACAACGAAGTTGCCCCCCATTTGAGCGTGTGATAACAATCATTACGTGACGATTCCGAACGAAAAAACATAGCAACTTAAATTGTTATTTTAAAAATTTTGACATCAATTTATCAAAAAAAATATACTTTGTGATCAAAACATTTCTTATTTTGATTTTTTTTTCGACGATAAGCATTTAAGCATTAAAAAATATATTTTCAACTTCGATGTTTACTCGCAATATTTAAAGAATAATCAAAAGAAAATATGTAAAACACTTATTTAATAATATTTTACAAATATCAGTAAAAAAATTTTAAAAAAAACCTTATAAATAGATTTTTTAGTTTTTATTCATTATTATGTTAAAGCTGAGTCGCATAAGTGACGAATTCGCTCTGTGACGAATTCACCCCGCCTTACCCTATTTTATTGATCTAGCTTTCAGGCATATTAATGTGGCTAGAGGGGGCACCAAACCATCACCTTAACTCCCTAAAAATACACATATTTTCCTAAAATTATTTATATTTAAAACACATTTATAATTTTTATATGCAAAAAGTTGTTGTTTTTTTTATTCTCAATTACCAGTAAACATAAAAGGTCTATCTTAGTGTTGAGGGTGGATGTGGTGGTAAAGGTTAAACATACCCTAGTACCAAAAAAGTTTAATTCTTACAAACACTTTTATGTTGATTAAAACAAGTGAAATTAAAATGAATATTAAAAATTAAATTCTATTTTATTGCAACATATATTAGACAAAGGTGTATACACTGACTTAGGGATGTGAGGTCTACCACTCCCAAAAATAATTTGAACCATTTTTTTAAAGGATTATTAATCAATATATAAACAATGTCTGAAACAACATATAAATAAATTAGGAAGATACGATATCCATAATTAACATGCATGTTTATTATAAAAGCAACTCATTGAGTTGTTTTCATATAAACATGTTGCAATCAGCCATTTAATAATAAATCAAGCAACACTAAAATTACCTCTTGCCATTTTCATATGTCACATTTTGTTATATAGTAGCTTATAAGTACACGCTTTATCTAGATATATACTAAAAAATAATTGAAACAGACACCAAAAAACAAAGAAATGCTCCGTAATATTTATTTTTGTACAAAAAAGTAAAATTTCAGAACGTTTCTTTTATTTTGGTTTGGCGGAAATGGTACAAACATTCCTCAAATGCTTCGAGAATTTTTGTTCTAGTAACGTTCACATGAGAGTATATTTGTTCATGTTCCATGTTCCATGGAATGTTCAAACAAATATCGTCTAGTGTGAACTGCCTAAAAACATATCGACACCGCATTAAAAACCCTCAGACAATGTAATAACATTTCTTTTCTTGTTCTCCCTAAATAAAGCCCCAAGCTTCTATTTCCGCACTGTATACCCGCACTTTACTAGTTAAAAAATGCCATTTTTTTGCATTTTTACCAACCCCCTTTAAATAAAAACATGTTTACAAAAAAAAAAAGTTCCTCAAAACAAAAAATTCACCCGATTTAAATGTGTCAAATACCCGACTATAAACCTAAAAAAACCGACTATAACTTGAAAATCGTTAACTTTGAGGAAGGAGGCGGGTATAAGACCCCATACATATATATATATATATATATATATATATATATATATATATATATATATATATATATATATATATATAATATATATATATATAAATATATAATATATAAATCTTAAGATAAAATCTTGAGATTAAAATAAAACAAAACTTCTCGTTGATGCCTTGGAACCATTTTCCTCGTTATAATTTTACATTTAATCGTTTACCTAAAGATTATTTTGTTGGCAATGTTGTGAGCACAACATTGCCTTTTAACGAAATAACCTTGAGGTAAACATAAAATCTTGAGATCCGTGAACACATCTATAGATGTGTACACTGATCACCAACTTATCCATTAATCAGGTTTTAGAAGTTCATCTGCACGTCTATGTTAAAGGGGACAACACCCCTTATTGTCAGCACTGGTTGACGGTGGAATGTTGTTTGAGAATTTGTTTGCAATACACTTTACAAATAAAACCAAAAAATTTCATAGACATTGTATCCCATTTTGCGCACAACATTGCCTTAGCAAAATAATCTTTAGGTAAACGATCAATTGTAAAATTATAATGAGGAAAATGGTTCCAAGGCATCAACGAGAAGTTTTGCTGGAAAAATTAAAACAGTGACTCGATTCTTTTTATAAATACTTAACTTATCAAAAAATAAAAACAATAATCAAACAGTATCAACAAAGAAAATCATTTTTATTTGATAAAGTGAAAGAAATCCTTATTATTGTGTTTATAAATATTGGTGTATTAATATGTAACTTATCAATATTTTTGATAAGTTGTCATAATAATTTTGGCTTTTCTGTTTCCTCAAATGTCATAATAATTTTGGCTTTTCTGGTACCTCAAGTTTTCTGATAATATCATAAGTGACTTATTTGGTCATTTGTTATATAATAATATTGATAAATATATATATAATAATATATATAAAATGCTATATGTAATAAGCATTTATCAATCCAGAACTTGCTTCGTGTCCGGAGGTTAGCTATCTCAAAGACCATAAAATGCTGAATCTGTCTCTGATCTATACAGATTTTAACCCCATCAATCTATTGCTGACTTGTTAACAAGAGTTAACAAGTCAGCAATAGATTGATAGGGTTAACAAAAATAGGTTCTGTCATACATTAGATGAAATCTAACTTGAATTAACCATTTTCTTTTACTGATTTTGCTTTCTATCTCTATAAATATTATATTCGTCCTGGTATTGAAAACTGTTGTCATATTTTTTAATTAATTTTCTGTTAACTCCAAACCTAATTAGTGTTTGCTTGCAGCCTTGTAAAAGAGTTTAATTTTATTTTTTAACAAAAATTTTAACAAGAAAATTGAATAATAAAAACATGTTAAATTACTATGTTTAAATTACTATGTATAAATGAATAATAAAGTTGGATTAAGACTTTCTTATTAAGACTCGTGATTTATATAGGATGCCCGTGTTTTTAGAAATTTTTGTGCTTATATAATCAGTATGGTAATTCCAAGTAATGTTTTCATCAAGATAAACACCTAAAGATTTTGTAACAAAATCTCTTTTTATTTCCTTTTGATTGATAAAGATTTGAGGTAATTTTGATTGGAGAAATAGCTTTTTTGTAATCACTAGAGACTAGATCTCTCCGGTCACATGATTGCGTGGAATCTAAAAAAAAAGAAAGAGAAAATGACATTATTAGATAAAATGTAGAAATGATTTTTTTTAGTTTTGTATTAATTTAATAAAAGAACAGCTGGACCATAGAGTAGTTACTAGTAGATTGTTTTTACCTGAATAAGATGCTGCCTTGGACTTTTTTTCTTTTTTTTGCATTGTCAAACTCCGGTTTGAAAACATCCCTTTTTTTTTGACTGAGGATTTTGACTTCATTTTCATCTCAGTTGCCAAGCGTTTGTTTATTCTCTCAACTTTTGCTTGTTTTTGCTGTTCCTTTTTCTCTTTTACTTCCGCCAGAATGGGTAAAACCTGATCTGATGTCACAACAGAGCAAACTTTAACTAAGAACAGTATAGAATAATACAATAAAGAAAATGTATTGTTATAACCATACATATTAATAAATTCAAAATTGTATAATAATATCAAAATAATTTAAAATAACTCTATAATAAAATAAAATTGAAAAATGGCAACGACTAACCTACAGCGTTTTTGGGCGAAGGAAACCACCTATGGTTGATCATCACAGGACTAATACTGGACCTCTTTTGTTTGAAAGCTACCATAGACAAGACAATAGGAGACATCATTTTTGTTTTTGAATTATCCCAAGAAAAACAATGCTAGTTAATTCCACTAGTAAAGGGTTGGTTTTTGCGAGAACTTGGATTTGTGGAAGTTTATTAACTTCATGTTTAAGTATTTTCTGAGAGCATATCTCGTTACAAAAATTATTGAAAATATATATTAAATTAACACCATCAAAATTATTATTATTAAAAGTTGTATAAACTCATGAACAATTACACATTAAATCATATAAATACATTGCCAATAATTGTTGATTAAATACCAATTACCCTAAAAAACTTGACCTCATTGTATTTACCTTAATAGTTAAAAACCTGTTTCTTTTACCTAAACACTTACGTCAAGTATTTAAATTAAAATATAATTATTCATATATATACTTTAAAGATTATACTGAAAAAGATAAAAAGGTTTATAAACAATGAAATAAATTTTACAATGTTTTATAACATAACAATATAAATTTTAGAAAAATTCCGACTCGAGCTATCAAAAGACATAGTCTTATCATCCAACCCCGTTGTTACAAATTTAGATAAAATTTTGTATGTAATACACATGCATAAACTTTACATATATATATACATATATATAAATATATATATATATATATATATATATATATATATATATATATATATATATATATATATATATATATATATATATATGTATGTATGTATATATGTATATATATATATATATATATATATATATATATATATATATATATATATATATATATATACAATATGTATATTATATATATATGTATATATATACAATATATATATATATATATATATATATATATATATATATATATATATATATATATGTATTTATATACAATATATAATATTGTAATATATATATATATATATATATATATATGTATATATATACAATATATATATATATATATATATATATATATATATATATATATATATATATATATATATATATATATATGTATATATATACAATATATATATATATATGTATATATATACAATATATATATATATATATATGTATATATATAGAATATATATATATGTATAATATATAATATATATATTATATAATATATAATATATATATAATATATTATATAATACATAATAAATTATATATTATATAAAATATATATATATATATATATATATATATATATATATATATATATATATATATATATATATATATATATATATATATATATATGTATATTATTTATAAACTATATATTATATATTTATATATATATACATATATATATATATATATATATATATTATATATATATATATATATATTATATATATATATATATATATATATATATATATATATATATATATATATATATTATATATATTATATTATATATATATGTATTATATATATATTATATATTTGTATGTATATATATATATATATATATATATATATATATATATATATATATATATATATATATATATATATATATATATATATATATATATATATATATAAACGATTTTAGTTACGGATTATTGCCAGTTGTGTATAAATATCGTTGGTTTATATTTAAATTATATTAGGCGTTAGAAATCGGTATGCCTTAGTCAGTTGAACGCAACAAACAGAATATTAAATTCACGATAACAAATATTAATAATATCTTTAAAAAAAAATTCCAAATCAAGTCTTACTAAATTTCCAACTACCCAGTGGATCTATTAGGCCAAGATATTTTCATGTCGCAAAATTTTATCTATTTTTAATTATATTCATAGTAATATTACATCGTAATTTAGAAACTATTAGTGCCACGAAAGATACATTGATCATGAAAAATTCAGCAAATGTAGAAAATTGCTTAGTGCAAATGGATTTTTTAAATGGTCTTCTTTAGTGGGAACAAAAGTTGTATAACCGGTTTCAGCTTACCTTAAACCTTAAAGTTTGTCAAGATCTTGTTGACGGTATTGTTAGTTACTAACTATAGCATTTAAATTTCTAAAACTTATTAAACATAAAAAATCAATACCTAATTAAATTCTTTTGTCTTTCTAGCTTGTCCTTGTCAGATACTGGAAGTGTCATCAAAGGATGTGCGAACAATAACCAATAAAAAATTAAATATTGAGTTGAAAGCTAAAAAGATTTAAATTATGAAAAATGTTATAAGAATGTGCAAAGTTTCTTTATTTTATTTGATTATTTAATAATTTGAGCTTTTTTAAAAAGTTTATTTATGCACTTTTTCTTATTTTTTCTCCCAGTAACAAATTACTTGTACAATTTTTATTCAGATGCAATATCTTGGAAAAAAAAAGTTTTTTTAAAAAAAAGCTAAAACCTAAATCAAATGGGTTTTATTTTTATTTTTTATTTTGTATTATTTTAACTAGTTTAATGTTAGAATAACTTCGACTTTTGAATTACTGTATTTATAACCTCTGTAGTAACCATAAAATCCTTTTACCTAAGTACAAAACTTTTTTTTTTACTTAACTAGGCTTTGACCTGACTAGCTTAAGCTAGCCTGGTCAAAGTCTTAGCCTGGCCTGCTGAGCTCTAAAGATTAGATTAAAGGCTACGATCATGTGCTAGAATTCGAGAGCAAATAGGCCTATTCACAAAAGCCAAGACAAATAATAAAAAAGATAAAAAAACATTTTATTATGAGTTTATTTAGTTTTAATTCTTATTCGAGTACAACTTTTTTCTGTTTAAGAAAAATTTGCTTAATTTTAACAATTTTATTCTATTTACTTAGTTTAGCGTTTGTTTAAAAGATTTTCCTTTTATGTACTGTCAAACCGGTTTTTCGAGTAAATGCTGCAAGGAACATTTTGAAGAACGCATTGTTCCGGGAGCATATCCGCACTTTATTCCCATTTTCTCTGTTGTATATTTCCTCATTTTAACCTTGTTTCTATTCAAAAAAAAAAAAAAAAGAGACAATTTTAAAATTTTCTAAGGAATAACTTTTAACTTTTTTGGCATTCTATAGAATTAGATAGAGTTCTATAGAATTAGAAAGATTTCTATGAATTTAGACATATTTTTTTATTTTTGTTTTTTTTGTTTTTTTAAAAATCTCGAGGTAAATTCAGTCAATAAACCATGGTTTAAGGCGCTATTGATTTGACTTGTTTTAAATAATTATGGAACACGTGTATAGACATAAGATTCCGTGACTTCATCAATGTTAGTGTGTTTATATTTTTATTAAAAATATTATAAACCAATAAAACACACAGCTTAAATTTTTATTATCAAAAATCATTGTCAGCGGCGTAAGAAAAAAAATATTTTTACTTAGTAAAAATTTATTTCAACTTTATTTTAGTTATTAAAAAAAAAGATGTCTTTTTTTATTGTGACATTTTTTATCGCTACTATATGTACTAATGACGTCCATTCAATGACAAATAAACTATATGACTCAAGTGAATATTATTTTAATACAAGCGAATTACACAAAACTATTTTAAATGAAGAAAATAGTACACAGCAAACCAATACTTCAAACATGACCCTTAAAGAATTATGTAAATTGTTTGAAATACCTGAAAAAAACTGCACATGTGACGAGGAAAACTCAGAAATGAAAGAACTCTGCAGTTTTCATAAATCTGATAAAACAACTAAATTTAGCTGCGACTATCTTTTGAGGAGAGTTGTTGGCTTTAGCAACATAATATCATCCACGTTGGCGCTAATCGGAAATACATTTGTTATTTTGATTTCATTCGTTCATCGTAAGGAATTTTCTAGGTTTAATCAATTAGTATTAGACTTAGCTATCTCAGATTTTGTATTTGCTGCAGTTCAACTTATAATAAGCATACCAGAAACCTTGACATGTCATTGGGTGTATGGCTTATTTTTGTGTAAGACTCTTCGTACAGCATTAGCAGCTAGCGCCAATATTGCAGTAGGATTTATCGTTTTAATTGCTGTTGAAAGATATACTAATGCTGTGCATTCGTTTAAATCAATTGTAAAGAGCTCGACGTGTAAAATGATAAAATATCTGAACATCATCTTGGGTATTCTTTCAGTTATCCCACCACTGATAGTTCTTCAGTTAGGAAAGTTTAACACTTGTTCAGAAGAATGGAGCAATAAGAATTCAATTGTTTACACGTGGATTTTGTTTTTGTTCTATTATCTTTTTCCAATAATTTTGCTTGTAGTTCTGTATACTTCAACTGTTTTATGGCTTAAAAAATATTTTTGTAAAAGTAGTGTTTTAAACGATGCTGAAAAAATTTTGCGTTTAGAAAAAAATAAAAAGATTCTTTCAATGTTGGTCGCAATTGTAATTATTTTTGCAATTCTTGTTCTTCCTAACAGATTAGTTTGGATTATTAATGACATGTATGGTCTGGAAAATTTTAAAAACAAAAATACTATACGGTTGTTAAGAATGATTTCTGAAATTTGTTATGGATTTCATGCTGCTGTAAATCCTATTATTTATTTACTTTTTGATGCTAAATTTAGACAAAGGCTGAAGGCGTTGCTCACTTCAAATGGTTGTAGACTTTTATCACAAAAAACAACTGTCAAGCAGTCCAACCAGCAAACAATCACTTCACAATTTTGAAATTAAACTTTTAAAGAAATAATATTGTGGAAAAGCAATCAATATAATTAACAATAAACACACGCAGAAGGTATCAGCTAAGATTAATTTTTTTTTAAGTAAATATTTTCTCCTCATTTACTTCGCTAGATTATTGAGGTAAATTTTCTGGCAAAAATCATATTTAAACTTACGTTTTTTTTCTAAACTTTTAAAAAATCATATTTAAACGTATTTCATATTTTTAATTTCGAAAATAATTTTAGTTTTATAAATAGTGATAAAAAAAAATATTTTTTAATAATAATGCGACGTTTTAGTATGTTATACTTTTAACTTTTAGTTATCCAGTATCCGGTTGAATACTTTAAAATGTTAATTGGGACACTTCTAATTAACAGCAGTTTTTGTAATCATAGCCTGTTTATAATAACAAAACATTCTAGATTGTTATTAGTATCATAAATAACGATAAAACATTTAGAAAATTTCTTTAAAAAAAAACTTATTTTAAACAAGTTTCGATTAATTGCGAATTTGATTTAATTTGATAAAGTGTATGAGACAGTTAAATTCAATGAATTGATCGGCTAAGTGGATTTAAAAGTTTTTAGCACCGAAAATAAAACTTCTGTTTAATTTACCATTTAAGTTCAATCATACAATACAGTTTAATCATACTTTTTTCTGACTCGTTTAAAAAAGAAACATAAATATATTTTTCAAAATAGGGACATGTGTATATTTTAACGTATATGCAAAGCTCAACCGTATTTTACAAAATTATCGTTTAGTTTGATTTTTAGTAAAATATGATTTAAATACATTTAAAGACTAAGGTCTTCAGGCTGAGAAATTAGCAATAAGAAATAGTAAAACCATGTAAACACAATCTAAAGCGTTTTCTAAACGTATATAAAAGAAACACAAATAATAAAAAAGCGGTTTACTTATTAAAATAACGCATTTTATAATACCGACAAACAACTTTTTTTTTTTAAAATTAAATGTCAATAATGTAAAGTTAAAACTGTAACATATATGGTTACCATGATTACCAAAAAGTAAGCATAACAAACATCTACTATGCACACCTCCCCACAACAGTGTTTATGTTTCAAAAAAGTGCACACGCCAAAATTAAGTTTTTCTAGCAAGGTATGATTATAGTGTAAACAAAAAAGTATTTCACAAAATTTGAAAAGTATGTCCTGTGAAAAAATGGTGCTTATTGTAATATAAAAAAAAGTGTTTTTCTCTCATTAACATACACAGAAAAACAACTTGTTTAGAATGAGGTTCATAGAAGAACTTATTTAAGGCATAGACTAGTAGTTAACAACTAACTTTTTAATAAATACCATTGTTTATAAAATATATTTCATATGAATAAATCAAAGAATCCTATCTAAATCAATGAAAAAATATTTAAATTTAAACAATTTTTTAGCTGATATAGACTGAACATAATAAAGCCTCAAATTCTCTCCGCGTTGTATGAAAGTACAACACGTGATAGATAGTTTTTGTATGTTTCTTTGTGGAAATCACTCGGAAGTTTGTATCTGGAAAACTCAATGAATCTCAAGTGAATAGTTTCTCCTGCCTGTTTGCTGTAAATTCCCAGTCTGTATCCATTATTTCTACAAAACTCCTTTGATGGCAAAATAATATATGGAGTTTGGTACTCTTTGTTTTGATCTCTAAAGTAATAAAAATATCAAAAAAATCATCTATTGCTTTTTCAAAATCAATACTGAGTATCTTACTAAAACACGAGTAAGCCACAGTATCAAAAATATTGAAGGCATCACAAAATCCCCTAAGATCTTAAGGAAGAACATCTCTAAACTTGTTTGTTATTCTCATCAATTTCTTACATTGGTTTCCTTCAAACTCTCCACTGTGAAGTTTTTTTCTGACAAGGGAATTCCTTTATAGAAAGACTTCTTTTTTTTTTCTCATCATCTTGCTGATAGGTTATTCCACAATAGATTAATTGTTCCTAAATAGAGATGAAGTTCGGGTATATTGCATACTTCCATAACTTTAGTTTCATCATCTTATGGTAGAAGTGGTTAATTCTTGCAATTATAAAATTCTTTCAGTGATGAGTCAGAATTACATCCTTGTTAACAAGCAAAATTTTGCTCTCTAATTGATCCAAAGGTTCGTTTATCTCCTCTAGAGTAAAACCAATCTACACCATTTGTACTCTTATTACAGAAGCAACAAGGATTCTTTGAACTATGATTTTGAAGTCATAAAATCAAGTTAAGTAATTTTAAATCAGCGCAAATTTTAAACTGAATATTTTTAAAGTCAATACTTTTAAAAAGACAGTACATTTTTCATAGTTCTCCTGAATATTTGGAATTTCAAGAGTAATGTCTAATCAACGAACGTTTCTTTTTTCACGTGAGTGACCTCAAAATAGTTTGATCTCTTGGTGATATCATCACTAAAGTAACTTACAACATCAATAGTACTAATTCTAAGCTTAAAGAAACCTACACCGCCATCAACAAATACTTTCACCTCAACATTAAAAACGTCTTGTTTTCTTTTTTCAATTATTTTCCAGGTGAGTTTTTCCTCATCTTTAACAAGAACAACAGGTTGCACAATTAAAGTTTCAGTTTCCGAATTATAAAAATCAAGGTCAACTGCTAAGAAGTACTCTACTAAAAAAACATTGTTATGTACCATGAATTCTTTAAACCCAGCTTCCATTAATTTTCGTCCGTTCTTAACTTGAATTTCTTTTGATATTGCATCCATATCAGAACCAGACAATTTTCTATCAACCTTAATGGTCATCAAATCTTTGTGACTCCATTCTGCAGTAGGCTTTATTGATCTTTTTAAAACTGTAAATGATTGCCCTCCTGTTTTAAGGGATACGATTTCTGATTCTTGAAGCTTTTCTCTAATTTGATCTGCAGCTAATTTTTTATTTATGTTTTAATGAGTATCAAAGCTGTAACTGAAAGTGATCTGTCTGCTTTTTGATAGCATACACAGCAGTATTTGTGACAAGCATCAAAGTGTGTTACTGCAAAATCAGGCATTATATGTCAAACTTTATGTTATTTATTTAACTTTTAGCAAGATTAAAAAGCACATTTATATTATATTTTGTTATATATGATTATGTAATACACAAGTAAAAAGTTTTATGTATAGCGTAATGCACAAATATATAATATAAATATTGTTATACAATACAATATTTTAAAATCTATTTATATTATGTAATATGATTAAATTATATAAGATAATTAAATCATATAATACATTTTATTATATAATAAAGTGCTAATAATTAAAGTAATAGTTAACCAAAAAAATAACTATATCTATTATAATTTATAACTTTTTAAAAATATTTTTAAAAGGCTTCTGATTTTTACCGCTACTTAGTTTGTTTTACTGGTTTGTAGCAATTAATAAAGATATAGTAGTAGTATTAGTAGTAGTATTAGTAGTATTAGTAGTAGTATTAGTAGTAGTGTTAGTAGTAGTAGTAGTAGTATTAGTAGTAGTAGTAGTAGTAGTAGTAGTAGTAGTAGTAGTGGTAGTAGTAGTTGTAGTAGTAGCAGTAGTAGTAGTAGTTGTTGTAGTAGTAGTAGTAGTAATATGAAAATTTGCAGCACATTTAAACAAGGGTTAAATAGTATGGATCACGTAAACAGTAGATGAAGCCTTGTGGTAGTTTTGATGATTAATTGTTCATATTTTGTCGTGTCACCCTACGTTATATATATATATATATATATATATATATATATATATATATATATATATATATATATATATATATATATATATATATATATATATAATTGAATTACAAATAGATTTGTTTACTTATTTTAAAATTATTTAATTATTTAATTTGAAAATGTAAAATACACTGTAAAATGTTAATTGTTGGGCATGCTTTTCAAATTTTGTGAAATACCTTTTTGTGATCACTATAATCATACTTTGCTAGAAAAACTTAATTTGGGCGTGTGCACTTTTTTAAAACATAAACGATGTAAATGAATCTGCACACATGTGTCTATATGCTAAGCATTCTGCATCTTAATGTTTAAATAAACTCGCATTATATTTGGACCATTGTATTTCTAGTTATCCTGTTACTATTACTAACATTATAATCTTTATGAGTAGCTATTTCTTAGGTTATTTTTATTGTTACATATTTGCGTATGAAAATGTGGTGAATAAAAATGTTTCTAAAACAAAAGCTTATGTGAAGCTTATTTCCTTTCCTACAACAAAGACAAATATCTTGTGATTGGGATTTCTAGGTGCATTGAAAATAGATGACGAAAAGACAGGTATAATTTTACCTACACAGTGAGTGTAGCTTGTAAAGAATACAAACACCAATAAACTATTCAATGTTGTGTATGTGGAACATCCTTTATTAAACATCATGCTTAAAGATGTAACTCTTCTCTTTAAAGTACTTGATTTGAAAAAAAAAAGTACAATTCCATGCCAAGTCAAAATTTAATAACGGCAGTTTCTTAAATGTCTTTAAAAATTTGCCTTCATTCAACTTTTACTAAGTCGTACCTACCCGTGTTTAAAAATAAATTTTAACGTGATTAACATGAAAAAAAAACAGCTTTGCATTATAAATGATTTTTACAAAATAATTTTAATGATGAGGTTTTTTCTACTTGCGTTGTATTGGTTCGAAATAATTGCTTTAATTACCTATGAGAATGAACAGCATGACATAATATATATAATGTCATTCCATTAAAAATCGAAACATTCTTCTAAAATTTGATAATTCATTTTAGAGACTCATATCATTTGGCTAAAGAACGCCGTTCGTGTAGACCTCTTTAGGCTCTGAGTCAAAGAAGGAATTTTGTTCACATTGTCTAACCATATATTGCACAAGATGTTCTTTAGTGATCTAAACAAACAATGTTTGCGATGTGTTAGCCAATTAGGGAAAAGAAGGCAACACTTCCCAGCCAAGCTCTAATAATTTTTTTCAAAAAAGTTTTGAAATTTGAAGTCGGATGTTGCCATAGAAAAATAAATTTGTTGTGACTCGGAGGCTATTTTTTAGGCGCTTGGTTTGAATATGTTCAGGTTGAGCACAGTAAGTTCCTTTCGTATCTGTGATGATTGGCGGAGCAATACACAATGTTGCGCACATCCTACCGAATCAAAAGCAGCACCATTATGGGGCCTGTCATATTCATGCTGCTAAATATTTCTAGTTGTCAATGCACTCTAATGCAAAAATGAGTACAATGTGTCAAATTTCAATACCAAATATCTCTAGAATGAATAAAAATTTTAAAAATTTATGAGAAGCTAACTTAATTTATTTTATTCAAACTATCTAAAAATGAAGAATTGAAAAAAAATATATTTTAAGGCATTTCTTTGCCTGGATTATTCAGCCTTAAAGAAGAATCACAATCTATTTTATTATATTTTTGTTATATAATAAGTAGATTTAAAGAGTCAAAGGGATGGTGACAACAGTAAAAATTTAACGAAATGGCTTTCTTAATTATTGTTGCCCTCTTGGTTTTGGGAAGATAAATAAAGAAAACAACACAAAAAAAAGCTGGTCGTTACTCTATTGTTGACATTCTATTTAGTTACTAGATTACTAGATTCTATTAAGATTGACAAAACAAAAAAATATTAAAATTATTATACAAAAAATATGGATCAAATCTTTTAAAACAATTTCATTCTATACTTCAAAGACATGCCATAGACAGAAAACTCTAAATACTAGAATATTTTATTCAATGCGTATAAACGGTTAAGGCTTTTTAGGATTAGATAAGTTCATATCTTTTATGAAACTTTGCTAAACCCATGACTAAAAAACAATAATAAAACAAGTTAGTTAAAACCGAATGCAAATTTATGTTACTTGAGATAACACAATGAAATAAATAATTTGACATCATTAGCCATCAATTTCAATCAAAAACCAACTAGCAAAACTTCAAACAACACATTTATCAATTCAGAATGTTCCAATAAAACGTTCCATCCTACCTATATAAATCATTATCAAAACTTTGAAACATAATATTACGGAAGAAAATGTAAACGGACGACTAAATAAAATCATTAACTGCGCATACTTCAATGCAAGATCACTTAACAATAAACTTCTTAAAATTTACATTATCTTCAAATTAATTTTGATGTTCCTGAAGAACTTGTAGATACTGAAATTACTTGTGTAGACATTCGTGTCTCCTTGAGTCTCGAAATTTACGCATTTCATGCATTTACCACCCCCTATGTGCAGCCTCATGTATTTTGAAAACCAAAACCTTATATAAGATACTATGTAAAATTTCATCAACTTTTAATTGTACTTGTATAGTATCAGGAAATTTTAATCTACCACTCATTGATTGGTCAATACCTATTATCCTAGACGGTTCTAGTTCTCTGTCATAACTTGTTCATAGAAACTTGTAAGGTGAACGCCCTAACCCAGCTGGTATCAAAAAATACCCAATTAAACAACATTTTGGATCTTATATTAACCAATGATAAAATCAATGCATAATATAAAAAAAAAATTCAGCCCCTTTCACCAGTACCTGCGACAATTGTTTCATTCTCTTTAATTTCAATTTGGGAACCTTAACTAGCAATAAAAAACCATCATTATTAATTTCATATATTTTTCAAAAGGCTAAATATAATAATAACAACAAAAAATTATTTAATTTAAACTGGTATAAATTAGATGAGCAACATCATAATATTGAATCATTCTAGCAAGCTATATGCAACATTTTGAATTCAAGCATTTCGTCGCACGCACCAGCACTCCATATAAAAAGAGACGGTATTCAACCTCGCGCACTTCGAAACTCGGCATCTAAGAAACGCATTTTATACCAAAAATACAAAAGAAATTTTAATTTAAATACTTTTATCAATTACAATAATTTGCTCACATCTATACGATGCCGAAATAATAAAAAACGCGATTAATAAGGAAAAAGAATATTGTCATTAAAGAAAATATCAACAAGTTTTACACTTTTATCAATTCAAAATCCAAGCGTCACCATTTTGTTGCATGTCACCATTCACGTCACCATTCTGTCACCATTTTGTTGCACCACTTGCAAGTTCTGATGGTTCTCTTTGTTTAGACGATTGTAAAAAAACGCGTATTTTGAACAACTTTTTTGCCTCTGCCTTCATCACTTACAACAGTGTCAGTCCTCCATTAGATTTACCATCCCATCAAAACTCTTTGAGTAACGTATAATTTCCATATGATTCTGTCGTTTCATTTTAACAAAAACTTCAAGCATATCCTGATCTCCTGATATCCAGATCTCCTTCTAATATTTTTTTAAATCAATTGCAACTACCATTGCCAGTCCT
Source organism: Hydra vulgaris (assembly GCF_022113875.1). Taxonomy (NCBI): domain Eukaryota; kingdom Metazoa; phylum Cnidaria; class Hydrozoa; order Anthoathecata; family Hydridae; genus Hydra; species Hydra vulgaris. The sequence goes on from NC_061165.1 coordinate 31,192,485, forward strand.
CTTTCTACTTTGTTCGAAATGTCAATGACCACTAATAGTATACTTAAAATCAGCATTAATTTCTCCAATATTTAAGAAAGGCAACTAACTACAGACCTATTTCAATGACCTGTATCGATTGCAAAGTTATGAAATCAATCATCGCAAAAACCATAAAAAACTATCTATTAGAAAATAACTCTTTTTCTCAACATCAATTTGGTTTTATAAATCGCACATCAACATGTTCACAAATGCTGGCAACTTTAAACAAATGAACCACTGCGGTAATAGTTTACATCATCTATATTAATTTTGAAAAAGCTTTTGACTCGGTAACCCATCCTAAACTAATGTTCGAATTGCAATACAATGGAATTAAATACGAACTACTTAATTGGATAAAAATTTTGTAACTAATCGCTTTCAATGTTTTTGAGTTGGTACCTCATGTTCTGAAAAGACTCCAGTTAAGAGTGGAATACCACAAGGAACTGTACCAGGACCTATGTTGTTCTTAAAATTTGTTAACGACATAGTTTATTGCACTAATGGAGATTGTGGCATTAAGCTGTTTGCAGATGATATTAATTGTATCAATTGAGAAATGATTACAACAACATTGATTTTGTAAACTCTTTAAAAAAAATCTTGGCATGGTCCAATCATTGGCAGCTAAAAATTGGAATCAAAAAATGTTTTCATTTATGCTACGGAAGATATAATATACCTACTCATCCTTATTCATTAAACTCCGTTTTCAATATTGAAATTGTTTATTCAATTCAGGATATTGGAATCACTATGTCCTTTGATACGAAGTTGTCTAATCACTGCTTTCGTATTTCAAGTATAGTATACTCTTGCATTTACTTACTTTTAAAATCTTTCATCTCTAACAATTCTCAACTTTTGTTAAAAGCTTACAAAGTTTATGTACGGCCTGTATTAGAATCTTGCACCCCAGTCTGGAGCTCTTGTCTTTTAAAAGATATAGTTTTCATAGAAAAAGCTCAAAAATATTTTGCCAGAGTTGTCTGCAAAAGGTGTCATATTACATACGCTGATTACTTATCAAGACTTATTGTTTTCCAACTAGAATCTCTTGAGTATCGCAGAGTTAAATTTGTTCTATATATAAATTATTAAATTGTACATAATCTCGTTGACTTACCATTTTCAGATTTTTTTACTTTTTCCACTTTGAAATATTTTACTAAAAGTCATTCACAAAATTTTACTCCGCGTAATGAAAACATTAATGATAATAGAAAGTATTTTTACAGCGAAAGAATCATTAAGGTGGTAGTACCCTTTAAGAAGGAAAACGAAAGAATCATTAAGGTGGTAGTACCCTTTAAGAAGGAAAACGAAAGAATCATTAAGGTGGTAGTACCCTTTAAGAAGGAAAACGAAAGAATCATTAAGGTGGTAGTACCCTTTAAGAAGGAAAACGAAAGAATCATTAAGGTGGTAGTACCCTTTAAGAAGGAAAACGAAAGAATCATTAAGGTGGCAGTACCCTTTAAGAAGGAAAACGAAAGAATCATTAAGATGGTAGTACCCTTTAAGAAGGAAAACGAAAGAATCATTAAGGTGGTAGTACCCTTTAAGAAGGAAAACGAAAGAATCATTAAGGTGGTAGTACCTTTTAAGAAGGAAAACGAAAGAATCATTAAGGTGGTAGTACCCTTTAAGAAGGAGAAAAATTTAAAACTTGATATTATATGGGAACATGTTTTTCTGAAATGTTAAATTAAATCATTTCAAAAAATAAAACAATTATTTTATTTTACCCAGCTGCTCAATAATTATGCGCATAAATTAGCAAAATTTAGACAAAAAAAATTGACCTTTTTTTAACAAGAATATCTTGAAAACCATACATGTTCTACAAGCCAAACTTAATAACTAGTTTTATATATGTTCAAAAAATGTGCTGAATTAAAAATTATACAATAAACAACATTTAATAACTTTAAAATCATTATATTTTATCAATAAAAAAAAAAATTATAAGTACAGCTTGGTAAAATTCAAATTTTAATACTTTAATATAAAAAAAAAAAGTTAATTTTCTTTCGTTCAGCATATTACAAAATCAAATATTGTGTTTTTTACACAATCAAACCTACTAAAAACCACCACTGTTCTATGGAACATCTTCTGTTTCATTATGTTAGTCAATAAAGCCTTTTTTAAAAGCCCCTAATTTTTTCCTCCTGTTTTTTGTGGCACCTGTACTTTTTATCTCATTCTGTTTAATGCGTACATAATCTACATTTAGAGAACTTTTTGTTATAAAATAAGCAAAACATTGCATTTTTCAAATGCTGGTAGTAAACCCTGAACTCCATTAATGAAGCTAATTATTGCAGAAAACAAAGCAATCTCAACAACTGTTTTTTCCACATGAACTCTTTTAAGCGCGCGAGTCCAAACCTGGCCAAATTCGAAAATGCGCGAGTCCAAACATGGCCAAACTCAAAATGTCAATGAATCGCTAAATCTCATTTAACGATTCATTGACATTTTGAGTTTGGCCATGTAAACCTTTCTTGAACAAGGTATCACTGCCAAGAACTATTTTTAAATAATTTCTTCTTTGTATGGATTTGCGGCGCTACTGCAGTTTCTGCCCCCCCCCCCCTCCTTTTTTTTTTATTGTTGATTATGATAAAGAATTTTATGCTGATTGAGAATCGTATAAAAACATAGTCTGAAGATCAATAGAAAAAGCTCTAATTTAATGTTGAAGTTTAAAAAACTACACTAAAAAACGCTAATACTTGCCATTTTTTAAATACGTTTTACAAAATGCGACCCGGTTTTTATTGTCATCAAAGTTAATTTATAGTTGAATTAAATGTTTTAATGAATGTATTTTATGTAACTTCAATTTTTTTTTTTTTTAATAAATTCAAATATTGCTTTTTAAATTGACTGAAATATAGGAATTAGCGCAATTAAATGTACACTCATCGACTGAAAATAGGGATTGGGCAATTGAATGTACATACATTGACTGACAAATAGGGATTGGCACATCTAAATGCACATACATCGACTGATAAATAGGGATTGGTGCGATTAAACGTACATGATTTAGAACAGGGTTTAGGTTGGGCAAGGGATAAATCAGAAAATGATGCGCTGAGCATTTTTTAACAGTTTTGCATTAAATTGTTGATAGAAACCAGGCTTTTTAAAAATCATTTTTAAAAAGAATTTTAATATAACCGAGAATAAAAAAAATGGCAAATATTAGCGTTTTTTAGTGTAATTTTTTAAACTTCAAGTTAGAGTTCAAATTAGAGCACTTTCTGTTAACTTTAAGACCTATGTTTTTATACGATTCTTAATCAGCATAAAATTCTCTATCATAATCAGCAATAAAAAAGAGGGGGGAGAGACTGCAGTTGCGCCTGGATTTGCATCATAAACTTGCATATAAGAGTTGGTATCTCCATCAGCAATGTATGTCATTTACTTGATTTTAAGCTCTTTGACAGATTGGTTGAATATTTGTAGAGCGCCTAAAAATTCCATACTTCCTCGGCTACCCTTATGATTAATGTGTGATCTTCCAGTTCTCGTAAGCTGGAGTACCTATCTTCTTAAACATATCTTGCAGGGGTAACAACTTTTTGTTTCAGCAACAGCATCAATACAATTTCCATGAGATATTGCTGTGACTATATTATTTATTGAGAAGTATCCTCTGCACTGCCATAAACCAACTAAACTAACAGCATCATTGACAATTGATTCATTATCATAATTTTCAACAAGTTTTTCATTACGTATGTTTTGTACTAACTCTAGAGATTTCAACGTAAGCAACAGGAAATTTAAAATTAATGTTATGCCAAAAAATGTGGTTATTATAACTTATGGTAACCGCATTTTGTTATACCAAAAGACATATTCATTAAATAACAGAAAGTAATAATTGATATGTATCCTTGCCCAATATCTCGAAATGCTAACGCAGTACATAGGTTAATCTCTTTAATTTTTTACCTTTGATTACTTCATTTTTATTTTCTATTTATTTTGAAGTTAAAAAATTCATCGTCCAAGTAAAATCTCGAGAAGAAGTGCGATAAAGTGGTTGCCATGCCAACCATCTTTTTGATTAATATCGTGTACAATATTGATTGACGAATAAGATTCTAGAGCATCTTTCAATTGCTTTTAACAAACTTGAAAATAAATATGAGTTTGTAATTGCATTACACTCTTTTTCTATATCGTAAAGTTTTCTATATCTAGATAAGTTTATTTTTTTTCCAGATACCGATTAACTTACATTGCTTGGTGAATGTGCAGACAAAACAGTTTGTTATAAAGCATGTGAATTATTTAGAGAATCTTTTTCTAATTTATGAAATTTTCTTTTCTTTACTCTTGCTTTAGCATATCTATTTTTTTGAACCCATTTATCAGGAAACTTATCAAAAACCAATCAATGAAAAAAAATTTTGTTAAAGAGTAATTATCTATATCATACAGAAACGAATATGAGGTTTCAATTTATGGATATTAGATCGAAAACCAGCAAGAGTTCTTAAGGAACAATTTAGTCATAAGCACACAAAAAAACTACATAAATTGGACATGTATTTCTCAAGATATTGCAAGAAATATATCTCTAAGGGCCGTTGCTAGGGCACTTTATTTTCCAGTACCAAATCCATTAAGGATAATTTAGGCGTTTGGATTTTTTTTTTTTTGAATTTTTTTTTTTATTATTATTATAAGAGAAGATATAATAAATTAATGAAAATTGTAAAAACTAAAATTTTGAAAAAAAAACTTTTTAGCCTGTTTTTTGGGGTACTACCACCTTAAAGTATGGAACTCAATTCCTGACCATATAGTGAACTCGCCCTTTTACAAACTTACTATGATAAATAGTATCTGATAGAAGATCACAAAAGTTTTATCAAATAATTGTAAACAAATATTTAATAAAGACTGGAAAATTAAAAAGATAATGATCATAAACCTTTACAGAATTGAAAAGATGGCTAAGTATATAAACTATGTTTTTGAAAGAGTATTCACGAGGGTTTTCTCATCAGAATTATAAACAGACGCAGACAAGCACATAAAATAATTACGTAAAAAGTGAAAAAGACAAAATATAAAACAAACTTTACATAAGCAGTTGTACAAGATAAATCAAAAATTAAAAATAATGAAAGATATTAAATCATACTATTAATAATAACTATAGAATAACATAGGGAAGAGTCTGGGTTCTGAGTTGCCGAGATCTTTATTGTAATACTTACTTTATTTTAGGAATAAAATGTTTCATGGCATTTACTCCGCATTTTTTTAATAAAGCGTCGTTTTGAGAGCTTTTGAAATTTATCCTTCAAAAATTGCACGTGCACCATCAATTTGAAGGCATTTTTTTTAGGTGATCTAACTTTGTGTTCAAACTATATTGATTTCACCGTGTAAACTATACTGCAGCAGGTTACAGGGTTTTTTATGTTTGATGCATTGAGATTATAAATAAAAACTTATCTTTTCAGTCGCTGTAAGCATGATATTTCAGTTATATGATAAAATAGTCTAAAGTTTCCTTGATTTTAACTATAAATTTTTCTCACTTAATCCGTAACAAAATCAAAGAGTAGTTTTAGTTACAACAACAAACCTCAAAAGTAAAATTTTAACTAGTGATTTTTAATTAATAAAGTAATTTTATGTACAATTTATTATAAGTAGAATTTTATTTTGCCCTTGCAATTTGAATCCCCTTATAAGTTTTTTTAATAAATTGTTTTAATTATCACTGTAATTTTTTAATTGAATTATATTGATTTTACGGAGGTTTTCAGATTAGAAAACCTTTATTGAAACAAAATGATGCTTTGACATAACTAAACTTATTTTCAACGAATTAAGTCAAATTGTGGTTAAAAGTATACGAAGGTTTTCTATTTGTTTTAATTAAATCATAAATGTTTTTATAGCTAAGCCATCTTCAGTGAAAAAATATTTATTTTAACTTCTATATACCTTGTATATAATAATACTTTGTTTTGACAAAAAAGTTCATTCAAAAATCAATACTTTCAAAATGTCTTTAATACAAACTTTCAATATTGATAAAGATAAGATGGAACTTTGATCACAGAAACCGCTTTTTTGTAAGCGAATAGAATAAGTTTGTTAGCGAACGGAGTGAGTTCCCTTTCGTTTTATTAATATTTAAGGTTACTTTATTACAATTGAACAAATTAGATGTGTCTGAGCTCTTCCTTCAAGAACCTCTAACATAAATGTGATAGTTTCTCGAAAAATCGGTAAAAATTAAAAAAGATAACTACAAATTTTTTCTTTACAAAAAAGTCTGTTGAAAATGTATAAATCTGTTATATATACTATATATATAAAAAAATAACATGAATAACATGAAACCCTTGGTATAAACATAATTTTTTTAAAATTCATTGATTATTTGAAGGTAAAAGCAGGACACAAAAAAAAATTATTAAAAACATATTAATAATTGTAAAAATTAATTCTTTAAGCTTTCGTTTAACCCCTTAACAGTCCCGTGTTTTTTAAAAAACGGTGCGATTAGTCAAGCTTTTTTTCTTTTGAAATGGTCTCTAAATGTCCCGTATTTTTAAATTCATCGTGTTTTTTTACTAATAGAATAAAAAAATATTTTTTACTATTTTTAACATTATTAAACACTACAAAATGTTATCATTCAAGTTTAAGAATATATAAATCATACTATATAAACATAAGATTTTAAAAATGTATTCACTAATATTCATTTTTTGTATAATAATTGTAAAAAGCAAGGAGCTGTAAAAAGTCCTACATCACATTCATATCCTGAACCTTTTTGTATATTGTGTTTACAACATACCGCATATCATCTTTGAGCATTATTCTTTTATTATCATTTTCAATAATTATTCATTAAATATATCTTTTCATTAATGATTCATCAAATGTATAAAATTCTATTTTTTCGTGAGTAAATGTTTACTTTTTGATAATTATTTTTGCACTGAAAAAACTTCTTTATTTGTCATATTTAAAATTAAATTGAACACGTTTAAAAGATAATTTTTGAAACAAAAGCTCTGTAATTATCTAGTGATGATTTTTGTGACAAGTAGACGTATAATAATTACTGATGAAAAAGAAGGAAATATAAGAAGATACACAAAACCGTAATATTACGGCATGGACATTTAGAAACCGTCTTTAGTTTGCGCATGGACATTTAGAAACCACTTTTAGTTTGCGTAATATTAAAGCATGGGCTGTTGACGAGTTAAATGAGTTATTGAATAAAAACTTGAGAAAAACTCTTCAAAACTATTTTGTTCCATAAAAATAGTCCGCGAAAAGTAATGCGAAATTCACTATAATTAGGCACTTCAATCACGTGACTTTTTTGTGTGACATGTTCAGAATACGAAAAAATTCGTTAATATTTATATAAATATTAGCGAACTTTTTGGTAACTTTTTCGGGAATTTTTTTAATGCTATCTAATTTCAAACCCAATTGCCAGTTATATTTCACTGACGAAAATTAAAAAAAAAAAGTATTGATCTGTGGAGCTTATTCTTTAAAGTTTCTTAAAAAAGAAGCTAGAAGATTTTTCAAGTCGTTTTCTTCATAGTTTATTTTATTTACACTTTTTGACAAGTACATATACTGTCTTATATTTATTATTTATATTTATTGCTTTTCTTGGGTTCTACCACATTAAAAAAGATTATTTAGCTTATCAAATTACAATATTTGATATTTGTTTTTATATTAATTTATTTTTATATCTGGACTTAACAATTTAAAAAAAAAAATTTTTTATTATTTTTTCGATATTTTTCTTGACATTATTTTGGTACTCCGTTCAACCATAGGTTACATTATTTAGGGTAAGCATAACTATATCTGGCTGCGTCCGTATTCTGGCCGATTTTCAAAAAAAATCATTGATGTAGGTTTGTATTGGTTGCTTTAAAGTAAAAATACAATATTTAGACTTTATAATTTATAAATATGCAGTTTAAAGTACTTATTGAATCGTTAACTGCTTTGAGAACATATCTTTTTAATTTGATAAATATTATATTCTGTAAACTCGATATTTGGTATTTTCAAAATTTTCCTGATTACATCCAAACATTTTGCGTTTATAAATCTTTTAAATTGCTACTAATATTAATACATATTATTGTTAAAACTGTGTATGCATTTATGCTTATATTGTATAATGTTAAATAGTTTTTTTTTTTTTTTTTTTTTTTTGTATATTTCTGTATACAAGCTGAAGATTGTATAAGATCTTATAAGATATTTTCTAGCTTTTATCTGACCATGATAAGTCTAAATTCATAAAATGCATAGTTTTTAAAATTAACCACTTAAACACAGATATAAATATATGTATATACAGGGCCGGTGCGAGTAGGTGTCATGTGGGGTGGTGCTATTACAACTTTTGCCAAAAAAAAAAAAAAAGTCCTCGTTTTAGAAAATTTGCCGACTGCCATAACGACAATTGCCAACTGACTGTCTAAATTACCGACTAACTTAATCTGCCGACTAACTAGTTAAAAAGAGTCAAATTTGCCGACTAAAAATCATTGATGGGGGAGGGGGAGTATCGCGCCGGCCTTATATATATATATATATATATATATATATATATATATATATATATATATATATATATATATATATATATATATATATATATGTGTGTGTGTATATATATATATATATATATATACTTTTTTTACATTAAAAGACTCTTTCGACTACACTATAAGGATATATATATATATATATATATATATATATATATATATGTGTGTGTGTATATATATATGTGTATATATATATATATATATATATATATATATATATATATATATATATATATATATATATATATATATATAGTATTTCCTGACCAACTCAAAATAGCTAGAGTTACCCCAATTTTTAAAGGAGGGGAACCTACTAACCTCAGTCATTATCGCCCAATATCAGTTCGCCCAGTTTTTTCAAAAATTCTAGAAAGAATATTATATAACAAAATTTTTAACCACTTATCAGAAAACAAAATATTATATAATAACTAATAAGGATTTAAAAAAAATAATTCTGCAGAACATGCAATACTTCAACTAACAAGAAATATTGCCGATTCATTTGAAACATCGCAATACACATTAGGTATTTTCATAGATCTATCGAAAGCTTTCGATACTATAGATCATGAAATTCTTTATAACAAACTAGAACATTATGGAATCACTGGAAATACTTTATTATTACTGAAGAACTATTTAACTAATCGTAAACAGTTTATTCAAATAGACTCATCATTATCATCAAATTTATTAAATATAACTTGTGGAGTGCCACAAGGCTCAATACTAGGCCCATTACTACTAATATACATAATATACTAATATACATCAATGATCTCTACATAGACTCAAACTTAATGACAATTATGTTTGCGGATGACACTATTCTTTTTTTAATCAGCATTGATCTAACAACATTATTTAGAAATATGAACATTGAGCTTATTCAAATTTCTGACTGGTTTAAATCAAACAAACTATCAATTAATATAGAAGAAACTAAATGAATGCTTTTTTACCTAACTTCAAAAAAAAAATTAGTTCCAAGTATTACGGCACTTATTTTTGTTGACAATATTGAAATAAGACGAACAAAAATTACAAAATTTTTAGGCCTTTATATTGATGAAAATCTTAAATGGAAAAATCACGTTAACAATCTAAATAACAAAATTGCTAGAAAAATAGGAATATTATATAAATCAAAAAGTTTCTTAAATAAACATACTTTAATTCAATTATATTATTCCTTTATTCACTGCCATATTTTTTCTTGGTCTTCACACTCCATCTGCAATTTAATATATTCAACGTCAAAACTTCGCGTTGTTCGCGTATAAAAGAAATTTTTTCAGAAATATAAAGGTCAAGATATTCTATATCTTCACCCTGACATGCTAAACACTCGTACATCTCTATGTCACACAATACACTTTTTTCTGAATCACTAATAATTTCACAAATTTGATGAAACCATTTTTAGCACGTACCACACTGCATCCAATTTATTTTACAATCATATTTTGTAATTAAACACCAGATTTCTTGCTATTTACAGGTTTTTTTATTGTAGAAGTTTAGGGGTATGCTTTCTAATTCGAAAGAATTCTTATTAAAAGCTAACCATCGCGCCTGTAGGTTTGCAACGTCTACAAATTGATTTCCTAATAAACGCAAAGCTTCTGCTGATTTAGAACATTCAACGTTTTTAGCAGTTCCGCTGCCCCTATTGTCTCTGTCTTTGCAATGAGGTTGGTAGCGGAGTAGGGCAACGTCTGAAAAATCAACGAACCAAGTTTCCGCAAAAAATATGACATATGGCGGAATAGATTTAGGCGGAACAGATAGTCTGGCGAACAGCTCTTAGTGTTTGTCATTATTAAGTGAGCATGGGTTGTTTGCCCAGTAACGTAGATGACAACTAGAACATAATATTTAATTTCATTTGAAATTAAATATTGAGTTCTAGTTTTTGTTTTTAGATGATTGGTGGAATGGTTGAAGCTGGATCGGTTTAATTTTTGCTTTAATTATCGGTCTAGGACGTCTAGATAGCAATAGAGATTTCTAAGTTAGGAGCTGCTGTGCAACTAGCGTAGTCAGTCAGGGCACTGGCTGGGAGTGCAAGCACATAGCACTAATCGCACGTTGATTCGATGACATTCAATGATGCAACTGATGACCTTTCCTTCCCAGTGGACACGGACGTAAAAAAGACATCTTTTAAACGTCTTATAAACGTTTTAGTCGTCTTTTGAACGTTTTTTGAACGTTTTGGACGTCTTTTGAACGTTCAAAAGACGTCTTGTTTTGGTCCGGTGCCCACTGGGTTCGATGTATAACATTTCGAAACGGTTTATCTAGAATGTTAGCAGCGGCAAGTTCTTTGTTTAGCTTCTTGAGGTGGGTGCGCTTAGTGTTGAACTTAGTTTGTTGCTCCGGCGTTTGGTCTTTGCGTACGTTGACACTTTTGTATGTCTCTTTTTTGTGGTGTGCGCATGTTTTTAGTATTTCAGTTCGAAATAAAATATCACATACCCAGCCAACATTGACAGACGGGTACTGTATGGTTTTTATCTGGGCTGACGGGAACGGGATTTTGACATGTAAGTGTTTTGGTTTCCAAACGGGTCCCATATGGTAATATAATCAAGCATATTTTCTCGTTTGGGTTTTATCTGGTTTTTATCAGGGCCGAAGAATCTGCGGATTTGACGGGTTTCCCATAAGGTTCCCAAAAGATTTAAACCGATAATTAAAAAAATCATAACAAAACTTACTCAATGGTTGCCATTTATAATTCGTATTGTGCGTGAAATAAGATTAAAAATTTAACTTTTATGCATTATATTTTTTGTATACATTATATTTACATTGTAATTTAAGAGAAACTTTTTTTGATGTATTTTTTCACTGTGAAACTCCATTAAAAAGACGTTGTTTTAAAATTTCATTTATCTATTACCATTATAAAAGTATTTTTTTATATATTTTTTTAAAATAAATTTACAAAGTTTAACATATTTGTTAAATATATGTTCTAAAAACTATTAAACATGTAGTAAATACTCCATTGAGACACTGTTTGCATTTTTAAAACGAATAAAATATAAAGTTTTGTTTCTACTAGTGATTGTAATAAATGGTTTGAGTTTAATCAAAATATTGGTTTAATCAGAAACATTTAAAAAGAACAAACAGGCGAATGGAATGTAATGGGTAGGTTATATTTAGGGAATATAAAAGCTTTTAAATCGTTTTTACAGATCCACTCTTTTCAATTGATTTTTCTATATTTTATGCAAGCAAAATGACTGATGTTAATGAAGTTTACGCACCGTCAGATATAAATAAAGATATAATTAGATGTTTAAATGCAAAAAAATGGCTTTATTGTTATGCATCAACCTCATTTTTTAATCATTGATATTTTTTGATTTTGTTTTAAAGTTGTACACTTGCAATATTAACAATAATTTCATAATATACATAATAATAACTTATACTTACAATATCTATACTTGTAAATACTTGTAATACAATACTTATGTTTATAATACTGATATAATTTTTATTGATATGAACTTTTGCATTCAAACTTTAGTTATAAAACTTTAATTTAACTTGATAACTTTAACATAAATAACAATAACTAAAAAAAGATAATAGTTATTATATAGATTATAACCATATGCTTATTAATTATAATTGAGTTATAGTAAGTTAAACACGATAAAATGTTAAGTTATAGGTAATAGGTCTTATATGATATTTATCTTATGTAAAGCACCTTCTAACATCGGGTGCAATTCTGCCCGCTCTCTCAATGCTATCTTTCTAACTCAACTACTTCTGTCTTTCACTCTAACATATCTTCGTTCTTCCCAAACTCACCTTACTCTTGGTCCGTAGAGCTCCTTGGGGAGTGGAACCTGTCTTTGTGGGCCTTGATAATGTGGCCTCTATATGGCAATTAGCCGGAGGAGGATAAACCACAGTACCGGATATGTATCTTATGTATATCTTGTATTTTGCAGCATGTTCAAGAATATTTCTGCATGGTGTACTCTGACTATTGACAATATTTGCATACTGATATGAGTAAAAGTGACTTCAACAACCAGAATGTATTTTTGATAAATATTAGTAATAACAGGTTAGTAAATATAATTATAATAATAATGGTAACAACTTTTTATTATTAGAATTAGTGAGAGACTTATGAATAATAGAACTGCATTAACTTTGAGGGACAAACATAATGATTTGAGTAGAAATTACCCTTGTTTATTACCTCGATTAGAGTAATGTAAGAAAATACTATTTTTATCTAAAGAATATTCGGCAAAAATCAGTATTTCCTAAGTATTAAATATTATAAAAAAACATATGTTTAAAAAAAATGTATTATAAAATAAAAAAATAAGTATTCAAGTATAAAAAAACACATGTATTATTATAATGTATACACATCACATTAACTATGTTGTCTATAAAGTAGGGTTTGCAGCTGATATTTCAGCTTCAGCTTTAAACTCATTAGCTTCAGATTAATGCTGAAGCTGATCAAGTCAGTTTAATCAGCTTGATAGCTGATAGTAAAAGAAAATAATACTCCATAAATATTTTATGTAAAAACATGTAGGAATTTATTCAATGAAAATCTAAAATAGTGACAAAATAAAAACATACATGTAAAAAATTTTAAGTAAAATTTGCCAAAAGTTGTTGCTATTTATAAATGTTGCCGTCAGAGCCTAGGCCTAGGACTCACAATATTAAAAGACTCAAATTGGGTTTTTAGAAATTTGTTTAAAAAATGGTGCCCAAAAATCTAATTTTTAATTATCTTAAGGGGACCAACTATTTTTTGATCAAAAAGAGTACACTTTGCAAGTATTTCATAGGTGAAAAAAAAAAAGTAAAAACTAAAAAAACTTTTTTACGACTCCACACCCCTGGAAAAAACGATAAAAACTTTATTTTCTTTTAAAAATATAATTTTCTTCAGAGTGGATTTTTTTGCTAAATGAGGATGTTCGTCTAATAATGAAGCTGCATCCGAACATATTAAATTGCATATTAAATTTGACTGTTAAGAGAACAGATAATGTTTTTACAGAAAGTTGCAACTTCTCACTGCTCCAATAATCATTCCTTAGTGAAAATACCCTTTCAACAGCAGCATTAGTGCCTGGAAAACATAAAGAAATTTCTATTAAAACTTTTAAATTTTCATGTGGGATATGTTCTACTCTAAAATGCCGAAAGATTTCTACCCATCTTTTGTCAAGTTCTATTTTCTCATTGTTCCATTTCTTCAATTTTTCTTCATTTAAATATAAGTTTACTCTCCGAATTTCTTCAAAAAGAAAATTATCATTAATAACAATATCTTTTACTTCCTTTATTACAGATTTGACTGCTGAAGAAACTTTTTTCCATTAAATTTTGCTGTTTATAAGGGTCCATTTGAAACAATTCAATGCTCTAAAGTTCATTATCCATTCTTCGATATATTCATAGCAAATTTTATAAAAATTTTTAACTTTTTTTAAAAATTTATTTTTCATTCCGGGATTGGAATCTTCCAAACGGTCAGTTTATAGGCTTTAATAAAGCCTTTAAAATTGTTTGTAGTAGTGCATGTATATACTTTTTTATTTAAATTTGCCTTTAATTTGTTTTTTTATATTTTTCTGCAAAAAATGTTTTCTGTCACTCTATCCTTCTGAACTTGTGTGATTAAATTTTTATTTTCTCTTGCATATTTTCTCACTCATCTTATCTCATCTGTTCATTGTCTCTTTTTTTTTTCATTTTTCTTAGCGTTACTCCTTTATATTTTTGTGCTAATTCCAACTTTTTTCCTTGTACTTCTTTTTTTATTACTTGTATTAATGTAGTTTACTTTCTTTATTATTTCTTTGTTTTAATATTTTTTTAATTTTATTTGTTTATTTTATTAAGGTGTCGTTCCATTGACTAGTTTTTAATATGACTGACACCGAATATAAATTTGTAAATTATAATTAAGTTTGTAATTTTTGATTTTATGGTTATTTAACCATAAGCGCATGCGTAGTATGTACAGTAAAGTTTTTTTATCCTTTTATTTAATTAAATAAATGGATAAAAAACTTTGCTGTTCATACTACGCATGCATCAAGACTGTCAAGCATGCCATACATACTACACATCAAAGATCGGCCTGAGGATTACATACACAAGTATTGGAGAGATAGATATATCTAACTTTTTTCACAAATGTAATTTTGACATTGTTAGAAAAAGAAGTCTGTAGTATCTATCTATCTCTCCAAGTACATAATACGGCCTCTCAATTGCGCTGAAAAAGGCAGTCATATGTGCGTGCAAAATTCAAATCACTGTCAAGCTCGTGTCTGGTGTTTGTCCTGTTCTCTGACGTGCCGGAAACGGCAAGCAATATGCGTGCATGAAATTCAAATCACTGTCAAAATAATTTTGAATATATAATTAATAAAATTGAAATGAAATAATCTGAAAAATTGTTTTAGAAATACAAATGAGTACAAAAATATACAAATGAGTACTTTCAGAGTACAGGATTCGAAAAGAGTACGATTTGTGAAAAAAGAGTACAAAACTCTGTTAATGAGAACAGTTGGTCATCTTGATTATCTACATAATATTTTGGTAGATCTCAAAGTTCTTGCAAAAGATGGTTTTATCTATGAAAGTATTGAGTTTAAAATCAATCTTGCTGTTATCATATGTGATGCACCAGCTAGAGCATTTGTAAAGTGTATTAAAGGATGCAACGGTTACAACTGATGTGAGTGTTGTGTTTAGAAAGGAGAGTGGTGTGGCAATATAATTCTCCCACATGTTTCACTAATTTTAAGCGCTGATTCAGATTTTTTGTCATCAAAAACATTTTGAACATCTTAGTGGTGTGTTAAATTGAATTAAATTTTGACATAATGATAAAGTTTCCTTTAGACTTTATGCATCTAGTATGCTTAGAAGTAATGCGAAGATTTGTCAACTTATGGTTAAATTGCCCAAATGTTGTAAATTGTCTCAGATTACAGTCAATACTTTATCTGGCAGATTGTTCCAGATACGTCATTACATTCCAAGAAATTTTTCTAGAAAATCAAGGTCTTAATTAGATATTAAAAAATGGAAAGCAACTGACCTTAGACTATTTATTGTATACACTGGGCCAGTTGTTTAAAGGGAATGGTTTAGCCAAAAATCTATTCAAACTTTTTAGATTTTCCAGTTGTAGTTCTAATTTCATAATGTTTTATTTTGTTGAAAAATTATGTTAACTTTGCCTTTCAGCTACTTACTTTGTGTTGTTTTATATGTGAACTTTATCGTAAGGATCAAGTAGTGTACTATGTCCATTCATTAGCACATATAGGAAATAATACTGTTAAATTTTGAGTACTTGATAAATGTTCCTCTTTCAAATACGAAACTTTTTCAGGTCAATTAAAAAAGCTTGTTCAAAGACCAAAGGGTTGCTTAAATAAAAACGTACAAGAAGATAAACAGAAGTTTAGTATTCCTTATTTTGATGGTAATAATCATTGCATTAAGACACTGTTTACAGTTTTAAAATTATCAAGGTTTAGAGTGTTTTGTTTCAGCTAATGAGAGTGATAATTGTTTTGAAATTTAAAAAAAATATGGTTAAGGTAAAAAGGTTTTAAAAAGCAGACAAACCTTATGACAAATAGGCTGTGTTTGAGGAATTTGCAACTTTTTCGTCGTTTTATACATACATACATACATACATACATACATACATACATACATACATACATACATAAATATATATATATATATATATATATATATATATATATATATATATATATATATATATATATATATATATATATATATATACATATATATATATATATATATATATATATATATATACATATATATATATATATATATATATATATATATATATATATATATATATATATATATATATATATATATATATATATATGACACACACGCACACACACACACACATATATGTATATAAATAGTATTGCGTATTATTGTAAGCAATCTGACATCATATTGAAATAGCCTGCTGCTGGGGGCTTCAATACATACATCGACTGACAAATAGCCTGACTCGCAGTAGAGTGCTATCGACTTAGAGTTTGAGATGGGAAAGCAATCGTTTCATTCATCATTCTTCGTTTTTTCTTCTTCTTTTTCGAAAAAAACGGTAAAGCTTAAGATAAGCAGAAAAAGTGAGCAAATGCTTATCAAAACACGCTTTAGTAAGTATATACATATATATATATATATATATGTATATATATATATATATATATATATATATATATATATATATATATATATATATATATATATATATATATATATATATATATATATATATATATATATATATATATATAAATATATATATAAGGGAAGTGGAGGCATAACTGCCCCCGTAAAGTTTGGAATAATGTTAGATGAAGATAAAAACGAAATGTGTTTTTTTACTAGTTTATTTTAATAACCTCATCATTAAGCTTTAAATTGATGCAATTAAGAAAAAAAATTAACGGTTTTTGAAAAATTTATTTCACAAAAATTGCAATTAGTGAAAAAAACGGTTTTGCCCCCATTGTGAGGCACAACCTCACCCTCACAAAAATTGTTGGGGGTACACCTTTCATGGTACATTTTCTTAACAATTTTCACAGCTCAGATTATTTGATGATTTTGTTGCATGTTTGCATAATTTGCAGGCGTTCTTTATATTTACATTTTGAGTTCTGCTCCAGAAGAGAGTTCTGTCCCAGAAGAGAGTTTTTAGAAAGAATTCAGTTTCATAGCTTGCTTATTAGATTATGCTGATATCAAAAATGGTTTTCACTTGATGAAATAATGCTGATTATTTCATCAAGTGAAAACCATTGTCACACATGTCTTAAACATTAAAATCAAATATTGCTTAATTCTCAAAAAAAAGATCTGGAAAAATATGATGTAAATATAAAATTTTTATCAAAATAAACATTATTATGCACAATTTCACAAAAACGTAACAAGCACACTTTTTGACATATGCAAAATGAAGGAAACTGTTTTACTAACGCGTGGTATATTTTTTGCCATATTAGATAATATTTTTCTAAGGAAAATGTTAAAAAACGGTTGTGCCTCCTTATGCGGTTATGCCCCTACTTCCCCTATATATATATATATATATATATATATATATATATATATATATATATATATATATATATATATATATATATATATATATATATATATATATATATATATATTCAAGAATTTTGTTGCCCTTATGACAGGTTGTTTTTTTTGAATAGGAGGGGGGCTTGTATGTAGTAGCCACGGCACTGTATATAAGGTATATACAATATATATCAAATTATATACAATATAAAAAAATATATATATTTATTTAATAATTTTATATAATTTTTTTATCAGTAACTAAAGGAATGTTATCAATTTATTATATGAATCATAAGCATGTGCTCATCTATTACAAGTACATTTTAAAACGTTGAAACTAACGTCGATTATAAAATTAAAGGTTATGTTTTTCTACCTTCGATGGTGAATATTACATTTTTTTAACTGAAGAGTGTTAGGAGAAACCGTAAGAGTTTTATAACATATTAAAAACAATGTTTGTGTTTCCTATAAATTTTAAAATTACAGTTAAATTTTTTACAGTTCATATTGAAACGAGATATTGTGTAAAGAGGTTTTCAAAGAAGTTGTTTTAACAACAATGGAAAAGCTTCTAATTTCCGAGATAACCGTGAAAGCATTCGATACATGATTAAAGAATCGTTTAAAAGTTTGCTTAATTTCGACAGTGTAATTTTAATTTCTATTTTTTTGAAATAAACCGATGAAGTTATATATAAATTTGCTTTTTCTGTAAATTTTAAACATTTAAACGTAGTTTTGAAAGATTTGCATTGGGTAAACCTCGTGGGACCCTTATGGGATACCCGGCGGACATACCCATATGGGCCCCAGAAGAAAACCGCGGCCAAGATCCGGCGGGTTCCCCATATGAGTCCCATTTGCAAACCCAAATGGGCCCCTTACGGTTTTAAAGTACGGGATTTGACTGGGACCCATACTGGATACCCGGCAGGCTAACCCATATGGCTCCCATATGGAAACCACGGCCATGATCCGGCGGGATACCGTTGGTCGTCCCATACAGGAACCAGTTGACAACCCGTATGGGCCCCATACGGTACCCGTATATCAATGTTGGCTATGGGAGTCAAATACTTAATTTTTATAAACTGAGTTTAGTTTGTATACCAATATGTTGTCGTTGACAACTTGTCAACAAATATGTTAAAAATTCATGAAATGTTTTCGGTTAATGAAAATAACCGAGGTAGAAACATTTTTGGATGTTGGCTATTTTAGTTGGAAACAAAACAACAACAACAACAAAAAAAAAAAAAGGAAGAAACAAGACTTAACAAAATTATTTGCAATTTAAAAATGCTGTTGAAATTTTGTTTCTCGAATTTTTATATAGCACAAATTAATTTTTAATTTTTATAAATTAATTTAATCTTTCAAAACATAAATTATATATATATATATAACAAATTATATATATATATATATATATATATATATATATATATATATATATATATATATATATATATATATATATATATATATATATATATATATATATAAACACACAAGGCCGGAGCAATGAGAATGCTTCACCCCCCACTCAATAATTTTTTCGTTTATTTAGTCGGCAAATGTAGACCCTTTTGACAAGTTATTCGGTAAATTTAGACAGTCAGTCGGCAAATGTCGCTAAGGCAGTCGGCAAATTTAAAAATCGAGGACCTTTTTTTTTTCTTATCCTCCTCTGGCTGATTGCCGTATAGAGGCCACATTACCAAGGCCCGCAAAGACAGGTTCCGCTCCCCAAGGAGCGTCATAACCCGCTCTACGCCCCCCCCCCACACATGAAACCTATTCGCGCCGGCCCTATATATATATATATATATATATATATATATATATATATATATATATATATATATATATATATATATATATATATATATATATATATATATATATATATATATATATATATATATATATATATATATATATATATATATATATATATATATATATATATATGACCTCGGAGGTAAACTTTATTAGATTAGTTAATGTTATTGAACTCGTTTTGTATTATATAAACGTATCATACACAAAGTTATATTCTTACCGCTTTCTTTTATTATAAAATAATTAATACATAGTTTAGTATACCACTAGAAAGAGTAAATTTAAGCCATTTTTATAAAACAGCAGCAAGTTGATGTAATTTAGTTCATCTCCGAGGTCCAGATATATAACTATATATTGACACATACACACATTCTTTTTCAAAACAAACTCAAAAGATCGTCTTTAGCATATTAAAAAACTTCGTATAATTTTTGTTTACTTATTTAAAAAGTTTATGAACGAAATCTCCTATAGTTTACAAAAAAGAACTTTTAATTCACACGGTAAAAAAGCAAAGTTCGAAAGTTATATTAAGTATACCTTTGCTAAAAATATATGCAATCTGGATACAAAAATATTTTTATAAAGAAATCAAATGTTAATATAAAATTAAATAAAAATACGCAAAAATGCATCATAAAGAAGTGTTAACACGATAATTAATAAAAAAACAAAAAATATATAAACACGCTTAAATTAATGAAAGAAACTTAAAATAAATAATCGAAGTTTTGATTTCATATTTTTTTAAATAGGACACTTGCGATATTTTAACATGCAAAGAATTGGTTCATTATTAAATAATCAAATTTTAGAATTCGAATCATCGATATCAATGCCGTCTTCTAGTAAAGGTCCCTTTTCAAGTTGACGAAGTACGAGTTTTTTATAAACTCCATTTGCTTGAATTAGTTCATCGTGGGTACCTACTTCTGCTATGGCTCCTTTGTTTATTACTATAACCTGAAAAATGAAAATCAGTAATCAAAGTCAATGAGAAAATATATACCACCTGTCTAGTCAAGAAATAAATATTAGTACAAAGCACTTTCTAGACGTATTAATTTTTTTTTTTTCTATAAATAATAAAAATTAAAAAAAACTTATAGCAAACCCTTGAATGAAAAATGTTACTTTTCTGTTACATAACTTGTAATTTCCTTATATTTTTTAACCCATACTTCAAGAAAGGAAAGCAAAGGTCGAAACAAAAGAACTTAGTAAACAGAATAAAGGGTTTAAAAATTTGCTAAAAACACAAATGTAAACTTCCAAAACATTTTTAAATATATAGTCAAGTCATTTGCTAAGAAATGAATTTAAATAGTAATAATTAATAAATTTCTCCATTAATAAATTCCACTAAGACACATCAAGGTTGATTTTATCTAGAACTAATTTTGTGCCGGGTTCACATAAATATCTCTGACTACATCTGGTAACAAGTGTAGTGAGATAACATACATAATCATAGATCACCCAGATCATATTTTAAAAATCCGGAAAATTGTTTGGGTAGAATATCCGGAAAAAACCCGGAATATATTTTCCTTTGTTTTCCTCTTAATTTTGCTTTAAGCTGAATTGTTTCTAGCTTATTTTTCAAACTTACTTTAATTTTGTATGAGTGCTGAGTGAAAAAGTTTAAAAAAGAAATATATTACAAAAATACATACCTAAACTTGTGTGCATGAAAACGTTTTGGATATCCGGAAAAACTAAAAATTCAGAAAAATATCCGGATTTCCGGAAATACCTGGAAAAAGATAATCCCTGATTGAAATATACATTGGGGAACAACATTGGATAATTAAATTATTGCATACATTGAGTGCAATAGGTAATATAAATTTTAAGTTTTGTATTAACACCATTTTTTATATGAACACTATCTATGGCTAAATATGGTAATTTAATTTCTGTTTGTGTAGTAAAATTAACCTTGTAGGGGAATTTTATCTTTATACAAGCTATACAATCACATGATATAATTCGGTCTGGAATGGTTCCAATATAAAGATGTTTGTAAAATCTGATAGGGAGGATTTTTCCCGCTTAGACGCTCCTCCGTGCCGCATGGCGTGATATTTTTAATTATAATTTTTTGTATAGCTGTAAGAGTTACAGCTGGACGCGTTTTTTGAGTTGTTTTATTGAGTTATTTTTGTCTTATCCCTTTCTTAAAAACAAAAATAGAAGAGTTTTTAAATTGGCGCCCGATGAAAAAAAGAGTACTTTAACGAAATACAAAGATTTTGCAAAAAGAAGAAGTAAATGTAAAGATACACATTTGATTGACATTGCATAAACATATGGCAGCCTTAAATAGGAAATTATCGCGAAGGACAGGTTTACAAAGCGACATACAAGAAATAAATGAAGAAGTTAAGAGTAACTTGTTAAATAATAGTGACGATAATTTTAATGCACTTAGAGGTTTAAGAAATTCATTGAGCAACACGTTACTAGAGCTAAGAGAAGTAGAAGAAATAATTAATTTAAAGGAACCGGATGACATTGCTGAATTCGTCATTCAGTCTAAGAGATTCATACGTCATTCAAATCAACTTCTTGCAAAAATCGATAACAAATTAAACTCTCAAAAACTTTCACCTAATTCTTAATCTACTTATTCACAAAGCACTATATCCAATTGTAAATTACCAATCTTTTGACGGAAGCTCTCTTAAGTGGTAATCATTTTGAGACCAATTCAATGCAACAATTAATCAAAACGATTCCCTGAGTGAAATAGATAAGTTTTCATATTTAAAAAAATATTTACGTCATGGTCCACTAACAGCCATTTCAGGATTGACTCTATCAAATAAAAATTATAAAGAAGCATTTTAAGATATTTTAAGACAAAGGTATGCAGACTCCCAAGTACAAATAACTGCACATATGGAAACTTTGTTGAAAGTATGGTCTGTGACATCAATGGATAATCTCGATCAACTGATAAAGCTTTACAACGAGATTGAGATCTGTATCAGAAATCTTAATTCATAAAAAATGGGACATTAGCTCATATAGTTGTCTATTTATACCTATTCTAAATGAAAGAATACCTGAAGAGTTAAAAATCCTTATATCAAGAAAATTTGGTAATAGTATTTGGTCATTAGAGAAAATGTTAGAATTTTTTAATGAAGAACTTTTAGTAAAAGAAAGATGTCAAAGTCATAATGGACAAATGGAGCAAAAAAAAAACTACGTTGGAAACATTCGATTTAAAACACAAAATTTACATACACA
Organism: Hydra vulgaris; assembly: GCF_022113875.1. NCBI lineage: Eukaryota > Metazoa > Cnidaria > Hydrozoa > Anthoathecata > Hydridae > Hydra > Hydra vulgaris. The sequence continues at coordinate 31,215,473 of NC_061165.1, forward strand.
AGGTGGTTGAGAATTTAATAATTGTTTGTATTGTCAAGGTAATCACTCTTCGACTAAATGCAGCGTAGTCACCAATATTGAAGCTCGTGTAGCCACATTAAGGAAATTAGCAAGATGTTTTGTTTGTCTGTGAAGTGGTCATACAAGTAAAAATTGCAGTAGTAATTTTGTATGTAACAAATGTGGAAAACGTCATCATTTTTCAATTTGTAATAAGGACAGTGATCATAATAAATATAAAAACACAAAGAATCAAGAAGTAAAAGAAACCAATGCAACTCATACATGGTCAAATACTAGTAATACTGAACTTCTCCAAACTACGACAACCCGAGTTTCAGATTGTCAAAATTTTCTCTCAAAAAAAGTTTGTTTAATGTTCGGTAGTGGAAGTCAGTTTTCTTACATAACTGAAGAGTTAAGAAATGCTTTAAAACTGAAAACCTTGCAAAAAGAGAAGCTCATTAATACATTTGGAAACTCAATTGGCCAAGTAAAAGTTTTAGATGTTATACAACTTCGAGTAAAACAAAAAATGAACAAAGGATGGACATATTTAGAAGCGTTATGCATTCCAGAAATTTACACACCCTTAAAAATGCAAAATATTTCAGAAGCAGTGAATAACTACAAACATTTAAAACATTTATCATTAACAGACAATAATTTTGATACCACAATTAAGGTTGATATTTTAGTTGGAATTGACTTTTACTATTCCTTAGTGACTGGAGAAATGATTCGTGGGTCTGATGGTCCTGTAGCCATTTATTCATCACTAGGTTGGATTCTGGTAAGACAAAGCAAATTGTCTATTCCAATTGACTCAAATCAACATTACAGTATTCATTCTATGAAGTGTAGTGTCTTTCCTTTACGTAACAATGTTGATAGTGATTTAAAGGATCAACTAGAAAAATTTTGGGAACTTGAGGCAACTAGAGAATTAGAAGATAGTGTAATGCATCAGCTTGAAAAAGATATAAAATTTAATGGCAAAAGATGTTACGAAACTACCTTTTAGGTATAATTTCAACAGGCACAATTTTGATATTCAACAAGGCTTGTTTTATATCCGACTTCTTTTAGACAAGTAGTCGGATATAAAACAAGCCTTGTTGAATATCAAAATTGTGCCTGTACATAGAGACTTTCTATGTTTACTTTGGTTCAGCAATTTAAGTCGTAATGACCAATTAGTTATTTATCGATTTACTTGTGTAGCATTTGGTCTTACATCAAGTCCATTTATTTTAAACGGAACAATGCAGCATCATCTTAATAAGTATTTGTTTTCTTACCCTGAATTTATTAAAAAGATTATACCTTATTGGTAAGTGGATGACTTAGCAGATGTGATAGTTTAAACGATGGTGTACAATTTTATCATACAGTTTAAGACATTATGTTAAAAGAAGGTTTAGAGCTTAGGAAATGGACAACAAATAATATAGAATTACAAAACCATATTAATAAATGCGAAGGAGTTAATCTTTATATTGATGATAAAGTTAATATAAACACTCAATTAAGCAACAAAACAGTTTTGAGAGTCAATTAGGACATTAAAAAAGATTATTTTGTATTTAAATTTCAATCACTTTTAGAAAAGGAAAAGATGTTACCCAAGACAAACAGAAACATTTTACGTTTAGCTACATATTTAAATTTCAATCACTTTTAGAAAAGGAAAAGTTGTTACCCAAGACAAAAAGAAACATTTTACGTTTAGCTACATCAACTTACGATCTTCTTGGGCTAATATTACCAATTACTACTTGTGTTAAAACTTTATTTCAAATACTCTGTAAGGATAAACTGGAGAGGGATGAGGAGATTCCTGATAGCAGCGCTCGAAATAGTTTTTCAAAACTTGCCGATCAAATGTAATTTTTTGACAAAAACAGCTTATTTTCCCTTGAATTTTTCTAAATTTCCCTAAAAATAGCCGATCATTGATCGTTGATCGGCTGTTATTTCGAGCGCTGTGATAGCATTAAGCTCTAATGGGAGTCCTTTGTATTGCAGCTTTAAAAAATTCATCTTATCTGCGTTCCAAGATATGTTATAAAAAAAATAAAGGAAGATATTATATCCACAGGGCTACATGCCTTTTTGGACAGTACAATACAAGCATATGCTTCTGTTATTTCAAGAACTTCAATAAAAACCTGCTTACTAACCTCGAAAACTAAAGTTGCTTCACTTGAAACCTTGTCTACCCCGCGATTAGAACTATTAGGTTGTCATTTGTCATCTAAACTCATGAAACAATTCCAACATTCCATTTGTGATAAAGTTGTAATATCAAAAATTGTAGCATGGTCAGATTCTTTAGTTGCATTACATTGGATAAAAGAAAAATCATGTTGTTGGAAGCCCTGGGTTTAAAATAGAGTTGTGAAAATCAGACAAATAATCAATTGTGATAGTTGGCATTTTGTTCATGGAGAAATAAATCCAGCTGACATTCCCACTTTCCTGACGATTTGTCTCATTGTAGTAGCAGTAGATGGGTTAAAGGTCCAGAATTTCTTAAGGAGAAAAGTATTATCTTCCCAATGTTTGAATTTGATAAGAATAATTTGAAAGGAGAAGCTAACAAAGAATGTAGTAAACGTGGTGTGCCAAGTGAGGTAGTGAGTAACTTGTCATCGTGTACCTTGTTTTGTGGGGAAGTGGTTCTCAAAAATATAATTGATACAAACAGGTATAGCTCTCTACAAAACTTAGTTAGAGTTACCTTATATGTTTTATATTTTGCCAAAAAAGTGTTGAAGAATAAAAGAAGTATTGATGACAATATATAAATGAATGATACACTGACAGTTAATGTATATAATTATGGTTTACATATGTGGGTTAAAGAGTTAAAAAGTTCAAAAAGACATTTGTAATGATAAAAAGTTTAATAAAATAAAAAGTAAATTTAAATTGTTTGAGGACCAATATGGTTTATTGCGACTAAAAGGACATTATTGTAATAGCTAAGTTTTAAATTTTGAACAAAAGCATCCAATTATTTTGTTGAGAAACAATTTTTTATGTTATTTTAAAATTCAAGATGCTCACAAAAAAGTATTCCATCAAGGTGTTGAAAGTACCCTTAATGAAGTAAGAAAATTATTTTGGATTATACAAGGCAGGAAAATCTGTGTTACACAAATGGGTAATTTGTAAATTCTTTCAAGGGTGAACACTTACCAAAACAATTGAACCTGACCTTCCTGAATTTCGAATACAATCAACTAGGAGCTTTAAATATATGGGACTTGATTATGCTGGTCCATTGTTTATAAAGGAAAACAACGACAAAGCCAATATATTAATGGTATATGTGTTATTATTAACTTGTGCATTAACTAGAGCTATTCATTTAAAGTTAACAAATGATCTTCTTCATTTCTAAGAGCTTTACAAAGATTTATATCGAGAAGAGGAAGTACAGCACTTTTAATAAGTGATAATGCAAAAACCTTTAAATCAAAACCTGCTGGAGAGTTTATGTTAAATAGAGACATCCGACAACAGTTCATCCTTCCTGCTTCACCCTGGTGGGGTGGTTTTTATGAGCAATTAGTACGTTCTGTAAAACTTTATCTCAAAAAGAGGTCACTTAAGTAAATAGTTAGATACGACGAGTTGTCATCGGTTTTATGTGAAGTCGAGTATGTGATAAATCAGCGACCGTTAATTTATGTTAGTGATGATGAACTGTGGGAGTCTTTAACTCCATTTCATTTAATTTTTGGTGCCGACATTTCTCGTAGAGATAGCATAGGAAAATGCATCGATTTGTATATATCCACAAGACTGCTCCAATCGAACAAGTACACGCGAAAATTATTTGAAAGTATTTGGAATAGATTTTACAATAGTTGTCTGAATGAGCTGAGACAACACAATCTGTACCGGAAAGAATGCTTTGCCTCAAGCAACTGTCAATTAGTCGTAGGCAATGTAGATAAAAGATGAAAACAAAACTCCGCATGGATTATGGAGGATCGGAAAAGTTGAGAAGTTAATTACTGGTCAAGATATGATTGTGCAAGGAGCAGAGTTTGCAGTTATTTAAAAAAAAAAAAGGATCAGAACTTTATAGAAATTAATTCCGCTAGAAGTTAGCGGTGAAGCACAACAGGTTGACATGTTAACACAAAATAAATTTTAGGCAAATTTATTTTGTGTTAACTAGGCAAAGAGCAACAATTATCGGCCAGGAAACTAGAAGGATATTAGATCAAATTTATTAAAATGAAGTTCTTATATTATTATTAAATGTTGACTACAATGGTGTAATCAACAGGGGAGTGTGGGAGTGTGTAAAATCTGATACGGGGTAGTGTGTAAAATCACGGGGAGTGTGTAAAATCTGCCAAGGGAAGCGGGGGAGTGTGTGAAATCTGACACTGAGGATTTTTCCTGCTTAGGCACTCCTCCGTGCCGTATGGAGTAATATTTGCAATTTTAATTTTTTGTATAGTTGTAAATAAGAGTTCATACTGGATAGACGCGTTTTATATAGTTGTTTTATTGAGTTGTTATTTTTGTCTTATCCTTTTATTGAAAACAAAAATAGGAGAGTTTTTAAAATGTTCTAGGTAGAGTCCACATTGATTTAAAGTAAGGCTTTTATGTTGTGCTTTTATTTTTGCATAAAACATATTCATTGCATCAACTTTCATGATACAACCATATTTAATAATGAAACTTAATTATTTTATTCTTTTTTGGTGTTGCTACCAATTTTCACTTCTTTTTACCTTTTTTTTACCTTTTAGCATTTTGTTAATGTCAATCACAGTTCATGTTATGCAATTTGCTGCCAATCTGCATAAAAACTGCAAAACTCTAGAATATTTACCTGAGATGCTATTGAAGTCAAAAATATTTTTGATAATGCTTTTAAAAACAAAACTACAAAAAAATTATACCCGAGATGCGTGGCGCACTGTTGATAACCTGTGGGCAATAACTAACACAGTTCTTCCAATCATAGCTCGATCAATAGCTTCTTGCACTAAATGCTCACTTTCAGAATCAAGAGCGCTTGTAGCCTAAGTAAAGCACAAACTTGAAATAAATTAAGTGGTTAAAAATATGATAATAAAATAATAATAATAAAAAAAGGATAGACAAAATCTTTTGTAAAAGCTAAAATCTTTTTTTAAACTTTACTTTATTCTATTTTTTTAAACTTTACTCTCTTTACTATACTCTCAAATGCTTAATACAAAGAAGGGGGGGGGGGGAGTTGCATAGCAAACATTTTTTAAAACTTACAATACTGCAATGTTGAATGATTTCAATGGTCAAGAAAAATATTATTGTGTACACATTTTAACCTTTTCACATTTCAGTTTTGAACAATGGTAGTTATAAAGGACTATAGATGAATCCTAATAAACGTTTTTGCATTTTTAGGTTTTCAACAAAAAAAAAAACGTTTTTAAAAAAATTTTAAAAACGTTTTTTTTTTTGTTGAAAAACATTATTGCATGAAATTTGAAATTCGTAGATGAATATAAACTTAGATAAAAATACTAAAGAAATTATTTTGTCAACTTGTTGCTCCCACGTTAAGGGCTGGGTGGGCCCAAAAATTGGGTTTTCTTTGTCCCCAAGCTCATATATGTACATATATATATATACATATATATATACATATATATATATATATATATATATATATATATATATATATATATATATATATATATATATATATATATATATACATATATATATACATATATATACACATATATATATATACACACACACACACACATTTTAACAAAAACTTTTTAAATTTAGACCAAAAACATTTCTAATGGTCTAATTTACAGAACGACATAGGTTAATATTTAGAAAATGAGTTTTTTTAAATGTTTTATTTCGACTACTAAAACACAATTAAAAGAATATGAATAGTGATTATTTTGTTTTTAACGATAAGCAATCTATTCCCTGTTCAAAAACACAACGTTTTTAGAACTATTTTTTTCGAAATTAAATAAAAAACTTTTATTATTATACATATGGTTTTTAACAAATCCTTTTACAAAATTAAATTAACAATGTTTCTCATAATTAATTTGTATTTATTACACAATTTAATATTGTTAATAAACTTATATAAATAAATAAAATTTTATTTAATCTTGTTAAATGTTTGCTGTAAATGTTTTATATAAAGAAGTCTCATTGACAAATCACTATCTATTGTTCGTAGAAATTTGCGCTCTAATTTTAACAGAATGACGTAAGTTAACATGAAAAAATGAGTTTTTTAATTAAAGTATAACTTTAACATTTTACCTTAGTTGAAAATACAAAATTAAACATATTTCAATATTATATACAAAATAAATAATTATTTATTTGATGTGTGTGTATATATATATATATATATATATATATATATATATATATATATATATATATATATACAAAACAAATAGTAAATAATGTTAAAATCTAAAAAAATTTAAACATTATATTAACTAAAATTTAATTAATAAAAACAATTAAAATTTTTCACTTTCTTTACCATTATTAATATAGTATGCAAAAATAACAATTGTAAACTTAAAAAAAATCCCATCTTTTATGTTTATGACTAAATGTTTTTTATTAAACAAGTTTACAAAAATTGCATCTAAAATAAGCATTGGAATATTAATAACAAAAAATCAACAAGAATTTGAAAAAAAAATAAAGCTTCTTTTGTACGATGAAAATTTTAAAATTTTAATTAAAAAGGTACTGCAAAAAAATAACCATGCAGTTCAAAAATAATGTCAAATCGATCAAATTTCATGGAAATGAGTATCAAGTGGAGCCTCATTTGGCCTTAATGGCCTCAGCTAGACGATTTGACTAAATTTTGAGTTGACTAAATTTTGGGTCTCTTCTGTTGCTATATTATCCAATGTGCCCATTATAGGTTCTTTTAGTCATATTTGTGTCTGAATGCTCTGTCGCCAATTTTTCTGTCCAAAATATAACACAAATTTTCTAAATGATTCAAGTCCGGACTTTGAGATGGTCACTCCAAAACATGGATGTTATTTGTATCAATGTATAGCTTTGTTTTCTTAGCGGTATATTTTGGATCGTTATCCTGCTGGATTATGAAATTGTTTCCATCCTCAATTTTTTATTAGATAGTCGCAAAATCGGCTTTGAGAATTTTACAACATATTGAAGTACCCATTTGGTCATCAATAAATTTCAATTTCCTAATTCCTTTCTAACTCATACTACCCAAAATATCACATTTCCTTCTCCATGTTTTACACTACCAGGCCAATAACTCAGTTTATAAGCTTCTCTTTTTTTTGCCACACTTTTCATATGATATTAGCATTATTTCACGCTTCTTTGTAAACTCCAATTGATGCTTCATTTGTTTTTTTTTTGAACTACTCTACCTTTATAACCCTGTTCTCTTATACAATTTCAGATTGTTTAAGGAGTCACTGTGATGCTGTAAATTTCTTGAACTTTTTAAGTTAGTTGCCAAAACAAATTTATTTTTAATGATGACACTGCGATCAATTGCACTGGTGGTCTTGCATTTTTGTCCTCTGCAAGCCACACTAGAAACAGTTCCAATCAGGTCACGCTCCTTAACAATTGAGGACACTATTGTTAAAAGGAATTCCTTTTTGGACCTGACGGTAGGATTTTTCTTGATTTTTCCAATCATCTATGAGGCGTTGCTGATAGAAAGACAAATATTGTTTTTTTGACGCCATTTAGCTGGAACACTAAATTTTTTTTCATTTCTAGGACGAAAATGTCTTCAAAAATTACTATTTTCTATTTTACTCACTAGATTGTTTGCTCAATTCACTTGATTTACGCTAAAAAGATGACCTATATTGTTAGTGTATGATTTTTTTTTTACAGTCAATTTTATGCATTATTAGATCACTTGTGTAAAATTTATTCGATTTTGAAAAGCAATTAATTCATCAATACACAAATTCTTAAAACAATACTTTAATAGGATTTTTCTTAGATATCTAATAAAAATTTAAATATTTTAAAGGAAAACTCATTTTTTTTTTTTTTTTGATACAATCTTTAAAATTATGATTTTTTTTTAAGTGTATGATAAGTGTACTTTTTTTGCATACTGTGTATTATTTATGAATATAAATTATTAACATTTATTATACATTTTATGTATTTTATTTTAAAGCATTTGTACTTTAGTAATACACAAATGGTAATCAACACATAACTGAAAAGGTATACCTCATCTAAAAGTAAAATATCAGGATTCATAAGAAGTGCTCGTGCAATAGCCACTCTCTGCTTTTGTCCACCTGAAAGCTTGATTCCACGTTCACCAACAAATGTATTATAACCTTCCTAATAATTTAATTTTTAAAGTGATAAAATCATATATAAATAAAGTAATAATAATTACAAATTAATAAAAACATAATACGTATTTTAAGATTACATATAAAATATGCGATATAAAAATCAAAATAATATTTACCTCAAAAGTTATAATGAAATCATGAGCATTGGCTTGTTTAGCTGCTATTTCTATCTAAAAAATGTGTGTTTGTATGGGTGTGTGTGTGTATATATATATATATATATATATATATATATATATATATATATATATATATATATATATATATATATATATATTCAAAATACTGACTTTAATGCAGACACTTTTTTGAAGTAAGTAAAAAAAAAAAAAAGACTCTTACTTTATCTTGACTAGCATCTACACCATAAGCAATATTATTAGCAATGGTGGTAGCAAACAGTACAGGTTCTTGACTGACAATGCTCATTTTCTTTCGTAACATATCAAGATTCACTGATTTGAGATCATGATTACCTGGAATTTTTTTAAATAAAATATTTTAACTGGTAAAACTAGACACTAGATAATAGGGTGGTCCATAAAACAACTTTTTTGAGAAAAACCTGCTGACACCCCCTAAATGTGTTTTATCTAATGCAAAAACACTAGGTTTAAAATTTTTTTGAACAAAAATTATTTTTAGGGGTAGCTCAAGGCCCTCAAAAATTTGACGGGTCCCTAATATTTTGAAAAAAAAACTTTTTCTAAAGTATGTCAACCTGGTACTCAAAAGAAGCGATATTGTATAAAAACTTCAAAAATAATAATCATTTTACATAAAAAACATGCCTAAAAAAAATTATTCTCAAAAAACCTGAAAATATTGACTTTTTTTATTTTCAGCTTAAAAACAATAGTTTTTATGCATTTATACCTAAAAAAATTATTTTTATAAAAAATTATTATCATTTTTAAATTTTTTATATAATTTTGCTTATTTTGAGTACCAGGTTGACATACTTTAGAAAAAGTTTTTTTTTCAAAATATTAGGGACCCGTCAAATTTTTGAGGGCCTTGAGCTACCCCTAAAAATAATTTTTGTTCAAAAAAATTTTAAACCTAGCGTTTTTGCATTAGATAAAACACATTTAGGGGGTGTCAGCAGGTTTTTCTCAAAAAAGTTGTTTTATGGACCACCCTACTAGATAATCGGTATTGATAAGTCGATACCAAGAAGAATGGTCTCATATCGCGTGGTATCGCTTATATACTAATGTCAATACTATCAGTATCGTTTCGATACCACTGGATACCGAGAAGGATGGTCTCTTATTGTTTGGTATCGCCTTTGTACTAATGTCAATACTATCAGTATCGCTTCAATACCAAACAATACTGATAATAAAAAGAATCGTATAATATTGCATGGTCTCGAATTGAGACTCTCAATAAAAAAAAAAAAAAAAAAAAAAAAAAAAAAAAATGACTTATTTAATTTTTTATAAACAAAATACAAGTACAATTACTTTTTAGACATTTAGTTATTGTTTTTTAACAATCTACAACACTTTGGCAATTGTCCATTCCTTGTTTTTTCCTTTGTTGTTCTTTTGCTGGTATTTTAGGATTTTCTTCTATTAATAATTTAATAATTTTAGGGGCATTTACTGTAAGTTTTACATCTAAACAATGTGAAAATATTTAACTCAAATGAGTTAAATAATTTCAGAAATATTATTATCAAATTAAAGACCCTTTGATAAGCTTGAATTTAATTTTATCTGCCATAACTTTATCCGCATTGGCCAAAATACTACGATATAGAGTTGTTATATATTAAAAATAATTTTGCCAGTAATGAATCTCAGGATTATGTCCCGGCATTGTGAAGATTAGTTTTCTTTAATAACTAAAGTATACTTATGTTTAATTGTTTAAAACTAAAGTTTAGTTGTTGAATGTTGAACACAGAACAAAAAATCAGGCGAGAATTACGATACCGGTTATATAAATAACTTTTATGGTTAAATAAATTACTTTTTTTTGAGAAAAATAATAAAATGTTGAATTACAGTTTTTTGTATTTTTTCTCTTTTTTTCAATTTTATCAATAATATTTTGAAATTTGTCATTTCCTAGGTAGGGGGAGGGTAGTACCCCGAATTACATACTGTTTTTTCTAATTCAATTATTTGTAATAATTTAATATATAAATAAATGTAAACAAAATCTTTTCTTCCCTTTTAATCACGATAGAAGAAATTAATAAAATTTTCCTCATCCTTTATACTGTACAAAACAATACCAGTATAAGCGATAACTTTTGATACTAGTATCGCGTGATCTCAATATCAATACTGTAAGGTATCGCATCGAAACCAAACGATACCAACATAACCAATACTTTCTATACCAGTATCGCGTGATCTTGATGTCGATATTGTAAAGTATCGCATTGAGACCAAACGATACCAACATAACCGATACTTTCGATAACAGCCATCATGTTACGAATTGCATGCCCTTGCGCTACGAATTTTTCCCTCATGTTACGTTTTTGCCCTCAAGTTATATTGAGTGCCCTAATGTTACGAAGGTGCCCTTATGTTACGAAGTTGCCCTCACTACACTACACTAAATGTGTAGCATGAGGGCAAAAATAGCCCTCATGCTATGCAAGATAGTGCATGAGGACATTTAACCGCAAATTTAGTTTTATTAAGATAAATGTTTAAGCGAGCAAATTTAAAATGGAAGAGTTTGATATCAGGGCTCGAATTAATGCAAAAAAATCTAATCGCGAAAAAAAAAAAATTTTTTAACGAACCCCTCCCCCCCTATAACTTGCGTCACTTTGTGGTAATGGGGGGAGAGGAGGGAAGTTGCGTTACTATATAATTGTAAGTTTGGTACGTAATTGTTCTATTTTTAACATATTATCTCTCATATTTAAATATAATCTTATAATTTTCTTATTTGGAAGAATTTAAAATAGCGTAAGTTACTGTTATTATTTACAACTTAAGTTATAACTTAAAGTTTAAGTTGCAGTTGTAATAAGCAATAACGTTTTTAATACTATTAAGATATTTCTTTAAGTATATTTTTACTTAACATGATACTTAAAAAAGTAAAAAAGTAAGAGAAAAAGCAACATTACAATATCTAAACCACTTTAATTAGTCAAAGAAAACTATTTAATACGTTCATGCTGACGTTAAAACACGTGTTAATTTAAAAAAGTATTTAATTGTTAAAAGCTATAAAACAACATTAAAACAAACTGCAAAGTTGTTTTAAAAATATAAAGAGCTTGGAATAATGTAAAACATATTCGTGACCCTGTTTTGTTTTGATTTATACAGTTTATAAAATAAAACGCGTTTAAAATAAAAGAAAGCAAATAAATAAAATTGAGCTAGTTAATTAACTAAAACAAAACTTCATATTTGCGCCTATAGACCTATACGAGTTTGTAATCTATAGACCAAACGAGTAAGATCAAAGCAAAAAAACATTAGATACCACAACTTTTATAAATTTTTGTTTCCCAATCGAGCGTACTATTAAAAATTTAAGTGTAATTAGGTTTTCATTCAAAAGGTTTTTGAACTGATGTTTTTATTCAATTTTTTTTTATTCTAATTGTTTTCCAATAAAAAGTGAAACAAAAAATTTTGTTTAATAAATCGAATTATATTAAGTGTAAGAATATGCTTAAATTATTTTTTTTAAAAAAATTTTCGAACAGAAGTAAAATAATTTATTAAATTTAATTTAAAACTTTTATTATAACTTGCAATTTGCAACCACAGCTTTGATGCTTGCAATAGAATGTTTCTAATTTTAAAACTATTTTCAAGAAAAAATATATAATTTAAAACGTTAACAAAATTTACAATTTACGAAAAAAAAAATTCATCTTTATTCTCTCTTGTTTCATCAAACTTTTTTTAAATTTTTAAATTTTTAAATTTTTTTTTTCAATTTCAAATTTCAATCACAAAATTATTTGAATAAGTGAATTTTAAGGCTAAAGTTCTCTTGTTCAAATAGATTTCTTTTTAAATAAAATTCCTGAAAACAACTTGCGTATTTATAAAAAATGTTTAGTCTATATGTCGCTATAAATAAAATGAAAATATAAAAAAATGGTGTCGCGTTTTCATTTTCTATTCGACAATTTTTGTTAAAATAATTATTAGTTAAAAGCTCATATTATGTTTTAACAACATGAAAGATCTAAATTGAAACATGTCTATGGCTAACTTTTGCGAGTTTAATAAATAAATTAATATAATTGATAATTAATACTTGAGTAACTATCTCAAGTTACTATCTTAACTTAACTGGTTGTTTTAATTTAGGTTATAAGTTAATTTACTGCGATATACTCTATCCATTCAGTAAAGTTAAATATAACTTCAATAGTTTCAAGGTCGTTAAAAGCGAAAAATATGAAAGCAAAAAAGTTGCTGGTTTCTATTAGTACAATTTTACTAATAGAATTTTTATTTAATAAAAACGAATTAATATATATTTTATAATACTTAAAGTAGTAAAAATAATTATATAAAATTGTTTATAAAATAATAATTTAATTCATTATTAATAAGTTAATTTGGAGCAACGTTTTTTTAAAAAAAAGATGCTCCAAAAAAAATAAAAAAATGCTGTTTTGTTAAAAAAAATAGAATGAAGAAAAAATTCTGTTATTGTCTTTATTAATTAACTATTGTCTTTTTAATTTGCTACTAAGCAGAGATTTAAAGTAATTTAAATAAAAAAGTGCTTTACATTGAATAAAAATCTCTGCACGAAAGAGCAAATGATCATGCTTCTATTCAAAAGACAAACTTTGCGTGACGTACTTTACTATGAAAACATTACTTTTTAAGAATTGCCAAAAAAAAAAACGTAATTAGAAAAAAAGTAAATAAACAACTAAAAAAGTAAACCAATTGCGAAAACATATGTTTTAAGAAAAAACTAATCGCGAAAGTATAAAATCGCGATTGCTATCGAGATACGCTTAATTCGAGCCCTGGCTATGTTAACGAAGCGATGTATTTGATTTATTTACTATAAAATTTAGATTGATGGTATAGTTACATTGAAAAATAACTCAAATACTTAAAATGTATTAAATATTTAAAACAATATGAATAAGGAATGATATTAAGATATACTGATAAATTTAGATTGATAATAAAGTTAGATTTATGTAATAATAACTTTATGTTTTTTATTGAATAACTATTTGTTGACTATTAGATATACTATTAGTTATACTGATGATTAATCTAATGATAAATCTAAATAATGTTCTATTCTTTAGTTCTTAGTAGAGTAAAACAGTCAACACTAAATAAAAAAGTGATTATCACAGTTTTTGTCAGCTTTTTCATATCACACCAGCTCTGACTCTTACACAGCTATTGCTTTACTATGCCTTGCACAAGATAAGAGTGATAAGAGTAAAATCATTTTTATTTAAAGATTATATTTTGGAAAAAAAAAAACGATCTTATATTATGTTGTTAAATTAATCATAAAAAGTTTTCAAAAGAGAATATCTGTTCAGTCTCTACTAAACTGTAACTGAATGCTTCACTAAAATAAAGTGGAATATAGTAGAACAAAATAAAATTATTCTTATTAATTATAAATCAATTTTCTATATTAAATATCCGTATCAGTTATCGGTATTACAAGTAAATGTTTTTCAATTGTCCATGTTTGCCAAGATTCTTGGTGCTTTCAAAGGCTTTGAAAATTAATACTACTAATAAACAGTTGTAAATTGACTGTTTTAGCATTGTAAGGTAAACCTTATATCATAAATTACTAAGCATCGTAATTATACATAGTATTATAAAAAAGTATATTTTAACACTTTTATTTGACTTAAAAGCATATTGCAAGTTCTATTAACAATTTATCTTTATTAACAAGAAGTTTTGGAAAGAATGAGAATAAAGAGTTAACTTTATTGAAATAAATTTTTTTTAAAAGTCTTTTTAAAACTGCAACATAAAATCTTAACGAAAAACTTTTATATATAAAATAAATCTAGTCCATTTTATTATGTATTATTTACCATAGCACTTAAAAATTATTACTTTAGATATGAATTTTTTGTGTATTAGTTGTAAATGTTAAAGAGATTTTTGGAAATTTATCACTATATATTACTTAAAAAGAAAGCCTAATTTTGTCTCCTTCTTTAACATGGTTTGTCTTGAACATGAATAAGGTTTGATACTTACTGCTTGTAGGCATATTCAAATTTATTTAACAAAATAAACTTAATTGATATTCTTTTTAGTTAGAATATTTTATATAAAAGTTTTGCAAGGCCTATGCAGATATTGAATTTGTTGTTTATTTATTATATTTCATTTCTTACTAGTTCTTTATTTATAAATTTTAATAACAGCATTTATAAGTATATAACAGATGCAATATTTATTGTGAGACAAATTTAAGAAACATTTTTTGAAAAGAAAAAGTGAATTTTGGACCTTACAAAAGCTTATAATAGAGTGTCATGAGAGGTAGTGTGGCGGCTTTAGGTATTTATGTATTGAAGAATTTTTAGTAACAGAATGTTAGGTATTAAAGTATTTATGTGTTAAAGAATGTTTAGTAACAGTTACCATGGCTATGTTTGAAAAGGTTGCAACAGTTACAAAAGATGAAAATTAGATTTTTTTTTTAAGTAGTAAAATGTGCGCATTTGGGTTTAGTGCTCAGTCATTTGCATTTAACTATCAATTTAAAAGCTGGGTCTCTTTGCAATTAGTTTTTCTTTAACTGAGATTTTATTGGAACAAATTTTCAGTGTTGATTTACAGCCAAAGCCATAAAAATAATTTTGAAAACTGATTAATTTATAGACCGAACTAAATAGGGAAAACATTCAAGAAATGTAAATATTAGTGATGTACCGATTAATTTGCATTTACATCTGCTTAATCTGCCATTTTTTTCACAATTAGAATCGGTATTAGCCTTTTATTAATTTACCAATTTTCCAACTGATGTCATTTTATATTTTATCCTGCATTATGATAAGAATTAAATAATAAATAAACTAAACTTTATGCATTACTTAAAATTTTTTGGAGAAATTGTTTATTTTGACTTTATTTACAGGCAAATTTGTTTATTCTTAAGATGATGTTTATAAGGTTTAGTTTAACACCTAAATGTACTTTAACTTTTATTACCATAATTTTGTTTTTAGAATAATTTTATTTTGTGTTGTTCTATTGTTATACTTAAAGTAGTCTATTTAAGCATTGTTATCTATGTGTTCAAAATATAGCCTTCTATATTTTTTATATGGTTGTTGTTTAGATTATCTATATTACTAATAAATTAATTAAAAAATCTAAGTAAACTGCTTATATTAGTACCATTTTCTTTTTTAAATTGGAAAGCATTCCTTTAAAAAGTAGTTAACTTAAACTGAGAATTATTTATATACTACTGTATATAAATAATTACTGTATAACTTTCATTAAAAAAAAATTTAGTTTTTAGTAACTAAATTTTTTTTTTATGAGAAAAAAAAAATTTAGTTACTAAAAACTAATTTTTTTTTTTTTTCATAAAAAATTAAAAGAAAAATTAAAAATAAAAATAACTTTTAGGCGCTTTTTTTTGGGCGCCCATACTGGTAAAACAGTACTAAACACGCCTGGGTTCTTCACTGAATATACATACATATTTACATATGTGTGTGTGTGTATATATATATATATATATATATATATATATATATATATATATATATATATATATATATATCAGGCCTTGTTTTAAAGCGTTACGCCTAGAGCGATTTACGTACGCCTTAAGCGCTTTTTACGTACGCGTAGAGCTGTTTTGGTTAAGCTACTTTTTATCATTTTTTAACTTTTAAATTAGCGGTAACATAAAAGAAGTAATTAATTTTCAAAAAAACCACATTAACTTTTAAATAACGATATGTAAAGGTATTTATTAAAAAAAAGAATTTACTTTAAAATTAATTGTTGTAACTTTTCATCGCGATATATCTTTCCTTTTTATAGCAATTAATTTGACGCTAAACTTTTTATCCAAATATTTAGCAACATGAAAAATTGTTTGTCAATCTATAACTACAAATTTTTTGGAATGTTTTTAATAAAAAGTAGTAAAGTTTTTAGTAAAAAACTTTTAAAAAATCTATATTCCATATTTATTAATACAGAATATAAAAGTTTTTTGTAATATAGATTTTTTATGAATTTTTTACTGAATTTATAATAAAAAACATTTGCAAAAAAATTTGTAATTAAGAATTGACATTTTTTTAAATAAAATCTCAAAAAATGTCTTAATATTTTTGTTATCATGATAACAAAAATATCAAGACATTTTTTCGAGATGTTAAAAAAAATGTCTTTGCTTTTCTTATTAGTTTAATAGTATATAGCTTATAGTTAGTTTAATAGTATATAGCTTTTCTTATTAGTTTATTAGTATATAGTTTAAGTTATGCGGGGGGAGAGGGTCGGCACAGAAAAAAAAATTACCTGTTAATCGCAATATTAATATTTGAATGAAGACAATTTGTTAAAATTCTTCTGCGTGCGTTTCAATAAGTTTTTTTTGTCATAAATCAAGTTATAATATAAGGTAAAGATTCAATATTGAATGAAGACAATTTGTTAAAATTCTTCTGCGTGCGATTCAATAAGTTTTTTTTTGTCATAAATCAAGCTATAATATAAGGTAAAGAAATCATGAGTAGACTACAACATCCGCTGATGACACTAATATTACGTTGAATATATTTATATAACGGAGGTTTTATTATGCACAAATAAATACTAAGGCACGTTTTAGTTTAATGACAGTCTCCATTTTTTACTAATAAATATGTATTTTTCTTTATAAAACAAAACAAACTAGTATATAAAATCCTTGTATATTTCTATTATCTCTAAATTATTTAAAGTTCGAATATGGATTGTATTTTGAAGGACAAAAGATTTACTTTAAAAACTTTTAAATCTTGGGACTTTGCCGATGCGATGATCACAGAAAAAGAGAAGACTTATGTTATTAAAATCAAATGTAAGTTATGTGATCTTCATCAAAATAAAATATTATCCAAAAACAATAGTGCCGTAAGAGCAACTGCCCAACGGTTTATAAATAATACAAGTCATGTTAAAATATTTTAACATGTTACTATATTTTAATTAAGTTGATATATAATTAAAAATAAAAATATAGTTCAATAAATAAATTAAATTTATTCTTAACAAAGATTACCTCGTATTTATTCTTTTTTTTATTTTATTAAGTTAAATTGCTTACAAACGAAAAAAAAAAAAGAGTTTTGTAATTATACGTAGAATGAAAATACTTTTGAGTTTGTTTATAAGTTAAGGAACTTAATTTTTAATAAACAAATTTTTACGAACGTTTATTATAAGCAGATACGATTCAAATTATTAAATATACTTAAATTATTTCAGTTGAGTATTTTTATAAGTTTGCACGATTAAAGTTTGGCGTACAAGTATTTGTTTTTTTGTTTTAAGAATAATTAATAAAAGAGTTTGCATAATTAAGACTTTTATATTTAATTTAATTTTTTTTTTTAATTTCCTAAAATTAAAAAAAAAAAAAGATTTAATCGTTGAAAACGATTTTTCTCTATAGCTCTGTTTCTTTGTGATTTGTTTAAAATTTAAATATTTTTACAATAAGATAAAAAGTTTATGAATTAAATTCCTAGCGAACGCGTTCTAAACTACGTATCAAAAATACGCTTCAAAGCAGACAAAACTTTTTTATATTTTTATAAAACGCAAGTTGAAACGCTTTTAAAAATTTAAAAAATATTTAAAAACTTAAATTTTTCTTTGCTAGTCAAAACAAAATGTTTAAATAATTAACATGGGTTTGTGTTTATCAATGTTAATATTTTTTGTTTACTCTAGAAATTTTTAAAAATAAAAAAAATCATTATTATTTTTTATTCAATAACGATTAAAAACAATTATTCAAAAACAAATTTCAGAAATAATTAATATATATATATATTTTTTTACTAAACAATATTGAACTAAAATTAATAATAAAGTAACGATTGAAAACATTACAAAATTTTCATAATAAATTTATATTTAAAACGTTTATAGTTTATATTTGAGTTAATTGTTAAATTGAATTAGTTTGCGGTTATTTATTTATTGCAGTAGTTAAAACACTTAACGCCTATAAAAAAAAATAAAGATAATTTTATGACGTCAAAATCGCGTTAAGCTAATGCATTAAGCACTTTTTTATTTAAAACAAGGACTGTATATATATATATATATATATATATATATATATATATCTGCTTGAAATTTACCGCCAAAGCACGAAAAAGCCGGGCAGTAATTATTTGTCTGGCATGCGTGATTTTAAAAAATATTTGTTTTTTGTACCTCTTTAATAAGAATTTGATTAAGAAAAAAGATTTGTTGCAATTTAAAAACACGCTTGAAACTTTTTAGCGAGCGCTTAAAAAAGCGCCAGACAGTATTGGCGGGCATGTAAGCGAGTGCAAAAGCACTCATCAAATGGAGAAGACTGATATATATATACAGGCCTCAGTGTGAGTAAATGAGTACAAGAGCAGAAACTAGCTCCCCTAAAACAAACATGGCGAGGCATGGGGGCTGCTCCTCTAAACAGCATTTTATGAAAGATTTTGTTTTTTACACAAGCTATCTGTTATTGACTAAAAAATTAGCTTATTACGTACAAAATTTAGTTTCAAACTTGTTACAAGCATATGTTTGTAATGTTAATGTTACAAGAATATATGCATAATAAGCTTCATTTATTGGCCTGTAAAAAATTTTTTGAGACAAACATTGTCTTTGTGTTTTCACACCAGCTAACCATTTATTTATTAACAACTTTACTTATTTAATTAAAAATTTGACAATTTCTTATTGTAATAGAATGCAGGCATTTTAAGAATTATTACAACAAAAACTCCATAATAAAAGTTAATAATATATTAAGTAATTGATATATGAAACATATAATTCATTACATATATATGGTTTCCATGAGAGGTGCTTTACAACTTCTAGATTATTATTCACTATTATTCATAATATAGAATAATAATCTAGAAGTTGTAAAGAAGAGGACTCGTGTAAGGTTGCTATTCATTAATATAGCAATGTTGACAGTATTGCGACAGTTGTTTGCGGTAAATAACTGAGTTTTGTTGTTTAGTTAATACCTGAGTTTTGTTGTAGTTGTGTTTGTTGTGGAGTTAAAAATCACAAGCCGCTGAAAGGCCCAAGCTGATACAGAAGAGAGATTAGAATCATGATGGGTTGCCTGTTCTAAGCAATTAAAAAGAGAAGACTTTTTGTCAAGACAAGAGTATAAAGTGAAGTTGTTAGCAAATAGAGCCACTTTTGATTTAAGATTGTCAGAAAGATCATTAATATAGATTAGAAACGATATTAGACCAAGGATAGAACTTTGTGATACCCCTGAAGTTATTGGAAATGAAAAAGAGTGTTGGCCTTCGAGGGTGATTTTATTACTGCAGTTTAAAGAAATTATTTACTCCTTTCCCCAGGTACACAATATTCAAGCTCGTCTTCTTCATACCCAAGCTTATGGAGAAAACCAACATGCCAAACTTTATATAAGTAAATATTTTAATAAGTAAAATATGTAACTAAACTGGTGTAGTTCAGCAGCGCTTATAGCGCAGCAGCTAACTCTAAATATCATTAGAATCTTTCACCTTGTGATACAAGTACCAAATTTTGCTTGTGACAAGTTTAACTATCCCTTTAACAAAAAAAGCACATTAGCCACACAAAAAAATCAAAATGGTGGCCATTTTTTCAATATGGTGAATAAATAACTAAAATTTCTATGAAACTAAACGATTAAATGTATTTAAAGCACATAAGTTGCAAATAAACACCCTTAACTTGACAAGAAATTGCTAAACATATTTTTTGTAACATATAGATACATTCAGAATCAACATGGAGCTGTTGGAGGTCATTTTGAATTCAAAATGGTGGATAAAAGACCACCACATTCTGATATATTGATATTTTGTCCTTCTAGAAACCTAGGAATGGAATGGGTCATAGAAAGTATCAAACCAGTCACAATACCTGTGACGAGTATCATTCTATCTTCTTAAGTCTACAAATTTGTTTAAAACACAACTTTAGAAAGTCATTTTATAGATAGATAATTACAAATCGGATCAATCCTTAACCATTCAAACAAAACAAAACAAAAAAATATATATATTTTTTTTTTTAAAAAAAACATCCAGGCGATATCTTTACAATACCAGGGTATATCTTTACAATACCAGAACATTTTCAAAAATGATTATGTATCACACTAACAACTATATAAAGCAGTACACGGCAAACTCAGCTTGAAGCGCTTACATCCTTCCCGACAATTATTTTTACATCCATATTTTGTAAGCTGCGTGCATGACTCTGCAATTGGAGGAAGATCGGACCATACAACTGTCCATATATCATCCTTTAGTTTCCAGCCCCAGTCAGATGGACTTACTTCTTCCATTGAACATGTCAATGCCTGACTCCATATGCATCCTGCTTGATATGCTGCTCATTTGGTATGTTGAATCAGTGACACTTTTGTTGGAGGGATAGCATTAAATGAATGTTGTTTCCTGGCAAACATATCAAATCTTGTTTTGTCAACACTGGCCACCGGACTAGACCTCTCATACAATGAAACAACATACATCTGAATCATAGCAATATTATGACCATCCACTACCGGGGGATAGGTACTCAACTTCCGAAACACATTGGTCACATCAGGGCAGACACACCACGATTGCCATATTGATTTTTTCCCTTTGCATTTAAAACTTAACATGTTATCACAGCCAGAAAAGGCATGGAAAAATAAAATACCAGCAGATTTGTTATGTCCAGGTATCCATTTTACATTTTTTCCCTTACCAAACTCAAGCCAAAGCTTTTCTAAACCAATTTCTTTAAGACTATAGAAAACACTAACAGCAATCACAAAAATGTCAGTATTGTTCGCTTTAATCAGCACAAAATTGTGTCCTTTCTGAACGCTGTGCCAGACATGTACAAAAATCCTTGTATCAGCCTCTTTATGATTACAAGGTGCGAGATTTTCTAAATCTGCTTCATGATTGCATATCATGGTCTCACCTTGGGTCACACACGATGTTGTCTGTACAATGTTCAACAATCATGTCTGCTAGAAATTTCCCATCTTAGTAACAGTACTGTACAATTTATTTACACGTTCCTGAAATGTCTTTTGTGCATAGGTGGTCTGCTCATGATGTTGCATTTCAATATCATCTTTGCCATCTGATATCTTTTCATATGTACTAACGAGATGGCTCACCTCGGGACCAGCAACCATTCATTGTCTGAGAGCTGACGGATCTTCTGTGACACCAATTGTTTCACCTTCGCCTTTGATAACAGCATTTGTGTGTTCATGGGCTTGATCAATTGCTAAGGCGGAAAATTCTCGAGATGATTTATGGACCACGAAATTGCCTTTCAAAAACTCAGTTTTTATCTGTGGATGAATGTGATCTAAACGCAGCATATCTCAGAGATAGATTGGTAACCAACAAGCATAATTGGTGTTGTTATTTGCAAAAGAATAGGGCAACAATTCTTACAAAGCCTGGCAATATAAATCGAAATTGGCTTCTCTGAGAGACCGTACTAATGATAGAATGGTCAGCTCCATTTCCAAAATAATAAAAACAAAATTGGAATTGTGGACTTTAATGCTTGCACATGTCACACCAATCATCAAAACTAAGTTCCAGTTGGTCATCAGCTTGTGCTTCTTTACAATACATGTCATAAGACTCATGCAGCAATTTATATAAACAACTTGCTGTCACCTGGTGCATCTGCCATGTTCTTGTTATGCTTGATGCTGAAAGGAATGAATCTGCTGTACCAATAGTAGCTATTCCTGATTCAACCAAAGCTGATGTCCAACCACTATCTTCCAAAAGGGTTCCAATTGATTTCAGAGCAGCCATCTTGATATGCAGTCCACCAAAATAAGGACAAATTTATCTTCACCATATTTCTCTGGCCAGTGCCATTAAACTTGTTTTGCCATGGCAAAAATGGGTTGATCAACAGCAATTACAGGGACTTGGTCTAATTTAAGATAGGACACAACTCCCTTGATGTTGTCCATACAATGACAAACTGTTGTAACAGAGTGAGCTTGTTCTCTAAAGAGAGGTAATAGCGATGAAATAGTCACTTTGAAAGAAAGACTTCTCTTCAATTAAGCATGATGTGAAGACCAAGATATATCAATTCTGTGTTAACTGTTTCTGTGAGACTAACCTTTTGCAACTAATCATACTCCGGTTTCAGAACAAGAGGTGGAAGCAGTGTTGAAGAAGTAGAAGCAGAAGCAGCTTGATTTTCGACTTGTGGGAGATTTGGATTTTTGGTACCAAAAAAGGCAGGTGAAACATTGGTGTTTGCCATGGTTCCTGTAATAATCCCTCATTTTCCAAAGTTGGGTGTTGGAATATAGAAACACATATTCCATGGAATGAAAACGTTGATGTTGAAAACAAACCTTTTCTTAAAATATTTGGACATACCACACCTTCTGCTTTATATTTGCAAACAGCGGCATTGCCTAACTGAGCTGAAATCTCAAGCCCCCTATTGTATGAAATGCTTACACCATGATTATGAAGTAACTCCACTAAATGTTTCTTTCTGGTTTTCGAGTAAATAGACAATCCCTAAAACACCGGGAAGGGGGTTTCAGATCTATTGAATGTCGCAACAATTTACCCTCCTCTTGATATTTAGTATAGCAGTTTTACTGAAGTAATTGGGCCATGGCTAGGTCAGTTTTGGATGGTCCAAGTTGTAATTGGGATTTTATATCAGCTCCATGTTCGATCATGGAAACGAATTGAAGAAGCCTAGGTGGTATCGAATCCTCAACACAGTTGTCATTGAAGATTCCAGTAAATGATGATTTATGACCCATCATTCGCTAGAGAAGGATTTGCGCTGCTTTTGAGACAATAATGGCTTCGGTGTAGTTGACAGCCTTTGATGAACTGTTCCAACATCTTCTTTAAATGTCAGGACATTTCTGCCTTTCTTGTATGCTTCTAGTTCTGGTATTTCTGCTAAAAGTTTGTCTTTGAGTCTGGTTGAATTGACATTATAATCATCGACTCCAAGTTGTTGTCATGGTTGATGGTACAGAGTTACTAAATCGACTAGCCAAAAAACCACGGGCTCAGCTGCATTTGTTTTAGTCTCTATTAAATATACTAAAAGCTCTAAAAAACCCGAGGGACCACTTCTTTTTCGATATCTATTTGACTTTCCTGGTCCCCTTGTTTTAGTAGTAATGCCCTCTCTCTGTTATAGAGTGCTGTTAAACAAGAACAGTGGTACTTTAGCTCTTGGGCTACTACATCTCTTCCACTTAACCGTGCTAACAGCTTCCTGTCATTTAATGTTCTTGCACATTCCTTTAATCTCTTATTTAGCTGCATTGTCATAGCTTGTCGAAGATCTGCCGCTGGTTCACTCCTTTCACAAAGAAAGCACACTTGTTTTTCGATACTTAATCGTCTACTTTTTTCTGATGTCACCTCTGTTAAACTTGAGGATGCTACCCTTTTAGTTGCTCTGTCAAGCTTGCTATTGCTGAACATTAGTCTGCAACTTTGGTGATACATTGCTTGAATTTTGCAGAGTGTTCTCTCTATTCCATCTCCTTTGTCTAATCTTCCAGGATCAAGTAAAATTGGTAACCTGTTAATGTGCTTGAATAAAGGAACCTTTCTTACAATCATGACATATCCGTCTCTGTCTTCTCTAGCCTCATATCTGGAAGGAGGTGATTTTAACTCTTCCTCTTTTCTGACTGGGAAAGACAACATTTACTCCAGTCAGTTGCTGTTGGGGAAGCTAACACATTCAATTCTGACATAATAATTAACAAACGTTTTGCATGAAATCAGATCAAAATGTAAATCATAACAAACTACAATATAAATCTTACTAATATTCCAAGGCCTAGGGTTTATCCTTTTACCACCTTAGATAAAGCACATTGATGTATGGAATACAACTAGATTCGAATTGATCTTTAACATCAATCCTACATCTAGCTCGATCGTTCATCCAGTATCAATAAAATTCTGTCCAATCTTTACACCATCGGGACAACTGATGCCCCATTATCCTTGGCTCGGCTCTCCCACATGGTGGCACATCCTGTCTATTCAGGTGCGGCTATTTCACTATTTTACAGCATTATTACAAAATATTAATAATAATACTATAAATGGAGATTGGGACACTGAAAAGTATTAAATTATATATCAGTTGACACTGAACCCCATGTGGGTCTCACAGCAGAAAATTTAAAAATGGCAGCCATTTTGATTTTTTTTTTGTGGCTAATGTGCTTTTTTGTCAAAGACATAGTTAAATTACAATCCTGCCAAGTTTGGTGCTTGTATCATTAACTGAAAGATTTTTTCACTAACCTGCCACGCTATTAGTGCCAAATAGTATTACTGATGTAGAGCTAAGTTGTGTTGTCAAACCTTTTTTAGTTGTTCTAAAAGCACAATGCCTAGTAATATTTTGCATAATATAATGAATACTTTATGGTATTTTATGGTATGATTCTTAAATGACTGTAAAACTGTAAGACTTTGCGGTCATCTAATTTAATCCACTGGTAATAAAAACAGCTCAATTTAAAAATTATCTGACTTTCGTATCATGATTTAAGCGCCAATTGTACCCTTAATCCACTAAAAAATTTTCGTGCTATCTTTTCCTATTTAAATTGATTATCAAGGAACTAATAAGTAAGTTTTATTTCTTTCGTTTAATTTTTGTATTCTTTCATATAAAAAATTAATTTTATATAAAATTATTAAATAAATATAAAGAGATGATATTTAAGTGATACTGAGATATTCAGCTTAATATTTTATTATATAGAAATTATAAAGAGATTTGTTTATCTTTAGGTGAGGAACAAGTTATAGACTTTTTTCAAAGTAAGCGACTGTATATTTATATATATAGTAGCAGTTGTATATATTCTTATTTTTAACTAAAATAAAAAATAGCAAATGGTGTTTTTGTTTGTCATTATGTTATGTTGTTGTTGTGATGTTTTATGTTTATAGATAGCTTGGATTACCTTCACGTTGGTGTCTATAGTTAAAAATAACTATTAGGTCTATAGTAAAAAATGACTATTAAGTCACTTCATTACTGAAATGAAGTGATCTTCTAATCATTCACTAAAAGCCAAGAAATAGTTTTGAATAAATGTCTGGTTTTTTATCTTAATGTGTTTTTATATTGAGCATTGTTAATGAAACTGCTTTTTTAAAAACAAAAGTATTTCCAGCCTTCTAATTTCAAAAAAGCAATCTCACAAAGTAAGTAATCTTATTTATTGTTTAATGTGACTAAATTTTGTCACAAATTTTTGTGTATTTTTGATTTTTCAATTGAATTTTAAAAATTAAAAATAATGATTTATATGACATTTAAATAAGTATTCAGTGTTTTCAAAAATAATTTTATTTCATTTTTCAATTCTTTAAATCCTTAATCATTTTCTAAAGGTAAAGAAAAATTATCAATCTTTATACGATTTACTAAAAGCTATTTAAATAAATTGCAATTCAAATTGTAGTAATTTTTACATTGTTATCTTATTCCACAATTTACTATCACTTTATATTGAATTATCTAAATCCAATATTATCAGTCTTCATGAAAAGTACTTGCTATATATGAGTTTTTTCTGTTTAATGCTTAATGTTTAGTGTTGCTGAAAAACAGAATAAGTTAACTTATTTGATATACTTAGCTTTCTATGATCCGTTTTACAGGGCCTTATTTTCTTTGCAAATAATATCTTAATGAGGGTTATATTAATCTTAATGAGAACTTTAATATAGACTTAATTTGGAAAAACACCTTGGAGAAATGTCTCACAATTGTCTTCTGTATTAGAAATTACTAATGTCAAGTGCATACGTACTTAATTAGCTAAATCTGCGTATCTAGTGCAGTGAAAAGACAATTTTCTTTCTTAAAGTAGGAAGTAGTTAAGTTCAGAATTTTTCTTTCAATTAAATAAATGGTATAAGGGTTTAATAATCTCTACGCATGTGGAAAAAATGTCAAAACTATTTACATACCAACATATATTGTTCCACTGCATGGATCATAGAATCTTTCTAATAAACTCATAACAGTGCTTTTTCCACCACCTGAAGGACCAACCAAAGCAACTGTTTCTCCAGGCTTCATGTGGAAACTTAGGCCCTAAAAAAATTAAATCGCATTTTTTTTTATCTAAGATATAAAAATCTTTTTTGAGATTTTTATCACTTGCTAATATTATTTATTAATGCCACTCTTTTTATTCAAAAACTTGTAACTTTGATTTTTTTTCCATAAGTATTTAATCCATAAACATCAAATTGATACAATTCATATCAATTAATTGCTCATTTTTAATTACTATAATATGAATACATACATATTATATGATTGGTGGCATTGTGTTTGATTTATATAGAGAAAATAGAATTTTAGAATATATTTCATCATAAAAAACGATTTATCTTTGTAATCTTTTTTAAAATCTGGTTTCTTTACCCAAGATTAATTCTGAAAAAACAATCAGACAAAGTAGGTGCCATCAATAAATGTTCTCTAATCACCTAACAATACAAACATAGAAAACATAAAAAAAAAAGAAAAAAAAGGTTTGTATCATAGTTTGATGAGCTTTCATTAAAAATCAGATAAAATCTAACTTTCAAGGTAAAAAAATCTTACACACAAAATGATTTAAAAACTTTTTTTAATTAGCTTTTTTGCCTAATTTTTGAGGTCTTTAAGCAGTTACAAAATTGAACACAAGCTTTAGAGTCACATATATGTAACATTTTATAGGGTCATCAAACACACAAGTAAGTCAATTATTTACAATAATATCACTGAACAGGATGAATCCTAGCGGGAGGTTGTCTTTTTGCTGCAAGAGTCATACTCAGGTCTTGCAAAACTTTGATCACACACTCACAACACTGGTTGCTTAGGGCAAAGTTGATTGGGGATTTGGGGTTTTGCAAGAATCTGAGACCTTTTGGATAGTCATTCAGCACTGCAGATAGTTCATGGAAATCTTCAGTGAGGAACAATTGACTGCTGAATCAATGATCAGCCCATAAGTAGGAATTGAATGATTAGATTTAACGCAGACTGTTACAAGTTTCAGGAATCAGAATCAACGCAAGAAGGGCTAGAATGGCTTGAGAGTTCCAGCATACATTGTTGATGTTAGGTGTCTGTTAAAACTTTACGAAGGCTATCTCAGTCATTTCAGTGTGGTGACAGAAGACACAAATGAGATGATAAAAAATATTCATGTTGTCTTTTCAGCTGCCTGTTTCCTTAACCTCATTTTTACTGTTGCTGAAGGCTGATTTCAATTTATCAAAATTTCACAAAAAAGTACTCAATGTTTGGTGATTTAGCCAATTCATTAAACTCATCACCCATGATAATGTGAAGAATGTGATCCAGCACATGGTGTTGGCAGCTGATGAACTTGGGTTTTATTCCCATTTGTTTTATTGGCAACAATCATCACAATTGATCCTCACAGGTTGAATTCCTCTAACACCTTCTGCTATTGTTTGAGAGCAGTCAACTTCTTTTGCTTCATTTTTGAGGACCACTGCCTGATATTTATAGTCATCAATGTGTTTGCCGTCAAAATCAATGGTCCATTTCTCCAGCTAAAGCGTGCTTACCAAGTGTTTTTTCAGCTGAGCAACTCTTATGTATATAGCTTTTTATATTTCTGACTGGAATGGGGGTTGAGATTTCAATTCCCTTACCAGAAAGCTGGCAGCACACTTTTGCTACTCTGTGGGAAGACAGCTTTGAGATTGCAATAAGGCGTCTTGCAATGCTTGTTGAGTATCTTAGCTGCTTTCAGATGAGTCAGAGCCCATGCTACTTTCAGAGTTAACTTTTTTCTCCAAGTTTCCTTGTTCTTCTCATTGTTAAAATAGCTCTTTTTAAACATGTTATATTCTCAGGGTGGCCACACTTTTTTTGAGTTAAAAAATTAGAAGAATTTAGAAGATTTTAGGATTTTGAAGGATTTTTAAAAGATTTACAGGGAAACTTGGAAAAAAAAGACTATTTATGAGAATTTAAGAAAAAATTTAATAAAAAATTTGAGTTTAAGTTCAAAAGAAAACTTCAAGTTCAAAAAACAAGTTTAAATTAGGAGATTTTAGGAGTATTTTTGAAATTCAAGTATAATTTATGAGAATTAAGGTCTTTTTTAGGAGGACACTAATAAAATATTATATGCTCAGTTATATGTGTGTATATAAAGCACAAATATTAATGCAGCTCACCAAATAATAAAAAATCTCTTTTAATTAGACAATAATAGTGTTGACACAAAATTAAGCTAATTAGAACTTAGTTATCTGCTTTAAACACCTCACTTATATATCAGTTTATACTGCACTACAAAACAGCTAAAGAAAATTTTACAGCTCTATAGGAGCTTCTCGAACGCACAACATTCTAAGATATTCTAGAAAAATTCCAAACAATTCTCTCGGGGCAGCACCCTGAAATTTTTTAGGGGGTTTTAGGGTTTGTAAAACAAAGAAGTTTAGAGTAAAAAATAAACATTTTGCTTGAATTTTTTAGGAAAATTAGCAATACTTCATAAGATATTTAAAAAACAGTACTTTTTTTGCGTAATTTAAAAGTTTTCCAAATTCCGAACAGATTTTAAAATGCGCAAATGTTTGCATTTTTACAAGCAATTAATTAACAAAAAATTTCAACAATAGTATTTTAATGGCCTGAACTTTTAAAAGTTAAACATTAAACGTTTTTAATGAATTTCTAAACTTCTTGTAACGTTTGTTAATAAAAAAAAATGCCAAAATTGAAAATAATGAAGATCGCGAACAAAAAATTAAACTTTGTATTGAAGCTATTGATAATAAAAAGATGTCATATTCAGAAAGTGCTTTATGCTATAACATTCCAAAAACAATTATTATTTGCAGATTGAAAGGAATAAATGGAGCTACTGGTGTTGGTAAGCCAAGAGCAATAAGACAAGTAAAAGAGAGGCTTATAGTTGAACTTGTACAGTTTATGAGTGACATTGGCTTCAGCTTAAAAAGAAATGATATTTTAACTGTGGTCGAAAACTATTTGAAGGAATCTAACCAAACTCGTTTGTTCAAGACTGGTAAATCTACTAAAAAGTGGTACAGTAGTTTTATGAGAAAATATGCAAAAAACATTTGTCAAAGAAAGGCTGCTAGCATGCAAGCTGTCTTCGCAACCAGCAATTATTAATGAATGGTTCAATCAAGTTGACGCTGTTTTTCAAGAGCATAATTTAAATGAAAAGCCGTTTCATGTGTTTAACTGTGATAAAAGTGGATTGATAAGGTAAAGTCAGCATTGTTTGTTGAAAAGGGATAAAAAATCCAAAACAAATTGCCCCAACAAATGAAAAACATATGACTACAATTTTAACTTATTGCGGAAATTTCCTACCTCATCAAGTCATTTACAAAGGTCGAAATTTGATGAAAGCTTGGGTTCAAGGTGGCGCTTCTAATGTTTATTATTCTACCAGCAAGTCAGGTTGGATGGAAAGCGAAAATTTCATAGAGTGGTTTCGTTCAATTTTTTTAGTTCACGCAAACAAACGTTCAAAGTTTTTCGTTCAATTTTTTTAGTTCACGCATCAAGGATCTAAAATTCTATTTTTAGATGGCCATACATCTCACATCAATTTTGAGTTAAAAAGATTATCAGAATCTAACAACATTATTTTATTCCGATTGCCAGCTCACACAAGTCATTTTTTGCAACCACTAGATGTTGGAGTTTTTAAAACAGTTAAGGCGGAATGGAAGCGAGTTGTAGAAGTTTATTTGGTTAGAAATTCATACTTAAGCTTAAGTAACCGGCAGTTACCTGCTATGCTAAAAGATCTTATTGCAAATAAGGTTTCAAAGCGGAAAATGCACATAGTGGTTTTAAAAGTAAAGGTATATTTCCACTAAATCGTTCAAAAATAACTCCGAATAGAACTGCAATCAGCGCTATTTTTCAAGGTGTAACAAATGACAAAATTGAGAGTTGTTTTTCTGAAAAGTCTACCGATTAACAAGTTTCACTTCATAAGACTGATGGAAAAATTTCAAAAAACTCTATAAATAGACTTTCAACAAAAAAAGTATTGCTCAAAGAATTAGATATCATCAATAATGCCGTTAAACAAGCATCTTTTTATACTAACAAAACAGTGTTCACTGTGCTTAGAGATAGATTGATGCCTCTTTCCAGTAGTAAGACATGGGAACAATAATTAAAAGAACAACATGTTTTAACATGACTGAACTATCAGCAATGGCTCAGGATGAAGCTACACAAGCTGCTAAAAAAAAAAAACTTGATGAAAAAGTAGCCAGAAAAAATATGAAAGAAAAAAAAAAAATTGATGCAGAAATTCTCAAAGAACAAAAGTTAAAAAAAGAAAAGAAAATAAGCTTTTGAAACTTAAGAAACCCCTAAAACGGTCTCAGAAATGTAAAGAAACAACAAAGATGTCTACTAGTCACTAAATATTGAGTGTCTTCCTGTCGCAAGCTGTAATGCCTACCAAATCAATCGTCATTGTTATTCCTACGGAATCCTTTGGGATGAAGCTACAAGCACCAAATGGGTTGCATGTAAAAAGTGTTCAAATTGGTCGTGTATTCCTTGTATTGTCAATTATCACAAAACAATTGAATTTGCATGCAAGAAGTGTGAATAATAGGGCGGGTCAAAAAAATTTTTTAAGAAGCAGCATATTGTGGGGGTTCCTATATATGTGTATAGGATGTATACCAATTTTAAAATCTGTGCTAGCCTCCGAAGGGGTCGCACACAAAATTGGATTTTTTGGCATTTTAGAGAAAAAGGGGGTATAAGCAAATTTTATATATAATTTTTTTATAATTGTTTTATTTTATTTTATATAATTGTAACCATTTAGGTACACTACAAAATATTCTAATAAAATACACTTTAGGTATTTTACTAGAATAAGGTATACAAGGTGTTAAATGAGGGATATAAGCTTTAAAATGCTTTCTGTTCATATATTACTTTTTTTAAGCAAAGAAACAAAACTTTTAGAAATAAAAAACAAAGTAGAATGAAATGTTTTTATAGACTATAAAAAAAATGCATATTTTTATAAATGTCTTATTTCCATTGCGCTTTCCAATCAAATTTAGGAATTTTTATATAACACAATACCAACAGGTTTATTACAAATTTGTGATGTTTTTTGTAGCCATATCTATTTTCTGATGCTATTGTGACTACTCCAACTATTTTTTTCATATTATGACTATGACAAGGATTCTTTGGGATATTTAATTTACTGTCATTGGCTTTTAAAATATCTTCATTTGAATAATCATTCAGTAAAAGTAGTGAATGAACTTCCTCGATATCTAAATTTATTAATTCACAGTAATCTTTGGCTCCAAGATTTAATATTGTAGGAAGTTTAAAATGCCTATTGCATTCACAAGTATTCGTGGGTAAGGCCAGTGCAATAGGGGTGCAGGGTGTGAGACCCCCCCCCCCATCAATGATTTTTTTGTTTATTTAGTCAGCAAATTTGATCTTTTTTGAATAGTTAGTCAGCAAACGTAGACCCTTTCGACAAGTTGGTGGGTAAATTTAGACAAGTTAGTAGGTAAATTTAAAAACGAAGACCTTTTTTTTTTAGTTGGCAAAAGTTGTAATGGCACCCCCTCTCCCTCCACAAGACACTTGAATTGCTGTAGTTCTAACATTTTTTCTTTTATAACTTATCATTGCCAATAAAATATTCTATGGGTTAGAAATATTTGAGTTCTGCTTCAAAACTTGCTCCATTACCTCCTTGTATTTTACATTAATAACTGCATTTTTAATTAATTGAGCAAGATACCGAAAATTTCGAGCGCCATTGATTGCCAAATAATTTGATTTGATTTGGAGCCATTCTGATGCATAGCATTGCATAATTATTGTAACCAAGTCAATAAGTTCTTTTGTTGGCTTTTCTGTAGAAATGTATAAGCGTAGAACACGATTTGCTTTTGTGAGCCATCAGGCATGATGAAGATTTCCGAGAGAATTTTTAGTAATTTCATTTGAAACATCTCCTGATTGAATAGATAAACAGATACTGTAAAGATATTTTTGATCTAAACTTAATTCACTAAAGATATTATCTGGAATTAATTGAAAAGAACCATTGATTTTTTGAAACTGCTAAATTAGTTAAGTCCTCTGTTATTTTTTTACCAATTTTACCTTTAAATGATCCAAGGCCAGAACTTTTTCCATCAATCAACTTAAATACATGTTTAAAGGGAATTTCATTTAAATATAGTTGACAAACGAGCCACTGCATTGGTCTTTCAAGTTCTGTTTCAATTAATTTTATCACCCCTCCAAATTTTCCAGTATTTACCACAGTTGCATCACATAAGAGGGCATTTAAAGAACAGCTGCTGCCAGTTTCAAATATTAAATAGAGAATTTCATTAGCAATGCAGCAAGAAGTTCCATTATCAGGTGTTAGATGATCTATATATCTGCTGCTTGGTTCTCTAACAATTGTAATATGTCCTTCTTTAATTATCCGTGTAGTTGTTATTGCATTGTCTTTCCTTCCATCAAAAGCAATACATTGTAATTTCAAATTTTTGCATTTTCTTTCATTAACACTTTTTTGTCCAACACAAAGTCTTTCTTTTTCTACTTTTTTCCTATCAAGCATATTTGATCATTTAGTATATGAATGTCTTTTAGTTCAGCATTGACAATAACAGCAGTTTCTCTGTAACTGACAAGATAACAATCTGCTATGATTGATAGTTCATTGTAATGAAACCTATTTTGATTACATTTTTTTATGACATCAGATTCGTATAACTTGTCATATTCATTATTAGATTTATCTAATATAATATTATTCTCAGATTCATAGAAATTGTCATCAGTAATTTGTCTATCAATGTCTTTCTCAACATTTTTTTATGCGTTTAATTATTTTTGCCTTGTTACAATTTCTTTAAAGTAGATGTGTAGGCACGATCAAGTAGTCTAAGTTGATTTGTGTATTTCTTTTGCCCAACAAACGCATCCCACTCTTTTATTGGCACTTTAGAAGTACATCTAAATTTCTCTCTTTTTACTCCTAAATCATAACAATTGCATGAACATATATCAAACATGTTGTCAAAACCTTTCAATTTGTCATAAAAAAAAAGCATTTCTTTTAAGTCTTGAAGTTTTATTTAAACTGGATGCTTTTCCCATTAATCTACATACTTTTGAGAATACTCCCTATTAATCTACATACTTTTGAGAATATTCCCTATTATTCTACATACTTTTGAGAATACTCCCTCTGTTTCGATTGTTGGAAAACTGAATTTACACCAAATATTTTCAATTTCAGTGGTAACAAATCTACAAATTAAAAAATAATCTAAAAATTACATAGTAGCATAACAAAAGTCCTTATGCTAACATGATATCATATTTTAAAACTT
Source organism: Hydra vulgaris (assembly GCF_022113875.1). Classification (NCBI taxonomy): domain Eukaryota; kingdom Metazoa; phylum Cnidaria; class Hydrozoa; order Anthoathecata; family Hydridae; genus Hydra; species Hydra vulgaris. The sequence continues at coordinate 31,249,607 of NC_061165.1, forward strand.
TAAGGCATGAAATTAATAATTCTGAATTTGAGCAACAATTTTTTTTTTGCTTTAAGTTTTTTTGTTAAAAGACTGTATACCCAAAAAAAAAAAAAAAATTTTTTTTACAAAATTTTTTTTTGTGAAAAAATTAGGGTGTGTGGTGCAACCCCTAGGGGTGTGTGTAAAAAAAAAAATTGCCTACAAAGTTTATTATACCAATTCAAAAACTCCACATAGTGCTGTTTGGCAAAATTAAAAAAAAAGTATGGTTTTAGCTCGCCCTAGTGAATAACTTTATTAGTTTAAATTTTCGTAGCTTGATGTTTTAAAAAAATATTTTTTTGGGTACTACAACTTTTTCTTTAAAATAAAAAAAATATCTAATTTTTTCAGTACAGCTATGGTTGCCACCTCCGAATGATCACTATTGCTGTGATATTATTTATGGTTTTCCAACTGATTACAAAAAAATAATGGAAGACCCATTTATTGTCTCTCCTATTCTTGTTTAAATAAAATTTAAAGAAAGCATCGCGTGCTCTGTAACTCTGTAGATAATAAAAGCTATGAAGCATAAATCAAGTAAAATCTAAATAATCATAGGGAATCAACAACATGATCTAATAAATATATAATTTATACTCTGTACCAATGATGTTATATCCTTACATTAAAATATAAAATTAGTTTAAATTTTAAAATGTTTTAATTTAACTCTAAGCTAGAGGTCTATGCAAGAATGAATTATTTACTATTATCAATTAAATGCCATTTTTTGGGATTTGATGTGTGTTCGGAATTAGGAACACGTGTCCCTAATTTCGAACGAAAAACCTCTCTCTTTAAAATTAAAAAATAAAAACAAGATCATTATGAATATACTTGTTGCTTGACATGGTTCAATTCAGTTTAGGTCCCAGTTTATTTATTTTAAAAAATTATGTTGCAATTCAAAAAACACGCAGAGTTATTCAACTTTAGATGTGATTTTGTTTGGAATTAGGGATTTTTACGGTATGTATTTTGCTATTTGTGATTTTATTCTGATAAAGTAAAATTTGATCCTCAGTCACACCTCTTTTTTTCTTACATCCCTAATCATAATTATAATACTTATAACAATAATAATATAATAATAACAATAATAATAAAAAAACAACAATAATAATAACAATAATAATAATAATAATAATAATAATAATAAGAAGAAGAAAAAGAAGAAGAAGAAGAAGAAGAAGAAGAAGAAGAATTAAATAAGAAAAAATACCTTAAGAACTTTAGTTTCTGGTCGAGTTGGGTAGCTGAATGCAACATCATCAAACGTTATGTTAACTATAAAAAAAATTCTGATATTTTTAAAAATATAAATAAAAACATGTTCTGTCAATAAATTTAACAAAGATATAAAAAAAGAATTTTTGAAGAGATTTAAGTCACAAACTAATAATTAAAAAAAATGCACCTTTTGTGTTATTAACAACAATGCTTCCAGACTTTATTTCAGGAACTCTATCTAATAGCTCAAAAATTCGTATGGAAGCACCAACAGCCTTTTTTAAACAAAAAACAAAAAAACTAAAACAACAACAACAACAACAAAGATGATGATGATGATGATGATGATGATGATGATGATGATGATGATGATGATGATGATGATGATGATGATGATGATGATGATGATGATGATAAAAACTTTTAAAATTGAAGCAAAAAACTTACTTTCATAAAATCTCCATAAAGTGATGATAAAAATGCAAATGCCAAAGCCACATTAAGTGAATACAAAATAAATGCTAAAATTAAACAAAAACAAATTAAAACAGCCAAGTTAGTTTATAAAAACAATTCTCCAAGAAGGTGTTCACTTCAAACTAGCAAATTAAGTACAAATAAGTTTAAACAATTTAAAACTCAAACTAATACAATATTAAAAGTTTAAAACTAAACATTGCAATTATAAACTTTTGAAACATTGGTTATAAACCAAAATTACAAATTAAAGAGTTAAACTTAAACATAATTATAAATACTGTTTTATAAAATCCTTTATAATGTATACAACAATTTTTACATTAACTCAAAAAATCATAAGATATATAATCTTGATATATTTGTAGTGGACGCTTGGAAAATAAAAATAAAAACATATACAATTAATTGAAAAACCACTTAATACCATCACATTGAAATTGATTGCACCCTAAACTTATAAAAAACTCAATAACCACATATTAAAGTAAAGTAATATGTAAACAAAAAAATAGAAAGAAATGATTTCTTTACAAATCAAGTAAACAGATAAATGTGACCTTTACCGCAAAGTGTAGTGAACAAAAATAACTTAAACTTATAAAAAATCATTATGACAATTATTAAAACTGCCAAAAACACTTAAAGAAAACATATACTAGTTTAAAATAATATATTGTTTTTATAAAGCTATGTATATCTAAAATTTTTATCATTGATTATGTTAATTATTTAGCAAGAGAATAATGTTACCCAAAAAATTAATAAACTAAAATAAAAAAAAATTGAACTATTACATGATTCTAAATTTTTAAACAACATAAGTATCTTAAAATTATTGCTTTTACTTAATTTTTAAACAACATAAGTATCTAAAAACTACTGCTTGCCTCCTTCATTTAAAAGCAAAAAGTTTATGTGCATCAAAATAAAAGTAATAAAAAATTTGAAATTTTAACACATCAAGTTTCTAAACAAAAGAAGACTAGATGGGTGATCAGCCAATTGGTAGGTACTAAATGGAGAAATAAAGTATATTTCCCAAACATGCAGAATAGAGTTAAAATACAATGGTACAACGAACAAATAAAACATTTACAGCCAATTACTTTAACATCAACATATATAATATATCAAAACACAAATAATTAAAATTAATAATTTCACTTTTCTTTTTAGCTTATAATCAAAACTAATAAAAAAGTTCAACAACAAAAAACTAAAAATCAAAGATAATACAAATAAAAGACAAATACAAGATTAATAGCAAATAAATGATATATATATATATATATATATATATATATATATATATATATATATATATATATATATATATATATACATATATATATATACATATATATATATATATATATATATATATATACTTTTGGAAAAATTGATGTTTTGATCTTCCAAAATCAATTCTGGATGATCAAATTTGATTGGCAAGAATTGCAAGTCAAACTTCATATTAAAAATTCCAAAACATTCTAAAACAAACATCACAAAAATATTAAAAAGACAAAAGTTAAACATCGACACTAAAACGTTAAAAGTAGAACATCGCTTAAAAAAAAAGAAATAAAGGTATTACAAAATTTATATATACAAAAAATTTATTCTCCGTTAATGAAATATTTTTAATGAATTGAATTTTTTTTAATGAATTGAATTTGCATTACCATTTATAAACAATAATGTTTCTAGGAAAAATTTTGAAAAATAATAATGCTAGTTTATGATTGGTAGAGAGAATGTTGACTTAATAACATCATAATGCTTGAAGCAAAATAAAAATGTTTTGTTTAAAATTTTTAGAAAATAAGTTTTAGAAGTAAAATTATATAAAAAGTATAAAAATAATAATAAAATGGATGCAGAAAAAAACTACAGAAATATATTTCTTTTAAAAGGAAATCAGGATCTGAAACACTTGCTAAGAAGTTTACAAAAGAAAGTTACAACTACAATCAGTTAATAAGTGGAAAGATTCTACACTTGCAAAATATAATGTTAACAATTGGCTTGAAATAGAGTGTTGATGAATAGTTACTGAGCTAAAATGCAGAGTATGCCAAGAATATGTTTCTCAAATTCAGACTTTAAAAGGGTACACGCCAGATAGGAGTGGTGGAAAAAGATGCATGGTTCGAGTTTTTTTAATTTTTTTAGATTTTTTAAAATAAAAAATACTTTTGAAGTTTTATTGACATTATATACAAACATATGTACCAATATTATACACTTTAACAAACGAATAGATTTTGAAAAAAGCTAAAAATTCTAGAAACAATTCAAAAAATGGGGGAAAATTTGTAGCATGTGTCATAATTAAGATACTTATATTAATTTTCTCAACAAGCTGTTAATTTTATAGAAGCTGAAGATGACCTTATTTTAGATATAAGTAAGTTGTTTTTTAATTTTTATTGCTTTTTTTTTTGTTCAATATTCAATTATGTTTTACATGAACCTAATTATTTAGTAAGGATTAAGTATAGAAAAGGTCGGTGTGGAATAGATTCCCAAGACCTGTATTTTGTGGGTCATGGCAGCTAGTATTTATGAAAACAAAAGGTGTGAATAAAGAAATTTGAGGTTGCTTACTTTATAGCAAAAGAAGAACTTTTGCTTGGTCTATATCTAAAAATAATTTAATTACAAGAGATACATAGTGTAGTTTTTGGTCAAGCTTAGAAGCACAAAAATATTTGCAGAACATTCATTGACTACATTGCTCTGAGTTTGACGAAAGAGCTTTAAAATATCTGTTAAAAAATTCAAAAGTTTTTTACTATTCTAACTGACAGTTCTAAAGACATTTCAATTATGGAAAAAGAGGCTTTCGTTTGTTATCACCTTTAGTCCAATCCCAACTGGAAAATTAAAAGTATGTGTTAAATCTGACTTTCTTTCATTTTCAGATTTTGAATATGGAACATGGCACAGAGTTTTTAACACAATAAACGAATCACTTGAGAATATAGAAATTGAAAATTGAAATAACAAATTTGTTGGTTTTGGTGTAGATGGTGCATCTGTAAATAAAGGAGGCAAATCAGGTGCTAAAATGTTACTCATGACTGAAATTCAATGGGTCACATTTGGTTGGTGTCTAGCACATCGTCTTGCGTTATCATTAAAAGATAAATTAGGAAAGATTAAATCATTTAATGGCGTTGATTGCATTATTTTCAGAATGCATTACATTTACAAAAAATCACCTAAAAAATTAAGGCAGCTCGATGAACTTCTATCTATTTTAGAAGATGATGAATATAACATTGATGGTTACTGACCTAAGAAAATCTCTGGTATTATTTTGCTTGATTTATTTATGTTATACTTTTACCATTTTAGTTATGTGTGATGCATCCACTAATATTCTTAAATTTGTTGACTAAAAAGTAAAATATAAATTGCAAAAGTTTTATTTTTAGGTACACGATGGATTGCTTTTGTCAATTTTAAATAATGTTTTTACTAAACAATTATTTACAATGTTCTAATCAGTTGTTTAGTTTAAACTCCAAAAAAATCTCCAGATTTTGACCCACTTTCTCTTGTTATAACTTGTATATATTTATAACCCCCTTCCCCCATGAGTATGTACACTTAGAGGTCTTCCCCCCCCCCCTACCTTATATAAGTTTTATATGCTTGGTGGTCTAACCCCCTCCCCCAATTCCATTTACGCACACGAATGTGATCACTTTTTTTTTTTGCACTGTTCAGCCTTTATAACCTTAACAGGCCATGAGCATGAGCGGTGAATATACTAGAAATAAATGTTATAAAAAAAATTATTCTTTTTTTTTTAAAGGTTCATTAATGTGTCTTTATAACAAACCACTTTAAAAAAATTTATTTAAAAGGTTTATTTGTATTAATGTGACACTTTGAAACAAGGCCCAGAATAAGTTTTTATTTTAATTTTTTTTTTGTTTCGGAGTTTTAAAAGTGGGAATTCTGCGGTATAAGCAGTGTTATCAAGCACAGACATAAAAAATGTGATGCAAAAATTGCTACACATAAAAATTTGATACAAACTAAGAAAATATTTGATCGTCTACTTTTCAATTCTTATCATTTCAGTCAATCGGTGTAGATCGGCAACCTCTAAATAATTATTTTAAGCGCTGATATAACTCAGACAAGACTATTAATTTCAGTACAAGAATTGCTAAAGGCATGGTCAACCATAAGCAAGAAAATGAAAATAACAGATGAGCAGAAATTGATGGGCGCCATCACCAGTAATGTATAATTATTTTTTAGAAATAAAGGAAAATTTTGAAACTAAAAGTTTTTTTATACTCTTTAATTTTTTAACTTTAAATAGAAATTAAAGAAATTTAAAAAAAAAAAGAAATTTATGTTTTAGCCATTTGACCACGGATTTTCAAAATTTAAAAATGCGCTACAAAAACTTACAAAACTTACCTAAAAAAAAATTGTAAAAAGAAAAAAAATCCCAAAGAAAGAGAAAACAAAAAAAATACTTAAAATAAAAACACAAAAAAATAAATATATTTACAATCCAACTAAAACGAAACTCATTAAACTAAAATGCTTGAAAAAAAAAGTCGATTTTATTTATGCATTACAAAACCATTTCAATCTTTGTTTTAACATTTGTACTTTTTTTTTAAATATGTTTCAAAAGATAAACATTTCTTATAAAAAATACATAATTATATAAATTAAAAAAAAAAACACTTCATAAATACTTATTTGAAAAAATTAATTAGAAGTGTTTTGTTACTTCATTGAAAAGCGTTTCGATAATTTAAAAGCTTCGATAACATAAAAGATCAAACTTATTTAATTGTAACGGCTTTCTAAAACTTTTTTTTCAACAAAGTTTTGTTTATCTTTTTAAATGTATTAAATTTACTTATTCTTTTATTAAAATTCTTTAGAGACTTTCGTAGTCGTAGAATGTCATCGTTTATAAAAACAAAATAATTTTTTAATTTTTAATAAAGTTTATTATAGAAATGCACACTTAAACAATTTATATATTATAAATTAAAAACATATACACAACTGTCAATTATATTTAAAAAAAAAAAAAAAAACATCAGTAAATTGATACTTTATTAAAAACATTTGTTAAGAAGTTTTGATGTAAATAATTTCACTTTTTCAATAAGCGGCGGTCAAATCGTCATAGCAAAATGTAATTTGCCTGGTCATATAAAGACGTGAAATCGTGTGTGTATGCCGGCGCCTGCTGTAAAGAAATTTAGCGTAAAAAATGCTGTGTGTAGGTATTTTTTGCAAAAAAAGAAATATTTACAAATAAAGCCATATTAAAAAAAATGATAATAAAATAAAAAGGTCCTCAATAAAATACTGAGTTATATACTTGTATTCAGGGTAATGTATTTACTTGTATTCAGGGTTTAAATAAAAAATGTGGAACTGTGTCAAAAAGTTTAAAGTATTGAAGTATAGTGTGGAATTTATCCATATACAAATTTTTGCTGTATTAGGCACATTTTTGCAGTATTTTAAGGTCTTCAGTCATCTGCTGATGACTGAAGTCATTATTAATGTCCATATTCAAATGCTTATATTAGACAAAAAAAATTTAAATCAGCTAATTTATACAAACACCATAAAGTGTAACACCATAAAAAAGAAATAATTATGTTCAACAAGTATTAAGTACCAGAGTAGGTATTATCAGAGTGCAGATATTATAAAAGTATTCTAAAACACTATAGCAACTTGATTAAATAAATTAACCGAAATGATTTTGTTGATTTATTTTTATAGTTTTATTTAGATGTTGATTTTTTTATTCACACCTTAGAAAATTATATTTTCATTTGTCAGTTTTACCTCAGAAAACTTGGTCCAATTTTTCCAAAGTTTCTCCCTTCAAAGACAATATAAGACAAGAGATAACATGAGTTGCTCTTGCATGGGTGTTTTTTTTAAATCAAAATTAATTTGAATTCTTCCAATAATATATATCAATGCTAGGTTTTTAAGAAATGATATTCTTGCTTTTCTGTACCATTAAATGTGGCTCACTTCTTGTATCCTGTTCTGTTCTTCTTGTGTCCTGTTCTGTTCTTCTTGTGTCCTGTTCTGTTCTGAGTCTTGTATTAAATCAACTGATGTATTTATGAGACGCACGTGTAGAGCATTAAAGTTGTGCAAAACAGCTTTTGCAGTTCGAAATAATTAATAAAAATAATAATAATAGTGTTAACAATATCATCAATAAAAATATTAAAATTAGAAATAAACAATACAATTGAAAAGAATATTTTTTTTTTAATGTATTAAAAATTAACAAAAACAACAACAAAACTTAAAAAAAAAGAAAAACCAACAATGTATTTCCAATAATAGACTAACAGTATAAGAAAAAAATTTTAAAAAGTAACTTAAGCAACTTTGATTAAGGTCTTGGTGAGATTAATTTTCAAGCATTTTAATGTCATTAAAATACTGGAAATTATTAGTTCTTGAAAGTGTTATTTTATAATTGACCTTTTAATTAAATTTTTTTTATTACTAATTCTTTATTTAAAAAAAAAAAAAAAAAAAGAATAATTTCCTGATTTGTCTGCTTAGCTGGAACGAGGTTATAATTTTAACCCCTGCTCATATTATGTTACAAAATTAAAAGGTAATAAAATGTTACGAAATTAAAAGGTAACTCTTACACATTACATTAATACATTAATAATTCAAGAAAAATTTATTTTATAAACTAAAATTTGTTTTATTCAAATCTATTAGTTAAACCAAAACTAAAAATAATAACTAAAACACTCAAAAAAACTCAACTAAATACAACTTACAAGTCAACTCTCCAACATTCATATCACCATCAATGACTAACTTTCCGCCATACCACAATACCAAAACAATTGTACCCTAAAAGCAATTTATCCAAACCATTTAACAAAATTATATGCAAAAGCAATATTAAATACATACATACATACATACATACATACATACATACATACATACATACATACATACATACATACATACATACATACATACATACATACATACATACATACATACATACATACATACATACATACATCTATACATACATACATACAAACATACATATATACATGTTAATATTATTGTATATATAATATTTCTAAAATATTTCATTAAGTTTATTAGAAATATTAAAAACTACCTGACTAATCACACCAACAAACATATTGAAATAACCTAAATACAATAATAATTAACTAAACCTATTTAACAGGATAAAACTAAAGATATAAAAAAAACTCAAAACATTAAGAGTAATCAGATATCTAAAAATGTTTTTAAAAATGATAAAAAAAAACCTGATGCTATTGATAACTTTTTCCCAGCTAAGAAACTAGCATCTATTCCTTTACTATAATCCCGCTCAGCTTTCGACTCTTGTGAAAAACTTCGTACAGTTCTCATAGAACTTAATGTTTCTTCTGCGTTGGTTGCTGCGTTAGCCAAATCATCTTGAAACTTTTTCTGCATGTTCCTAACATATGCTCCTAAAATAAAACAACACAAAATGATTTTTAAAGTTAAAGAAGTGTTTTATATAAATAGTTACTGTAATTTGGAATGACATTAAATTTTTATTTTATTGAATATATAAGCAGTGAGTGGTTGATATCATGATGCACATTTATGTTATGTGTACCAATTCAGTAATAGTCAACTTAAAAAAAAAGAATCTTTAAATAACTTAATAAGTAGTGGGGTGACTTAAGCGATTTAGATGATTTAGACTTAAATAAATTAGACATTCAATGGTGTTTAGTCCCAGTGGTACAGGGTGACTTAACAGATCTGTTTTATATTTAAAATATAAAATAAAAACAAGATATAAATAACATATTACATACAAGTATTAATATTATTGCATAGAAAATATCTAATATATTACATAGAAATGTCTCTATTTTAGCAGAGGGGCATTTTCAAAAAATCACGTATGGAAACACGTTTTGCCTATTATTTTCTTAATTTTATTATTTTATGTTTATTATATTCCTAAATGTCTATTATTTTCCTAATAATGAAAACCTCTAATTTACTCTCATTTTAATCTATGTAACTATTTTGAAAACAAAGAATTTAAATATAATAATAAAATAAATGAATTAATAAATAAAAAAATAAAAAAGGTATTCATCAGTAATGTTATTAAAGAAAAAAATGAGTTTAAAGAGGAATCGCATATGGAACAGAAAAAAGGAAATTTTAGATACTAGATAAACTTGTTTTTTATCAGAAAGTATAAGTTTCAGCAGTATACTTGTTTTAATATTATTTTAGATATTAGTAAAGATTTCTAGAAAGTTTCAGTTTTGCACTATTGATCATAAAGTCACAGCAATCATTTACATACAGTTCATGAATGATCACACATGGAAGTTGTGAATTTCTTGTTTTCATGTAGCTATTTTTAAGAAAACAAATTGCTTGTTAGTATTTTAAGTGAAATATTATATCTCTACAACTCATATTTAATGATATAATAAATTAATATATATATAATATATTTTTGATGAGAAATAGCATTCATCAAATATTTCTAGCTAGAGTATAGCGTGAATATTTTTCAAACTATTGACATCATCAACATAAACACACAAAAAAAATGAAAAAGATAAATTATACATATTTAAACATTCAGCCTTAAAATAAAAAAATAAAATTTGTTGTAGTTGTTCTTTAAAAAAATCATAATAGTATGCATATTGCAATAAGTCTAAGCTTCTAATATTAAAAACATAGGGAAAAAAATCATGCAATGGAAATGCCTAGTGATAGCTTTTTGCCTTTTTTTATGACATATGAGTATATTAGGCAAATTTTTCAGTAACATTAAAATATAAAAATTCTATATTTACCATATCTTTGGGCAGCAATACCAACAATTGGAATAATAGCAAGAAGTAATCCTGCCAATCTTGGACATGTAACTAACATAACAACTATCGATCCAATAATTTGTAATGCATAACGCAATAACATTGAGATATTAACCTTTATAGGATAAAATGGACTTCTATACAAACTGATAATTTCTCAACAAAGTCGAGACAATAACCTTAAAACAATAGTTTTAAAAAAGAAAGAGTTTAGAAACTAAGCTTAAAGTGCATACAAAAAAATGCAAATCTTACAGAAAGAGCATTCTGGATAACTTCAGCATCAGAAGCAAGACGATTCATTAACTCACCAGTCCTGTATTAATGGAAAAGAAGTAAGTATCCCAAAAATTATTATTTCTCTATTGCCAATAGAATAATTTGTTTATAGCATAAGCTGATTTAAGGGGGCATCCATAAAGTACGTATGCAATAAAATCACTGATTTAGGACCCCCTCCGCCCTTGTATGAACCTGAACACTTTTGTAAGTAAGCATTTTTTTTTTTCAAAATTAATTCAATTTTTTTTTTAGTACTCCTTATTTATAAAGAAATAAAAAAAAAATTGAAGTCAGAAAAAAAAACACAATTCTGATTTGTTACACACCTAAAATTCAATATTTAAAAAAAAAAATCATGTTTAGGAGAGATAGTCAAACCGCATACATTCTCTGTCTTTAACACCCCTCCATTCCTCCTTGTACACATTTGTGCGCTTTTGGGAAACCTCTCCTCATACCTGTATACAGGCTTGGACAGGAATGGCATGCGATCGAGCGCTATTACTGACCACGCAAATGATTTTATTTCTTGACAACTTGACCTCAATTGTATATGTGTTTTGATGATTTAAATATTTCAGAAATGCGCTGAATGTAGAAACGCTAAGCTAAACTAAAACTAAGAGGAAATTAAAAAAAAATTTAACGAAAGAAAAATTCCTAAAAAAAAAGAAACGAAAAAAAATCTTTACAAAAAAGAAATTTATATTTATATTTTATAAATAAAAACAAAAAATAAAAACTTAAACTCCAAGCGAAACTTTTTTTTACGATTTTAATCGCATTTGAAATAAATCTTTTTAAACTCTTTATTAAAGTTACGCAAAACGCTTCTAAATTAACAAATTAACACTAACGATTGTTTAATAAATGAATAATTTTTATCAAATTTATTTAAAAGTGTTGTATTTAATATTTTTAAATTGTATAAATATTTATTTTTTCAAAAAAGTTGCAAAAAAAAACTGTTTAAAAAAATAATCTAGACTTTTTAAAATAGCAGTTTTTAATAATTTCATGCTCTAATTAATGTCGAGTTAAAAAAAAAGGTTTCCGACTCTTTTAATTGTAAAAATAGGAAAAAAATAAATAAAATGTGCTTGCAATTTAAATTAAACTGCCAACAAGCAATTTAATTTAATTTTAATTTGAGCATTGTAACTTCATTATTAAGCGCTTCACTTATCGAACATAAAAATTATTATAAATGATTTCAACTCATTAATTCCTATCATAAATACAAAAAAAAAATTGCTTTTCAAAAAATAAAATGTGTAAAAAATTTAAAAAAATCGTAAGTTATAAAAATTAGTTGTAAGAACATTACAAAATGCTTCAAAACTTTTTGATTAATCAACAAAATGCATACTTATATAAGTAAATAAAGTTATTTTATATTCTTGTATAATTCACATAAAATGTGTAAAAGCTAGTTGTCGCAAAAGGTTTCGAACTTATTCATTAAGTAACTTTCTAAAATTAATGCTTTGAAAGATTTTTAGGAAGAAATATGAATAAAATAGTTTCAAACGTTTAAATTTACCATGCCTACACAAAAAATAATTTATAAAAACTTTTTTTATTAATTTACACACGCGTTTATGTAAACAATCATTAAAAATAATTAAATGCTTTTATTTTAAAGCCTTTCGCGTAAAATAAAAACTTTAGAAAAGATCAACGATTAAAAGATATTCATAACGTAACACTTTTTATTGCATTTAAATTCTAAAAACATCAAAATAGCTGTGGTCAAGTTGTAAAGAAAAAAAACTATTAGCGTGGTCAGTTACAGAGTGCGATCGCACGCCATTCCTGTCCAAGCCTGTATAAATGTACTTTATGGATGGCCCTTAAGTGTGATAGTTTCATTATTTTTAAAATTTTTAATATTTCATTATATCTCACTAATAGAAATATTAACATTGATGAATATTTATGAAAACCATGAATTTCTTTTAAACCACCATAGCTATTTTTATTAAAATATTTAATAATTCAAAATATTAATATAATCTATTATTTATTTTTACCAACAACTTTAAAGACAAAATGAATAAAAATCAAAATCAAAAACATTATTAAAATATATATATATATATATATATATATATATATATATATATATATATATATATATATATATGTGTGTGTATATATATATATATATATATATATATATATATGTGTATATGTATATATATATATATATATATATATATATATATATATATATATATATATATATATATGTATATATATGTATATATATATATGTGTGTATATATATATATATATATATATATATATATATATATATATATATATATATATATATATATATATATATATATATATATATATATATATATATATATATATATATATATATATGTATATATATATATATATATATATATATATATATATATATATATATATATATATATATATATATATATATATATATATATATATATATATATATATATATATATAGCCACAACACTGAGTAAAAAAAAATTACCATCCAGCCAAAAATTGATTTTAAATTTATTTAAAGACAAAAATAGAAAGATTTTTATACGCCCCTCTATGTTGTTTATAAACCAATTACTGCAAAGTATTTACAAATGCAGGGGTGACTAATTTTCCAGAATAAAAGATTTAAAATTTATTTTCTTTAATTTAATAAAATTTAAATTTTACTTTTTTTTTCAAAGAAAAGTTTAAAAATTTTTTAAACAGCAAAACAATTATAAAATGATTTTGTAGGTAGAATCCGAAAATATAACAAATTGAAATAAAAAATGTGTTAATTTTTATTACAAATGTATCCTGATGAAAGTAAATGTCAATATTTTTAAGCTCAAAAACATGTTTTTTTTTATTGTTAATTGTTTATGCAATACAATGATCGCAAAAAATAACCAATGGAGCCGTCCAGTTACATAGACCTGGGAAATGTGAAAATTGAAATAAAAATTATGACACTTAATTTTTTTCAGAAATGCATCCCGAAGTAAATGTCATAATTTTTTTAAGCTCAAAAACATGTTACTATATATTTTTACAAATATTTTTTATTTACTTTTAATTATAAAAAGTAACTAAGTAAAAACATTGAATAAAAGAAAAAACATGTTTTCTTAGTTCAACTCTTAAAATAGAAATAGTAAAAAAAGATAAACCAAATGAATTTTAAATCCGTGGGTGGGAGACCCAATGCAACAAAAATTGTTCATAATTTTAATTTTTTAAATTGTTTAATGTATTACCCAATTTTAAAGTATTGCTGCATTTGCTTTCATAAAAAGATAAAAAATGATAAGTGATAAAAAAATAAAAATAAAATAAAACATCCCACAACTCATGGCTAAAATATTGGAAAAATTTGCACCACAACTTTCCAGACAGAAGTCTTAATTTTATACATTAGCATTTAAAAAAAAAATTTTAATAAAACTTTTAAAATATTCTTTTTTATTAAGTATTTTTCATCTTTCCATATTATGACAAAATGTCCTTTTTTCCAGTTTTCAAATAAACTATTTTATTTAGAATTTAATATGCCTAATGCTTTGTTTTTTTTTCAAAATCAGAAAACACTATTTAACTAAACCAAATTGTTTATTAATACTTTTATTTTTTAAACTGTAATGGTGACTCTGAACTAACTTGCTTTCTACACATAGCTTTTTTAAGTATATTTTTTCCACTCAAAAGAAATGATTGTTTCCATATAATAACTAACTAATTTTATACTAATTTACAATTTGCATCTAGTTTTTTACAGAAATTTATACTTATTCTAATAAAGGTTTGATTTGCAACTCTTGCCATATAAATGAGATTGATCAGAATTGATTTTGAGAGATTTAAAAATCATTATTTTCTTCCAATTATTGATTGTTGACAGACTGCAATTTTGAATGCTGTATTATAGCCTGATACAAAAGTATTTATATGCTGTAAACATACTGCAATTTTTGGTTTTGACACCAAAACTAAAAATTACAGTATCAAAATCAAGACATTTTTTGGATGACAGATGAAAAAAACTAATTATTAAATTTACTTAACATAAAAAAAAAAAAATTTAAGTTAGCTTTAATTGATCTGGTGCTGATCTTGTGCCTAATGTTTATTGATTAAAAATTAAGCAACAAAACATGCATTTGTTCAAAATTAGAATTTAAATAATAAAATTATTAAAATTGGTTTTAAAAGGATTGATATGATTTTGTACATTTGAAAATAAAAAGTAAAAACAGTAAAAAATTGTTATTATTGACTAAATGCTTTAATGTTAACAACTTTATTACAAATCAAAAACAAAGTTTTCAAAGATATCATCAAAATACCTCTTATGTTTTGAAATAGGTGCTTGTAAAATCTACTTGTGTGTTCATTTGAACCACAATCTTAGTATTAATTAGAAGGATGTAAATAAATACTTTAGTTTAAGTCAGAATCAGATGTTAGCTCTTTTAGATGTAATATCTTACAAGAGAGTAACTTTAAATAGTTTCATATAACTTTGCAAATTCCCAAGATCAAAATCATTGTTAAGAATGATCATTCAGTTGAGTGGTAAAGGACTCTGTGAAAGCTGTGGCAAATTTGTGCCCATGGATTATTTGTATTAAGTGTAACAACTCTTGAAATTTGTCAACTTTAATTTTACAAGAAACTATACACAATATGAAACTGATTTAAGTAATTTAACATGTTATCTTAATACATAAGAGTGTGTAGATATGGTAGAAATGAAGTCTTCAGAAAAAACTATAAAAACATATTTAAAACAATATTTTAAAGTTGCTTTCAATCATTTCTTTTTATTTAATTGATGCTTGTTGCCCTACTCCATCACCGCCATCCTTGAATCTATCTTCCTAAGAATCTACTTAAAACATGTTTAATACTCATCACTGCCACAGCCAGCTTTAGAACACATTTAACACTCATCACCATCAAAGCCTTAAACACATTTTATACTCATCACAGTCATCCTTAAAACACATGTGACACTCATCACCATCACAGCCATCCTTAAAATACACTGGATATTCATCACCATCACAGCCATCTTTAAAATACATCTGATATTCATCACCATCACAGCTACCCTTAAAACACATTTAATACTCACTACCATTACAACTGTCCGAAAAACTTATTTGATACTTACCACCATCTACTGAAACAAAAAAATCAACTATCATTCTTACAAGATCTTTTGAACAGTAACATCTTTTCCATTTAAACATAAGTAACTATAGAGCAGAGTTTTTTTCTTCTTTCAAGTAAATTGTTGGTATTTATAAGATAAATGACTTTTAGAGCAAAAAGAAATCATTATTATTATTTTTTTAATTTTAATCCACCTCCCCAAGGCCATGAAGGCCACTACAGTTGAGGAGGCTATTACAGTTGTGGTTACAACCTTCTCTTAACTCTATAAATCTGAAACACAAACCTTGAAGAACAAAGCCACTGTGCGGAGATACAAGTTGGGCATGGAGATACAAGTTGGGCATGGTAATACCAGGGACATGGTGAGGATTGAATACAGAACCTCTCACTCTACCACTATACTACTTCCCCATTAGCTCTATATAAAATATTTTGTAAACTATTTGTAAAAAGTACTAATGCCAACGCAAGCACTCTTATTTGTGTATTAATTTAATAGGATTTTTTTAAAAGGCAGATTTGCTCAAAACAATTTGAGCAAATTTGCCCCTTTAAAAAACACTGATTCAATTACATTCTATGCAATAGGTAATATATTTAAGATAAAATCTATGGAAGAGATAATACACCACTAAGTTTGACTTGACAGCTTTGTCCGCTTTATAAGCCTGTGAGAAAAATCAATACACTTTTATTCTCCTTTATTACAATAACACTTTAGTCTATTTTCGCTAAATACAAAAAAAAAAAGAAGGGCAAATAAACTATAAATTAAATTTGATTCTAATTTTTAAATAAGATAATTTATATAATAATTGTTTAACTTTATTTATGTTAATTTAAAAAAAATACCAACTTGCTGCAGTTGCTCTTTGGCAAAATGTTGAAACAGAGAACATGACGTTTAAAATTGTGATATATGTAAAGGTGCTGGTCAGCTCCAGCAAAGATTTGGGAAATTAGTAAGATGTTCTTGTATATGGGTCAAATTGAGAAGCCTAAGTTAATATATTTTTTGCGTTTAACAAACTTTTTGCGCTCAAGTCTACGAGCTGGTAAGACGTGTTTCTTCGAGCGTAAGTTTTTCAGAAGTTTTAAATTTAATTTTTGTATTCTTTTTATTTCTTTCCTCTTATTCTTTTTTCTAACATTATTTCTTCCTATTTATTGCTTCATCATATTATTGCTTCATCATATTATTGCTTCATCATATTATTGCTTCATCATATTATTGCTTCATCATATTATTGCTTCATCATATTAGCTTATTAAATATTGCTACTTTTAAATCATAGTATATTATCTATATTCGTGTTTTATAATTATAGTTTTGTCGTACTTCGCACACCTATATTAATATATACCTATACTTATATTTATTACATATACTTATATATATTTTATTATATTATACTTATTTATATATTATTATTATAATAATAGTCATATATAAGACTTTAACTACGCTTTAGTTCGCTTATATTTTTACAGAGTTTACAATTTTATTTTATATTTATTTTTTCTTGTTTTAAGAGTTTTGGAAATCTTTCCATGGTTTCAACCAATAATCGTTTTCAAGCATACAATATATTTCTAATCTATTGTTTCTTTCCTAAAGTTTTGAGTATAATTTTTCCCACTTTTTCATATTTTTTGCATACCTTGTGCCTTAACAGAATCCAGGATTTATTTATCCCTGTGTAATAAGATAATATATATATATACATATATATATATATATATATATATATATATATATATATATATATATATATATATATATATATATATATATATACATATATATATATATATATATATATATATATATATATATATATATATATATATATATATACATATATATATAAGTATATATATATATATATATATATATATATATATATATATATAAAGTATATATATAAAGTATATATATAAAGTATATATATATATATATATATATATATATATATATATATATATATATATATATATATATATATATATATATATATATATATATATATATATATACTTTACTTAAAGCAAATTTAAACGAACAGGTATCAAGCTTACAAATTCGAATAAAGAAACTTGAGAACAACTTAGCGTCAAAAGACTCTATAATTGCCAAGCTGAAGTCTGACCTAACCAAATTGGACATAACACCGACCAAGCTTAGGGTTGATTTAATGAATAAAACAAACGATCCCACAAAGACTTTCGCTTCCGTCTTAAAAAAATCATCCAAAGAAAGCCACCAAGTTATAAACATGGTGGCTGCCGACGCCAAAGACAGAAACGAACGTGCATCAAATGTCATTGTTGTTGGCCTTGACAAATCCGAAACTAAAAATGACATAACTCTCCTTACCGAATTCTTTAATGCTTGTGGAGCGTCTATGGTTATTAATTCAGTTCGAAGACTAAATTCAAAACCTAAGAGTAGCAGGACTGCCCCGAATTTATTAAAAGTTATCTTCGACAGTGAAGATGGACGAAATGAGGTACTTGAATTGTGCTATTGTCACTGAGTTTAAAGGTGTTTTTGTTCGCGAAGACCTAACCCCAGCACAACAAACGGAATTCAAAGAGCAACGCAAAACGTTAAAAGCACATAACGACGAACTTAATGAAACAGGTCTCCTCGATAATCCTTTTCGCTATGTCGTTCACCGCCGCACTAAACAAATTTGCTGTATCAACGTTGAAGAATCATCAAACGAGAAAAGTTACATATTTGCATCACCAAAAGGAAAAACCATGCATAAAAAGTTGTCGAATGATTGACCACTACAATCTTCTCCCATCATGAAAACCACTGTCAGAACGTTAAATTGTGCATATTTTAATGCAAGATCTCTGAACAATAAGCTAGAAAACCTACACAACCTTCTCTAATATGGCAACCATGATATCATCCTCATCACAGAGACATGGCTAAACACCTCTACTCCAGACTCGTTGTTGTTAAATGGAAACGGCTACAAAGTTTTTCGACATGACAGTGACAGTAAAGGTGGTGGCTCACTTATATTGGTGCACAATGATATTCATTCAGTCCAAATTCGTCCAGAAATTCCTGACGATCTTCAATACACTGAATTTACTTGTGTCGACATAAGTGCTCCTTTAAACCACGTCAAGATAAGATTTTTGTGCATTTACCACCCACCTTGTGCTTCTTCTAACATTGTTAAAACCAAATCCATGTGCAAGTTGCTTTCCAATTTTCTGTTAACGTGTGATTCTGCATGTATAATAACCAGTGATTTTAACTTACCACAAATAGACTAGTCGATTCTTATCAGTTTTGGTGATGCGTACCATGATTTTTTCGTAGAAACTTGTTTTGTATATGCTCTCACCCAACTCGTAACTGTCAATACTCGACTTAATAATTTGTTAGACCTCATCTTAACAAATAATAAAAAAATTGTTTACAATGTGGAAACAGCTGCTCCATTCACCAGCACTTGCGACCTTTCCACCATACTATTTAATTGTAATTTGATGAATTCCAAACGCCGTGAACTATCTAGTATTCACAATTTCTATAAAGCTGACTATATTTCGATTAATAACGACTTGCTTAACGTAAACTGGTATATGTTGGCCAAACAAAACCAAGACTGGCAATCATTCTGGCAAGCTATTTGTAAAGTCTTGAGTGTATCTATTGCTTCTTATGTTCCTTCATTATGCAATAAAAAAAAGCTCGTTCAACCCCTTGCTATTCGTAAATTAGCGCCCAAAAAACGTACTCTGTACAGACTTTATAAAAGAACACATAACCTTTCTGTTCTTATCAACTACAAGAATTGTTAACGTTTATACGATGCTGAAATCACAAAAAACTGTATTGCTCGAGAAAAATACATAGTAGACAACTTCAATTTAACCCAATTTTATTCTTACGCCAATTCAAAATTTAACTGTTTAAATTCTTTTGCGCCACTTGTAAGACCTGACGGTTCCCTTTGTATTGATGGCTGTGAAAAATCGAGCCTTCTGAACAATTTTTTTGCTTCAGTGTTTGTCTCTGACAACAGTACTAAACCTGTGCTAGACCCACCATCCCACAATAATTCTTTGAATAATGTCCTATTTTCTTATGATTTTGTTCTATCAGCCCTTCAAAAACTTTCACCATAATCATCAAAATCACCAGATGGGTACCCTGCCTTATTCCTGAAATCGATTGCTAATATTATTGCCATCCCGTTCTCTCTCCTTTTCGAGATGTCAATGTTAACCGGTGTAATTCCAAATATTTGGAAAACGCATATGTATGTCCAATTTTCAAGAAAGGTAACCCCTCCTTATCTACGAACTACAGACCTATTTCAATGACTTGTATTAGTTGCAAAGTTATGGAGTCAATTATTGATAATAGCTTAAAAAGGTACCTTCAACTTAATAACTTTATTTCTATTCACCAATTTGGGTTCTTAAAGCGTAGATCTACATGTACAAAGATGTTAGCTTCTCTTAATGAATGGACCTCAGCTGTTAACAAGAAAAAGGAAGTTAATATTATCTATATTGACTTCGAAAAGGCATTCGACTCTGTATCGCAAGTTAGTGTACAAACTGAATTGTTAAGGCATTAAGTACAAACTTCTAAATTGGATTACCAACTTTTTAACTGACCAATCCCAATGTGTTTGCATTGGTAATTTTTACTCAAACTACGTACCTGTAAAGAGTGGAATACCCCAAGGAACTGTGTTGGCTCCGACTTTATTCTTATTATTTATTAATGATGTAGTTTCTTGTATTGAAGGTGATTGTTGAATAAAGCTGTTTGCTGACGATAGCAAATCGTACCAAACGATTTGCTATCGTCAAAAATAACAATGCAGACCTTAAAATATCATTTAAAAAGTTCTCTGATTGGACAGCTGGCAACAAAAAATAGCATTCAAAAAATGTTTTCACTTATGTTTTGGAAGTAAGTCTTTGACTGTTCATTCGTATTCGTTTTGCCTGGACATCCCGATAACGACTGTTAACTGTATTGAAGATATTGGTATTACAGTATCTTCTAACACAAAATTTTCCAAACACTGTTCTCGTATTGCCAAAAAAGCTTACGCCTGTCTATATTTACTTTTCAAAACCTTTATAGTAATGATTCAAATCTCCTCTTAAAAGCCTACAAGATCTATGTGCGTCCAATCTTAGAATTTTGCACCCCAGTGTGGAGTCCTTACCTTCTTAAAGATATACATTGCATCGAAAACATCCAAAGATAGTTCAGCAGAATTACCTGTAAAAGATGCCATATTTTTTATACTGATTACGCATCAAGAATATCTGTTTTAAAACTCGATTCTCTTGAACGCCGCAGAGTCAAATTCAATCTTTTTATGACATACAAAATTATAAACAATTTTGTTGACCTTCCTTTTTCCGATTTCTTTACACTTTTCAATTCTCATTACCCCACTAGAAGTCATGCGAAAAAATTAGTTTCACGCAATAAATGTACTAACGATACACATAGATCTTTTTTTAGTGAAAGAATTGTAAAAATATGGAATTCATTGCCTGCTCACATTGTCGATTCATCTTCATTATTCATATTCAAAAAAACTACAAACATACAACTTACAACAAAGTTGTGTATTGTATTAAATTGCCTTTGTTCAGGTGTTACATAAGCGTAATCTTGTGATTACCTGCCTCACCCTTTTGTATTTTAATGTATTTTTTTAATGCAAATAAATATTATTATTATTATTATTATTATTATTATATATCATTGGGGTTTCCAGATCAGTGATAGTGATAGGACATCATGAAACACCATTTGTGAAAACGAAAAACCCATTCAACCCAGCTAGAGGTATATTAGTAAGATGCAGATAGTAAGTATCATCCATACCAGAGACATGGTGGGGATCGAATTTTTCTTGACTGAAGGAGAGTTTAATAACAGTTTATGATAATTATAATGACAACAAAAAAAATAGTATATTTAAAAGTGAATCAAAAAAATATGCATATAATATTGGTTGGATTAGATAATTCAATGTAAACTTAAATATCAGTTTACGCTTTCTATCAACAGGTGTTAACTCTAACCAATACTTGATCATTTTTTACAACTCACAAATAGGTTTTAAAAATTATACAGTAACAAAGTGTAAATAATTGGATTTAGCTTGACTTTTAACAAAACAAAACTTTTGTTAAAAGTCAAGCTAAATCCATTTGTTTTACATTATCATATTATTATTAGATTTTTAGAAAGATTTATTCATCATATTATTATTAGATTTGTAGAAAGATTCATCATTCATCAATCATTCAGAAGTAGTTATTATTGGATGCAATACTTTTTTTGTTAATATAATTACATAAATTACTGACTAGAAGTAGAATGTTATTATTGGATGCAATACTTTTTTTGTTAACATAATTACATAAATAAGATAACATTAAAAAACTCAAGTTAATATATATAATTTTGGTTAAATTATTTAGTCATTATTTCAGGTTGAATCTTATTAATTTTTATCTTTCAGACAGGTTTGGGTGTGAGGTTTGGGTACGAGGTTTGAGTGTGAGTGTGTGAATTTGAGGGTGTAAGTAGGGAGTATGTACAAGATCATTTACAATCAAAAAATTGTATTTTTTCCAAAAAATTCATTTTATGCACCCCTTCTTAAAAAGTTAAGTAAAATTAAACTGTTAAATGCTCAAGTAAACATATAAATATAATACATAAAAACATAAATAAAAATATACATACCTATTCAAGTCAAAAAAGGCAATTTCTTGTTGTATTAAATGATTGAACAGCTATATAAGTGTAAAAAAATTTAAAGAACAATGTATTTGTAAACTCAAATCTAACAATAAAATTTAAGTTTTAAATTTAAAAAATATATAAACTTTTTTTTTCTTAAGCCGAGTTGTAAAAACCATTAATTTAAATAATAGTTTTCAATTCAAGTTAATAGACATGCAATGACATGCAATAGGCACATTTTAATAGACACGGCATTGCAACAGTCATTGGTTGGACCAAACATTATTTATTAACATAAATACAATCAATATGACAACTTTATGCTGAATCAGTAGCTATATATATATATATATATATATATATATATATATATATATATATATATATATATATATATATATATATATATATATATATATATTTTCAAACAGCAGTAATAACTTTCAAACAACACTTGATTCTTATAACTAATTTTTTAGTTTCCAACTTTTCCTTTCTAGAGTAAACCTTTAGAAAAAACAAAGAGACAAACAAAGAGAAACAAAGAAAAAAACAAAAAAACCTTTTAAAATAAAATCTTTTTAAAAACAATCTATTAATTACAAAAATCTGGAATCAGCCTTATTCCAAGACAATACACACACACACACACACACACACACACACACACACACACACACACACACACACACAAACACACACACACACACACACATACATATATATATATATATATATATATATATATATATATATATATATATATATATATATATATATATATATATATATATATATATATATATATATATATATATATATATATATACATGCACTATAATTATATAATTTTATATAAAAATATAACTTTTTCCTAATATAATAAAAATAAAAAATTATTAAAAAAAAATTAGACATAAAGAAACATACTTGTTTTCGAAGTGTCGCAACAATACTTTGACCAGCTAAAGTAAACAGCCAAGAACGAAACATTGATGCCACAGAACCAATCATATATATTAGAAATAAATACAAAATCTGTTTGTTCAAGGCATCTAAAAAATGTTCCATTATGCTATACAGTTTATAACTTATATTTAAAAAAAACAAAAATCAATAGTACTTTGTGCTTAGGGCATAGTCAGATCCAAGATCTCAAACTGAATACCTGAGTACCCATACCATTTTTTGAGATCTGGATCCAGATCTATTTGATTCAGATACTCCGTTCCTGGTTATTTTTACATAAAATTACTTTTTATAATATTGATTTTGGATACAATTTTAGCATACACATAGTTTGAAACTGTTACACTTTAAAGCATAATAATATTTCAAAGCAATTTAGAAAAACAATTTTAAAATGACTTTCCAAAAAATTAAAAGTAATGCTCCTGTTTGGTAGCATTTCTTAAAGAGCAAAATAAAAAAAACTGCTCAATGCAAAACCTGTAATGCCATTGTAACAATTAAAGGAGGCTGCACAAGTGCTATGCAAAAGTATTTTAAATTATAATTTTAAATTAAATAAATAAAGATTAGGCATAAAGTAGAATCGCAATTATTACATCCTATAAAAACAGTTCAAGGTCTATCCTAAAAAAATATCAGAAATTTTGTATAAGGAAAGGTACTATTCTTAATATAATAATAGATCTCATTGCAATTAATGGACTTTTATTTAACATAGTTGCTAAAAGTAAGAGGTTATGACAATTTGCTTTAGCTAAAGGACAAAAAAATACCTTCTAGTTCGATATCCATTAAAAATATTTTACTAAAGACATTAAGAGTTAAGTAACAGCTGAATTAAAAGACATAAAAGCTAACAATTTCAGATTTAGTTTAACTGTTGATAAATATACATCAATTAAAATGCGCTGTTATATGAATATTAATGTGCACACAAATGGAAGCCTTTATATATTGGTCTTATAATCTTGTTGGAAGTACGCCATCTGAAAAAGCTGTTAAGATAGTGAAAAGTTAAGTGAATTCAAACTAGAATTTAATAATGATATTGTTAGTACAACTACATATGAAGCATCAATTATGGTTAAATTTGGTAGTATAGTCAAAATCACATTTGCTATGCCCATGTCAACATCATATTTGCTATGCCCGTTTAACCGCTCAGTCAACATCTCATTTGCTATGCCCATGCAATCCATTTAGCAGTAGGAAATGTACTTTATGTGAAACCAACTGATGTTTTAGATAATTTTGAAATTAATATTAGTGGAATGATAGTGAAGAGCTTAATAAAGAGGAAAAGGTGAAGAGCTGGGCTACATTGCATTTGAAAATAGTTTAGTAGAGGCTGTTGTTATAAAAGATCATTTTTCAATTTTAAAAAGTTGGCATAATAAAATTGCTTAAAAAAGTTGGCATAAAAAAAATTGCTTAAAAAACTAATAAAAATGACAATATGTTGCAGAAGCATGTAAAATCAGAATTTGGACATAAACCTATATTAGACTGCAAGACACATTGGAACTCATTATTTGATATGGTTAAACACTTTTTCAAGTTAAGCAAATGTATTAAAATGGCAGTCTCCAATAAAAATGTCAGATTCAGAGCTGCTAATTCTTAACGATTTAGTTAAGGCTTAAAAGCTAGTAAAAGCACAGAGTGGAAGCACTTTGCTGTCAACACTCAAATTTGCTTACATCAAAAAATAAATTTTGTTTTGTTTTATGCCAACTACAAACTTGGCATCTTGGCATAAGCAAAAACTTTACCAAGCTTTAAAAACAAAAATTTTAAGCAAAAGTAATCCTAATTTGATTTGACACCTCATTGAACATTTAAACAAGCCTAATTTTCTATTTTCTGGTACTTTGGATACTTTTGGAGTGAAGCCAAAAAAAATCAGCAGTTATATTGTTAGCTAAAGACCTTTTACTAAGACTTTAACATCAAGCAAAGAAAATTGTACAGAAAATACTATTGATGATTTTGAAATCCAAGTAGAAGAAATTTTTGATATGAAAACACAGCTAAAAAAGCTATACAAAGTGCTGAGCTAAAGCAAGAATTAAATAATAAAGATCTCAAAATAAAATCTCTCAATAAAGAAATTTCTGCCTTCAAAATAAGTCAACAAAATAATGTACTTCTAGTTCAGAGTCAACAAAACTTCTAATATGGAGATTTTATTTTAGTGTTCAACTATCCAACCAACATTGTTGAGAGTGAACGAGCTTTAAGTGCATGCAGATTGTTTTCAACCAAATTTAGAAGTAGCTTAAATGATAACATTATTGATACCTTATGCTTTTTAAAGAGTTGCTACAGAAAAAAGTTGACTTAATTTTATTGAGGGAGGGGGATTTCTGGAAGTTTGACTAGTTGTTGAAAAGGGGGAGGGGGAAGTAAAATTGCCAAAAAAATTGTTGACATAATTAATGAACAGCCCCTCGTAACTTACAGTAATCTGTAAATAACTTACAGCAGTTTGTAAAGGCAAATGAATAAATACTTGGCAATCTAACCGCTTCTTAACTAGCGCATAACCAGAAATTAATTTTGCATAACGGTCATTACATTGTGGAGTAGAGGCAAATTTTATAGCTAACTTAACTTTTTTTTTTATATATTTAGATATTTCATCTTAAAACTGGTTTCAACCACCTCTGTAACTTATTTAATTCTAAAGATATTTTTGTTTTACCATTTTCAGTTTTTGAAGATTTTAAGAAATATTTCTGCAATGTAACTCATTAAATTTTTGGTACCGAAACTGAGAGAAAAAAAAGTTTATTGGTATTTTTTATTTTTGCAATATTTTTCAGTAAAATGATTATGTATTAACAAGTTTATTCAAAAGTTCTATTAGGAATAATATCATGAATCTATTATATATTAATTCATTATATTATTAACTATTGTAATTAATTATAATTGTATAATATAAATTAATTATATTATATAATTAACATATTTTTAGTTAACTGAAAAATTAGTCTAATAATCTTAGTTAAACTAAAAAAGAAGTTCACTAACTGCAGTTAGACTAAAAAGTTAGTTAACTAATTCTAGTTAGACTAAAAAGTTAGTCTAGTAAATTTAGTTAAATTAAAAAGTTAGTCATTTAACTTTAGTTAAACTAAAAAGTTAGTCGACTAAGAAAAAAAGTTAGTCTAATAATTTTAGTTAACTAAAAAGTTAGTTAACTAATTTTAGTTAGGCTAAAAAGTTGATCGACTGATTTTAGTTAAAGGGTTATTCATTTTTATAAGCGCATCTATTCATTTTTATATGGGTGTTTATTCATTTATATATGATTATTTATGCATTTTTATATGCATATTTATTCATTCTTATATGCATATTTATGCATTCTTATATGCGTGTTTATTCATTCTTATATGCATGTTTATTCATTCTTATATGCGTGTTCATTCATTCTTATATGCGTGTTCATTCATTCTTATATGCGCGTTCATTCATTCTTATATGCGTGTTCATTCATTCTTATATGCGTGTTCATTCATTCTTATATGCGTGTTCATTCATTCTTATATGCGTGTTTCAACTAACCATAAAATCTCTAGAATAATTTTATATAAACAATAAATGTATATATATTTTCTTTATATTAAATTCTTTTTATTAGATACTATATATTATATAAATATTTTTGGCTTTTATGTATTTACATATAAAGTTTAAATTAGGTTGTTGCCACTGCTATTTATTTTAAAAAAATGCCGAGCCTCCACATTTGCATTCCTAATCACTGGTGCCAACATTGTAGTAATGAAAGTACAAAATGAATCTGCATTCCAGCCTCCAGTTTTTATTTCAAAAGCCAGCATTACCATTGTTAAAACAGCACAAATTCAACTAACATTCTTACCACGATTTGCAGACAACTGTTAAATTGCTAGCGCTTCTCTTAGCGAATAACTATATGTGCTGTTGGTGTGCACATTAAATCCAGTGTCAACCAAATAAATATTTTTTCATTTGAAATTCCGTTAATTTGCTTGCAAATCCATTGGGTGCATCAATAACTTGTGTTGAATTTCGTTCTTCTGGCGCATGCACAAACCATTTTATTGATAAACCCGAGCATTTGGCCTTTCTTGAAATAGTAGATTGAGACATGTTGAAGCCTGCTGCAGAAAGTACTGCAGAACATTTAACATTATCTCAGAAACAGGAATATAAAAGGAAACACACAGCTTTAAACATAAATCATGTTGAGCATTTCAACAAAATGTATAAACTTAATTTTCTGCACACATGACTACCGCACATGACTACCGCAAATATGTGACTAGATTAAGTTAATGATTAAACAAAGAGATTTTTTCATATTATTCCAGTAATCAGATATTTTGCAAGGAAAATAATTTGTCCATCTATAAACAAATTCCAAGAATTTTTTCTATTTTACACTATAATTTGTTGTTTAATTTTAAAAAAATGCTATCATGTTTGTTCAAAAATTCTGCTTCAATCAAACAAGTGTTCAAACATTTCTTACTGTTAGTGTGTATTTTATACTTATAACATATTTCCAATAGAGTGTATTTTATACTTGTAACTTATTTCTAATTGCTTTTAGAATATTGCATTCCAAAACCACACTGTCAGAGTACTACATATAGTCTATACTTAAAAAATATAATATACTATACTACATACTTATTTATACTATACTATCTTTACTTAAAAACTATATGTCTAAACTTAACTATGCTATATGTAGTCTATACTTAACTATACTATATGTAGAACATACTTAACTATACCATATCTAGTCTATACTTAACTATACTATTTGTAGTCTATACTTAATTATACTACATGTATTATATACTTAACTATACTATTTGTAGTCTATACTTAATTATATTACATGTAGTATATATATAACTATACTACTTGTAGTCTATACTTAATTATACTATATGTAGTCTATACTTAACTATATGTAGTCTATACTTAACTACATTGTATGTAGTCTATACTTAATTATACTACATGTAGTCTATACTTAACTATACTATATGTAGTCTATACTTAACTATACAATATGTGGTCTATACTTAAAAAAATAATAAGCGATAGAATAGTAAAACTGAGTTCTATTATACTATGTATGATAGAATTCCCTTTATTTATAAGTGATATACATTCATTTCACAATTCAAAACTAATTTTCTTTCAACAAAATATAATCTATAAAAAATAAATAGAATCAACAGAATATATAACATAAAATATAATCTATAAAAAATATTTATACAAAATACTATACTTATTTAAACAAATACTGAAGAAAAAAAACTCAATACAAGAAAAATTAAAATTAATTTTATTTTACCCATGTCACCAATACTTGCTGCTTGAATGACATAGCCAAAAAATAGTGGAGCAATCATTTGTGATCCAGTTGAGCCACATAAACCAATCATACCAAATAAAAGTCTCCATCTTTCCTAGAGAAAAAAAAACAAGCCTAAAGACTCTTGAATGAAATGTTATTTATTTAAAAAACTGCTGTTATCAAAACAATCAAAATTTTATCAATATATATCAACATATCAACATCAATGTTCATTTTTGTCTATTATCATGTTCAATAAATTATTTTAGAACCACGATTTTCATCACATTTGTCTATAAAATTTATGGCTCATACTAGATTACCAACTCTGTGTACATATTACTTATAAGCAAATATAATAATAGCATTTAGAAGTTATAAATAACTTCTAAATATTACTATTCCTATTATTTGTTATCTTATGAATGAATACCTTTGTTAGTAAGATTGTCGTTAGACTAATAGGCTTTAAACAAATATATATATATATATATATATATATATATATATATATATATATATATATATATATATATATATATATATATATATATATATATATATATATATATATATATATATATATATATATATATATATATATATATATATATATATATAATAACATTGTAAACTTTTTTACTAAATTCATTTCCAACAGGGCTGCAACCACTATTAAGTTGGGATTTACTAGAAAACAAAGAATAGTATTAAAGTGCATAAAAATGGTTGATATAAGACTTCAAAAGTTGTAAGTTGAAAAGCATTGATGTGCGAGGAAAGAAAGAGTATGAAGGACACACACAGGATGTGACTTTGCATAATGACGAGTCAAGCTAGAATAAGTTTTAGTTGATGGAACTAGGGATAATAGCTTATTTGAGCAGTAACTATGATATATTTGTAGTAGTATTTTTAGAAAAGAGAAAGAGATGTGCCCTTACAACAATGGGAGAGTGACCCAAACTCGGCATATAAAGGAAGTCTAACTAAATTTGCAATGCATTTTGTGGCCTTGTCTAGAATAGAAAGGGCATTATTAGAAAAACTGTCCAAAATATGTCAACAGTACTTGACACATGTATAATCAAAAACAAAATATAATAAGATAATCTTTTATGGCATTAAATTAAAGAATAAAAATATTTTGTACATCAATATTAAAGGTTGGTTTTA
Source organism: Hydra vulgaris (assembly GCF_022113875.1). Taxonomy (NCBI): domain Eukaryota; kingdom Metazoa; phylum Cnidaria; class Hydrozoa; order Anthoathecata; family Hydridae; genus Hydra; species Hydra vulgaris. The sequence continues at coordinate 31,280,031 of NC_061165.1, forward strand.
AAGCTAATCATTGTTTTTGCAACTTTTTTTTTTTATGTATATTCTATCTTTATTATTAAAAATTAAAATAAAACTCAAAAAATTATTGTTTTCCTGCAAAACATAAAATTAAAAACATTGAAAATAAAAACAAAAACTCAAAAAACTATTGTTTTTGTGCAAAACATATACTAAAAAAGTATAGTAAAAAAAACCTATTTAAATTGATAGCTCTTAGATAAAAAACTTGCTTGGCTCAATTTCAGTTGAATATAAAATAACTTTCGAATATAAAATAACTTTCGATACGATGTGCAATTTTAGATTTAATTAAAATAAGCAACAAAGGTATTGAAGGGATTTATTTACCGTGCAAAGACAGCTAGTAAATTTAAAGAGATAAATTAAATATCTAATAAATTTTGTATTTGTAAATTATTAAAAAATAACTAATTTTTGTGTTTATAAATTTTGTTTTTGTAAATTTTAAAAAATTATAAAAGTTTATGTAAATTTAATTATCCTCATTTTTGTTTTACGAAATATATAACAATGATACATTAAATTGAAAGTTTCGTTTTTGTTGTTGTTGTTATTTTCAATGTACTTTACCAGCAAATTTAAGTTTACCGAAAATATTTTTAATTCTCTTAATACAAATAAACGTAAAAAACTTATTTTAAAGTAAATTATTTATTAATATGCGAAGATCTTTGTAACTTTTCTAACTTAAAATAAACAGCAAATAAGGAGTTTTTGAATAATAAGAATAAATTAAAAAAAAACAATATATTAAACATATAGAAAAATATAAAACTAGTGAATAACTAAAGTTAATTAAAAAATTAAGTTTTTTTTTAACTTATGAATAAATGACCTATCTCATTAATGACAATTCTTTTTTGGCATTAAAACGCTTTTTACATGTCTAGTAACACTTTAAACCTTAAATCTGATACAGTTTTTTTTTTCACTATGATCTTTTGAATCTTTGGGAATTCTGTATTATATGAGGTGCTATCAGGCTGGTTAACATCAGTCTGACAAACTTAAAACTTGATTCTAAGATTTATTTAGAAGCTTTTTTTAATAATTAAATATTAACTAATTATTATTTTAACATTTTTATTATTTAACTAATATTTAAATAACTTGAATAATGATCAGCCAGGTAACTGCTATTGATAAAATGCTGTTTATGGCTATAAATAATAAAATTGCTAATTGTGCTATAGTAACTAAAATTATTACTTACTGGATAAGTCAATTTCATAAGACGTGGAAGATTAACATTTTTCTTTGTAGGTGAATTAGAAGTTGTATCTTCATTTTTGAGGCATGAATAAATTCTCTGTAGTTGCTTTAAGTGATATAAGAACTTCACATATACCAATAATTCTAAAGTTCCAAATACAAAACATGAAATGCATAATGCATAGAATTTGACACCTTTGTTACTGTTTTTATGATCTATCAATACAATTATGTCTTTATAAACAGTATAAACAAATGTCCCAAAAAATGTAATAAATCCAAAGAAACTAATAAATTTCCTTAGTTTTTCATTTTTGATGCCATCTTGACTTGCTGCTATAGTCATATTTTCCAATTTCGCTAATATAATAATCATTAACAAACCACGAAAAAAACCAATACATGCTAAGTCAAAAGTTGAGCTTTTAATTTCAAAAGAAATTATAGAGCTTTTGAGCTCATCTATGTGTGTGGTTGAAACCCATAAAAATAATGAAGAAACTAAATCTGCCAGTAACAAAACAGCAAATCCTGAATATAAGCGTACTATTGGAAATCGATAACTTGGGTTATCAACTGTTATCATTCTACAACAATAAAAATAATTTACATTAAACATTAACAAATTAAAAAAAAATGAATATTCAATTTAATTTTAGACTTATTATTCTTTTTAATTATATAATCTAATAAGAGCTATCAAATCTTATTAAGTTTTAAAGATATTTTTCATTTTTTGCTGTTGGATTAATATTGTTTACAAATAAACATGACTATATATAATTTAAATGCATTTTTTTACAAATTTTAAAAAACAGTTTAATTTCTAGTAGCCTACTAGAATCACCTACTAAGTAGGTGATAATCAACTTAGTTAAGGTTATTTTAATATAAAATATTTCTGAATGCTGCTCATCAGACGTACAATATAGAAAGATATACAAATACAAAAAATAATTTATATTTAGCTATATTTTATGCTTTTATACCTTATTTAAAAATCAGGTACAACAAAAAGTGTCATCGGAAGAACCTTGTTGGATTAGTTACGTTAGCATATCGTCCACAAGGAACGTTAGTTACGTAATATACCACTGTACCTTATGTAACAATCAGAAATCGACGATGTCAAGAAGAGATTTTTAAATAATATTATAATTATCAGTGCTGCGTCGGATTATTAAAATGAAATTTAATATCAATAATAGTTATAAAGATCCTTTAAATCTTAAAATTTGTCATAAATTTAAAGTACTGGACTCATTTTGAGGGTAGAAAATACCGTGGCCCCTTCCCCCAAACTTACAACCTAAATAAATTGGGCTAGGATATATAATGATAATAAGGTATAACTGTAACAACTGTTTTAAACAGTTGCGAAGTGTAATAATATAAGATATTGCACTGTAACAGCTCATTTTGTCTTTTGTTTGTGTTTTAACAAATAGTTTCTGCAAAACCCAGCTCTGTCTAGTTTGTTTTTGAAGTTATTTATTAAAGTAGCTTCTATTATTTCAGATGGTAAGCTGTTCCACGCATTTACAACTCGATTTTGGAAAAAATGATATCTGAAGGTATTTCTGCTAAAAGACTTCCTCATTTTGAATTTGTGTTGTCGCAGACATGGACCCTCCTCCAATGCATTTCCACAATCGTTAGCAACCCAATTTATTTTATCGTGGCCATGCTGAATTTTATATTGTTGAATCAGATCTCCATGTAGTCTACGTTCTTCCAGTGACGTTAATTGCATAATATTCAACCTAGCCTCATATGATAATTTTCTAATTGTAGGTGCTAGTTTGGTTGCTCTTTTTTGGATTTTCTCAATCTTGCCAATGTCTTGTTTTAAAAATGGAGACCATATTATATATAAAAGGCCAGAACTTATTTTGTTGCTGGAAATCACACCCCTTCTCTCTCTTTTAAAAAAAAAAAAAAAAAAAAAAAAGCAACTTATTCAAAGGACTTCTTAAGCGAGCAACTAATCATGGTTTGTACTGTACTCATGGTTTAGTTAGTTTTTTTTTCTTTTTGTCTCTCTTTTTTGTCTATTTTAATTGTTTTTCTGCTTCCGCATGGCTCAACTTGTCATCTTTTTTTGGGATAGTTCAATGGAGGGCGAGATAACTTTCAAGAGTTAACTAACGGCTAGACTTGTTATCAATTGACTTTAGATGGTTTAAAACAATACTTGATAAGTTCTGGAAAACTTATTTGAGAGCAAAGATCAGATGTGTTTAAACGAGATGCTGCTCCCAACTAATATGTAATTGCAACTGGCACGTGATTTGGTAATTGCTAGGTAAGACGTTTCTAGTATAAAAGGGAAAGTAATTGGCTAAAATGTTTTCTTTTGTACTAAATTTCAATCCTTACGCTAACCATCTAATACTAACTGATGATGGCACAGTCACAGATTCTTCTACTGTAAAGCCCGTTTTTGAATTACAAGTTAACAAACACTCAATTATTTTTTAATTTTTACGAAATAACCTACAGTTAATATAGACTACGTTATGGGTTACTCCAACCAAGATTCTAGCCCAGCATAGTACCAATATAAACTGTTGAAGGGTTCATGAGTAGTAGTAGTAGTAGTAGTAGTAGTAGTAGTAGTAGTAGTAGTAGTAGTAGTAGTAGTAGTAGTAGTAGTAGTAAATTTTTATTTAAATCAATATATAAAGATTACATAGAAACATAGTATGAAGTATAAAGGTGTACTTTAGCATTTTCATTTAGTTAAAATCTCGGTACTTATCGGGTGGAGACGGAAAAATCCGGTCATCTTTAAATTGAGATTTCTCCAAAACCACAAATGCTTTTTATTTTTATTTTTTTTTTAATTAAACTTTACTTCCTTATCTTTAATGGTGTTAATAAATTTTTGTATACAAGTTAATGATTTGCAAAATGTTTTGGAAACAAGTTGAGGTGCGTAAAAAAGTTGTGAATTTTTTTTTTGCAAAAATCCATCGACTTCCTATCGCTTGATTGCTAAACGCACAAATGTCTCAAAATCTACAGTCATAGATATTATAAACAAGTTCAAGACTACTCGAAGCTTCGAAAGAAAACTTGGAAGTGGAAGAAAAAAAACTTTCCATAAATCCAAAAAGGTAAAGTCGATTTTACGTTCAATAGCAAGAAATCCAAATCAGTCACAGCGAGATCTAGCAAGAAAATTTAAGACTTCTCTTTCTTATATCAAAAAAGTACTTAAAAAAGCTGGAATTAAAGCGTTTCATAAAAAAAATATACCTAAGAGAAGCTTAAATTGTGAAATTAAAGGAATTCGACGCGCAAAGAAGTTGGTTAAAATAATGGCGGATAAAAATATGTGCATAATTGAAGACAACGAAATGTAATGCAAGGCGGATTTTTCACAACTTCCTGGTCAACAGTTTTACTATGAAAACAAAGATAAACCTGTCAATGATCAATTTAAATATATTCGACGAAAAAAATTTTCATCCAAGTTCCTTGTGTGGCAAGCAATTTGTAGCTGTGCTATGCAGTCCTCTTCTTTTGTCACTAAAAAGACCTTGACTGCCAATCTCTACATCAAAAAATGTCTCCAAAAAAGACTTTTGCCTTTTATAAAAAAACACAAATACCGATGTCTCTTTTGGCCCGATCTTGCTGCCTCTCACTATTCTAAAAAAGTTTTACAGTGGTGCAAAGATAATAATGTGAAAATTGTTCCTAAAGATGCGAATCCTCCAAATCGTCCTGAAGAGCGCAAGGTTGAAGGTTTTTGGGCAATAGTTAAAGGAGTTCTTCGTAAGACAGGTGGACTAACAAATAATAAAAAGGACTTCCAAAAAAAGTTGGTTAATGCCACCAATATGGCGAAAAAAGAAAAAATCTGCAAAATGATGGCATCAACCCGCTATAAAGTTCGATTTCTTGCCAAGCAACCCATCAAGCCCCCTTAAAATTAAGTTGAAACTCTAATTTATGTAAACACATTTAATAATAAAAAAAATTGAAATAAAAAGCATTTATGGTTTTAGAGAAATCTCAATTTAAAGTTGACCGGATTTTTCCGTGTCCACCCGATATGCGGGTTATTTGAAATTTCTGCATCTAGCTTAGCTTTGAAACTGTTAACAGATATAGTGCATATAACGTTTGATGGCATCGCGTTCCAACGATTTACTACTCGGTTTGTAAAAAACTGATGCCTTTGCCCGCAATTTTGCGCGTGTTTTCTTGTCAATTTTAAGTGATCTCTTCTAGTTTTTATTGGATTTGCCAGCTCAACACAAAAAACATTGGGTTGACTCCATGAGACAATGTCTATCTTGTTAACAATTTTATACGCTTGAATCCCCTTATTCGAAGTGTTTTTAAAGAAGTTAAATTTAGAAGACTCTAACGATTTTTTTATGATAGTCGACGGTGTGAATGTATTAAACGGGTTGCTCGTCTTTGTACTTTTTTAATTTTATCAATATCCAATCTTGAGAATCGGTAGTTTGCTGCTACCGCGAATTCTAGATAAGGGCGTACAATCGTTGTGTAGAGAATTTTAGGAAGTTGTGGAGTCATGTGGTTGAATGTACGATTCAATATGCCTAAAACGCGGTTAGCTTTATCAATTGCTTACGCTGAATTATAATGCCATTTCAAATCTGACATGATCATGACGTCCTGATAACGTTCAACTAAAGTTGATGCAAGTTCGACGCTATTATTATTTTAGTTGGCTTTGAGATGGCATAAAGATCGTTTGTGTTACCTATGTGCATTTACTAATTTTCTATATTGAGTTTCATATGCCAGATTTTACACCACTCAACTATGTTGTTGATATCACTTTGAAGTTTTTGTGAGGCTAATAAGTGGTATAAACGGGCCAGCAGTTTCGTGTCATCCGCATATATTTTACACAGGTAAAAATTAATATCAGGAATCACATTTACAAAAATGATAAATAGTATTTTTTTGTATGTTGACTTTTCAGTTTTTTGCAAAAATTATCTCCTTGATAACACAAATTTTCATAGTTTTTTGATAATTTCTACATTTTTATAAGAAGCACAAACCATAAAAAAAAAAACATGAGAATCTATGTTATCAAGGAGATTATTTTTTCATGAAAATCTATGAGGTAGTTATTTTTAGTAAAACTTTAAATATCTAATGACAAAAAGACTTAAGCACATCTCATAGCCTCAGAGAGGAGACGGATAGAGAAGAATAGGAAAATGTTGTAGAGGCTATTATAGATAAACTTTTTTTTAAGCAAACAAGCTGGTATTTTGGTTGGAATAGAGAACTTGTGGCAGATGGTTTAATAATAAAGGTAATTTTTTGATATCATAAAACTTTTTACTTACACTGCTTATATGTTTTAAGGCAGCATAATAACCTAATTGATTGCTGCGCCTTTTATCTAACACCGAACCTTCAGAACAACCTTATGCAGTTTTCGGCATCTGAAGTTAAATCAAAAGTATGTAATTTGCAGAGTAATTTGCAGTTATAATAGATTTCAACATAAAAATAAGTCAAATAAATCAATTTCTTTTCATGTTTTAGCCAGTAAAGATTCCATTGAAAGGTTTGTTCAGTTCCTAGAACTGTTGCAAATGTTGTTGCAAACCATTGCAAATACTGAAACTTTTTTTACTTTACATATATACAGTATCGGACAAAACAAGTGCAACCAAATAATGCTAATTTAGTTTCTTTATATAAAAGTGATGCATTTTTTCAGTTTAGAGAAATAACTATGTAACTGTTTAGAGACAACGTGCTTCAAGTTTTATTCATCACAAAGTTCAAAAAAGTTGATTTCGTTTTGGAAAAACAAGTGCAACTCCACAAAATGTTGACCAAGCTGTATTTCACTATCAATATTTCGTGGCGAATCCTTTGTTGTCGATCACAGCCTTGCATCTTTGAGGCATAGATTCGATCAGGTGTTTAATGAAACTTTGTAGAATCGCTGGCCAGGTCTTTTGGATTTGTTGAAACAGTTGATCCTTATTATGAACACCTTCACGATTAATTCTGCGATTGACACAGGTTCTCGATAGGGTTGAGATCCGGAGATTGAGGCGGCCAATCCATCACCGATAGGTGGTTGTCTCGAAACAACTGCTTGACTACTTTTGCAGTGTGTTTCGGATCGTTGTCTTGCTGAAAAACCCATTTTATAGGCATATTCTATTCAGCATGAGATATAACATCTTTTAAAATACTTTTATACATGAAATGGTCCATCAGTTTGATGTATTGGATCTATACCGTTAGCAAAAAAACACCCCAGACCATTACATTGCTTCCACCATGCTTCACGGTCATCTGGGCTAGCTACAGCAACCAATAAGCATCATTCTCAAACTTAAAATGTTTTAGTGGTGTATACAATTTATAAATGGGAGTAATAAGTGTAAAAATTCTGAAAAAAAAAAAATATTTTTTGAAAATACTTTTTTTATTTTTTTATTTTTCTTGCTAAATAATAGGATTAATGGGAACTTAATTTGAAAAATCTTATACCAAGTTAATAATATTTTATTGATATTACTTGGTAAAATTTTAAAACTGTTTTAAAAAAATCGTAGAGGAATCACAGCATAGTAAAGTTTTACAATCTGGTTTATAGTTTGTTACAATCGTTTAGAGTTATAAAAAAAATAAAGAAAACAAACTAATTTTTTTATATCTTTATTTTTAAGAAAATAAATATACTATATTGTACAAAATTGGATAAAAAAATCTTTTTTTTTTTGGTCGTTATTATTTGGCAATTACTATTTCACTTTTATTATTCAAAACGTTTTTTGACATTTGTTTTGACAACTTTTTTTGACATTTGTTTTGATTTAAACTTACGCGCAAAAGCCTCTCTTTCAAAACTGGCGAATCAGATTGCGCATATCTCTGCCTATTCTGAGCCTGTATAGGGTTTCAAAATATGCTCACGGTCTTATGGCAGTAACGTAAATCGAGGCGTTTTCCGGCCGGTCGACGTACACAGCAAATGCCATCGCTCCCAATGTTGTTGAACTTCGGATTCATCACTGAACAGGACAGTTCGCCATTTCTGCACATTCCAGTCAATATGAGATGTAAAAAACAGGAGTCTTTTCTTCTGGTTCATAAGTGAAATAAGTAGTTTCTTTGTAGGGCGTCGAGAAAACAATCCGGCTCCAACAGTACATAGTCTGATTGTTCGGTCCGATACAGGCAGCTCTAATTGCTTTTGTATCTCGACTGATGATATCCAGGGATCCTTCTTGATGTATCTGACGATCATAGAATCCTCTCTAGAAGTGGTGGAACGCGGTCTTCCACCTTTGTTATCTGCTGCCAACTTCCCCTTAGAACGATATTTGGATCATAGTCTTGATACAGTCCATTTTTTTTTTTTTTTTTTTTTTTTTGTATGTATTAAGGTGCTCCCAGAAGTCCTTACGGTCTTATCAAAGAGCACCGCGGGAGAGCATTTAATAGGAAGTTCACGCCTCCTTCCGTACCAGTGTCGCTTTTTTGGCTGGAGCTGGCGTCGAACCTCGGACCTCTGGGCTCTGAGCCAGTACTCCAACCACTGCGCCACGGCTGCTTTTACGCGATATTTATCACAAATACTTTTTTGTAATCACTTACGTAATCGCCAATAATTTTCTTTCTTAGTTCCAATCCAAGACTGTCGGGAGCCATTTTTGCACCTGAAGTCATAAAAATAATAAAAATAAATAATCACGCTTCTCAAACCTTACCGTGTTACATTTACCTTGTGATGATAGACGTTGTGTTACTGTGTAACACAACGTCTTGGCTGGATGTGAACTGTATTGATGTAATGAAACACTTGTTGTATTTCACTTTGTGTATTGATGTTCTTCGATAAAACACTTTTATAAAACTCACTTCGATAAACTGTCTTGATAATACTGACTGATTGACTTCCATATACTGACTGAATTACATGTCGGTTTACATGTCTCTTATATAGTAAAATGAACCTGTGTGAACCTGTCCTGGAAGATTCTAGATGCTTCTTTTCGATGCTTCTGGAAACTTCTAGATGCGTCTGGATTAGGGTGGATCGATTTTTAAAATTTTTGAAATTTGATTTGCCTGTGCTGCGAATCGATGTCTTTTGGTGAAAAAAGAACCTTACTTTTTTTTTTTATTATTTAAATGAGTTTTAGTGGTTCCTCTCTGGATTCTAAATTTATGACGGATCCTAATATTGTTAAATTTTTTTTTCTAAACTATATCAACCTGGTTCTCAAAAGAAGCAGAATAATACGTTTATTTTGAATATAATATTTTTTTTTTTTTTTTTTTCAGTTTACAATTATTAATCGTAATATAACAATATAACAATATATAAACTTGGTATCTGAAAGAAGATCCCAATGATCTTGTCGCCAGAACCATATAAAAGATATAATACGTGTATATATAATAAAATGAAATACAATTGATCAAATAACTAATAACAATGTAGAAGAAACAAAAACTGAAAATAATTTTACAAACTATCCAGAGTAAAAAAAAAGAATTTTACATTTCAAAAATATTTGTATATATTGCCAGTAGAATGAATATAGTTTTTTAATTTAGTTTTAAAAACGGAAAACGAAATTGACAAATCAAAATTTGGAATAACAATTTTGTTCCATAAATACGGTGCTCTATAGTTTATGCAAAATTGATTAAACTTTGTTTGACAAAAGGGTTCAATTAATAAATTATTATTTCGTAAAGCATATTTGTTTATAGCTTTATAAGTAAAAAGATCTTTGAAATTGGACAATGGTCGTTCACTTTTACAACGAAACATAAAACATAAAATATTATAGACATTGAGTTCGTAAACGTTAAGTGCTTTAACGTTTTTAAATAAAATATTTGAATGAGAAAAACGATTTTCGATTTTTTTTTTAATTTAAGGTGGTACTAAAGCATTAAAATCATAAAAAAAAAACGATTTTGGGAATTTTATTTCAATTTATGTAAAATTCAATGCTGGTTTCAAATATGTATAACTTTGATATGTTTTTTTAATAGTATTAGGAGATATAAGGTTTTTAAAAAACCAGGTATAATTTTAATCGCTTAGCAACGCCTTAGCAACGCCAAGCAAGATTTGGTTTTGCCCAAAAATTTAGTTATATATCCATGTTTTTAAACAAGGGGTCGCATTGAATCTTACAAATAAGTTTTTTTTGATAAAATGTCTTAAATCCATTAGCTAAAATCATATTATTTTCATTAAATCACGACTGCAAGTTTCAAATTTTAAAGTGAAGTAGATACCTAACTACAAATACAATAATTGATTGTTTGGTGCTGTTCCTAATTTATTTATTTTATTTAGAATTATAAAAACATTTATTAAGTATATTAGTTGGTTTTTAAAAATGCTAAAGTCTTTAAAAGCAAAGAAAAAGATGAAGTTTAAAGGTAACAGATTCACAAAAAACAACAAACTTGATGATAAAACCATGCAAATCGAAAAACCCTGTTCAAGTGAAAGAAAACTTAGAAAGAAAATATGCAGTAGTTCATTTAGTAACAACGATGTTTATTAAAAGTTTATTAACATTTTAATAAACTTTTCAATTCTTCAGAATGAGCTTGTAAAATTTATTTTTTGTCTTAAATGTAAGAAAACAGTAACTTTATTAAACAATTTCAAAAAAAAGAAGGGATTTTCTTATCGTCTATGTTTGAATTGCACAAATTGTGACTGGAAATATGAATTTGAAAGCTCACAGAAAACAAATAAACTTACTTTAGGAAAAGCTGTAAGCTGCATTAATTATCAAATGGTTATAGCTTTTCGTGAGATTGGTCAGGGTTATCAGGGAATCCGTACATTTGCTAACATTATTAACATGCCGACACCATTATCATTTCCTGGATATCAATTAATAAATATTAAATTACATACAATGCAGCTTTTGAAACAAAGAATTTACTTGCTACCAATACTTTTGATAACAATAGCATTACAAATTGCCAGGTCTCAGTTGATGGTACATGGCAATTGCCGCAGCTTGCTTCAAAGTATGAAGGGAAAAAAACTAAGTGATGAAAAAAAATTGAATGGGGCAGGAAGATTGACAGATAAAGTTATAAATAAACTTCAAAATTATTATGGAATGGCAATTAGGCAGAATAAACTATTATACCCAATAAAGAAATCTGTTTGGGCTGTGTTATTTCATTATAGTAATATAAGTAATCCCATCGAACGCCATCAATTCTGCCCTCAATCCAAAAACAGTTGGTGCTTGTGGTAAACAGATAGATTTAATGATCAAAACAAATACAAATCCACATTGAATATACCATTGTCAATCAAAGCTGTTCTTCTCCCAATTTTTTATGATCTTTCAAGTGATGAGTTACTTTCCAAATTTTTACACCGACAAACCCAAAACAACAATGAAGCTTTAAATTCTATAATATGGAAAAAATACCCTAAAAATATTTTTGTTGGAAAAAAGGTTTTGGACATAGGAGTTTCATCTGCAATACTACAGTTTAATGAAGGTGCTACTGGTATTTGCAAAGTTTTTGAACGTTTAAAAATTCCTGTCGAACAATTTATGAATAAAAGATTTATTAAAAAAAACAATGAACGAATCAGATATATGAGGAGAAAATCATCAAAAAAAAGAATACAACAAAGAAAAATCCTTAAAAATATAAGAAAAGGTTACTCAGACATTGAAAATGAATCAGAAAAACTACCAGCTTATTCTATTGGTGGTTGGTAGTTGACTGTGAAAGTTTATTGTTTTTAAAACATGTTTTTTGCCATTTGAATATTTTCAATATACACGATTACGCAGAATTAAATATCTCAAGATCGAAAGGTGCAATTAGAATGAAATTTTCAGGATGTATTCATGATACTCATATGCAGAAGTTGTACTAGAATTAAGTTCTAATACAAATTAGTTCATGAAATAATGCCAGATATGTCCCCCACCTGACACCCGCAGCTGGTTCAATAAGGTAAAATTTACTCCTAAACTATATACATACAGTAGATGATTGTAGTACAACTCCTAAATCATTATGGTACTAATGTTATTGTAAAGTTTGGGAGCAAATAAATGACCCTATCTTAAGATATTGCATTCTGCGTATTTTTCTTTTTATGTGTTTTTAGATATGGGTAAGCGAGACAAAGAACAATTTTTTGTTACAAATTATTTCAAAATTTGTATATTTTAGTTTTATATATATAAAACTTCTAATTAACAACTTTTTAATACTTTATTTAACATTTTAATAATAGCTTTAGTACCACCTTAAAACTAAAGAGAAAAATATAATGTCGTTTTTTTCATTAAAAAACCCTTCATCAAAACGGGGGTTTAAGGTATATTTTTGCAAAAAAAATTTTAACTAAAATTTTTTTTTTAATAAAACTATTAATGATAAAACAAGCATTTTTTTTGCTTTTTTGGAATCCAAGCTTGATATAGTTTAGAAAAAAAAAATTCAAAAATATTAGGATCCGTCAAGGTTTTAGAATCCAATAAGGAACCTCAAGATCTCATCAAAATCAAAAAATAATTTTTTTACTTTCATCTTATAATTAATAGACATCGATTCGTGTCTCAGGAATATTAATTTTTAAACTTTTTTTTTTTTTGCTGTCAAAATCGATCCACCCTAGTCTGGATGCTTCTGAATGTTTCTGGAAACTTCTGGATGCTTCCAGATGCTTCTTATGGAAACTTCTGGAAGCTTCTGCATGCTTCTGGAAACTTCTGGAAACTTCTGGATACTTCTTCTAATTATTAAAAAACTTCCGTGAAATTGACACGGACCAGACTTAAGAAAATGAAACAAACCAAAAAAGTTGCACTTGTTTTGTCCGCTGCAAAATGGCACTTGCCAACGAAATTCTGCCTGTGTGCTGTCACCTGTCAGCTGATTGCTCATGTCATGGCATGCTATGACTCCAGACTCCTGAACTGTTTGCTGTGGTAGTATAGTTCGTTTCGTTTTTAGGACTTGTTAAATTAGGAACACTTTTTAGCATTGTTCGATGTTAGTTGCAAATGTTTTGTCCAATATTATATATATATATATATATATATATATATATATATATATATATATATATATATATATATATATATATATATATATATATATATATATATATATATATATATATATATATATATATATATATATATATATATATATATATATATATATATATATATATATATATATATATATATATATATATATATATATATATATATATATATAATTTATATAAAAATTTTAATAAAATTCACAATATTTTTTATTCTTGACATGTTTCGTAGTCTTACTACATTTTCAAAAGATTTAATTTACAATTAAAACTCTGGTAAATAAATTTAAAAACTGAAGACAATACAGAGAAAAAATTAACGGACAAATAAACTTGTTACAAACCAATTAAAAATTATGTTGCAAATTAATACAAAATAAACTTCCTAATATTAAAATAATAATAACAATAATAATATAGTAAGTTAGATAGATAAATTTATAATATAATGAGATGTTTGTTTATTTAAAGAAGGATTTTCCCATTTGATATGAAGTGCTTCTTTTATATTTAATTTGTTAATGGTAGAGGCAGTATCCAAAATCTGAAAGCAATCATAATTAGTTAGCGTTTTACAATTAATGGATGAATTTAAATGTTTAAAAATATGCGATTGCTTGTTACTCGTAAGGTGCTCATTTCTCCTTGTTTTCAAATGTCTGAAGGTTTCTCCAATATAACTGGCGTTACAGCCAGCACAAGAAAATTTGTAGACAAAGTTAGATTTAAGCATCTTAGGAAGTGGATCTTTTATGCAAAAACTGTTTTTTAATTTATCGGTTGTGAATATAAATTTGATTATTACATTTTTACAATACTTTTTAATAATTTTATCAATTTTAGTTTTAGTGAAATTTGAGTAAAATCCAATAAATGGAAGCTTAAAATATCTTATATTAGTTTTATCAACAGTATTTATAACAGGTGGATTAATTTTCTTTTCAACATATAATTTAATATCAGTGTCGATAACTTTTTGCGGAAATTGATTAATTTTTAAAATTAAAGAAAGATTTTTTATATCCTTATCAAATCCAAACCACGTTTTGTTAATTTTATATGTTCGATCAATCAAGCAACGTATAAGACCAGTTTTGTAACATGAAGTTACATAATTGCTCCTATACGAAAACTAAAGAAATTTTGTAAAAGACCCGTGTATGTTTTTTTGTGATAATCTGATGTAGAGAATGAATTAGACTTATTAATAAGAATATTCAAAAATGGAATTTTGTTGTCTTTTTCTTTTTCCAAAGTAAATCTTAAATTTTTGTGTTGTTTATTGAGATGTTTAAAGAATTCTTGCGCTTCAAACTCTGAATTAAAAATTGCTATTATGTCATCCACATAACGTTTCTAAAAAATCGGTACGGAGGATGAGCAATTATTAACCCACGTTTGTTCAAGAAAACCAATAAACATATTCGTTAAAATTGGTGCTAAAGGAAAACCCATTGCAACGCCATCTAATTGATCATAAAATTTTCCGTTAAATAAGAAATGACAACCTGACGTTAAAATTTGAAGTAATTTTTTGAAATGAGTTTTAGAAAAATATTTTGAGCGAGTTTCATCTTTTAAAACAGTTCTGTTGCTATATTTATAGTTTCATTAAGTGGAATGTTAGCAAATAAGCTATCAACATCATAAGAAACTACAAATTTGTTAGTTACGTCAACTTGTTTTAAAACTTCAACGAATGAAAATGAGTCAAAAGTGGTATAATGTTTTGGTAAATATGGAGGTAATAAATCTGAAAGATGTTTAGCAAGTTTATAATTATATGTGCCAATTGTTGAAATAATTGGTCGGAAAGATGGTAGAGAAGAATCTTTACTAAGTTTGTGCATCTTAGGTAGAGATAAATTCTTGCTGTTTGTGAACCAACAGGATAAATTTTATTGTAAATGTCTTTTTCAAAACATTTAAGTTTTTTAAGTTTTCTAAGATACCCTTGTAAAGATACTTCTCTTTTTATAGTTGGATCATCTTTTAATTCTTTAATTTTAGTTTTATCACTTATAATAATATTAAGAGAATTTATATAGTCAACTTTATTTAGAACAATTATACCATTCTCTTTGTCTGGTCTTGTTATTACGATGTTTTCATTCTTCCTGAGTCTTTTTATTATTTTGTGTTTTCGTAGACAACCTTCAGACGGCATGTATTTGTAAACATAATTATTTGCTAAATGTGAAAGTTCACTTTTAACTTGAGGTTCCGAATCCTTGTTTTTAAGTTGGGTGTTGAGAAATTGTGCAACGCTATCAAATTGAGCAAAAACGCCCGTCTTTTTTATAAACGCTGGTGATAAAGCAAAGTTAAGACCACGATTTAATAAATCCAGTTCATGTTGTTGCAAAGTGTATGAAGACAAATTTTGTACGAAGTTTTTTTTTTTTTTTTTTTTTTTTTTGTTCTTTTTATTTATTCAAAATAAGTTTTACAATATAAGAATAAATAAAATACGTATAGTCAGAATTACAATTTTGTTAACGTTACAGCAAGAACGCGGATACTCGCAGAAGATCATAAGATCTTGTCATCGAGAACCGCCTAAACAGTTTTTAAATAATAAATAATTCTTTAATAATTCATAGACAAATATTCACACATAAATACAAACATAATTATTTATACATATTTAAACATACAAACATGTAAATAAATATACTTACACATCAATATATATATATATACACATACATATAATACGCACAAATACACATACATATATACGTACATACATAAATATACATACACACATACATATATATATATACATATATCCATATATACATATATGCATATATATATATATACATACATACATACATATACACATATATACATACACATATACACACACACACACATATACATATACATACATATATATATATAAGTTAAGATAAAAGATTTCGTATATATAAATTACAATAAAATATTTCTTAAGAGTATTAATAAAAAACAAAACAAACTTAAAAATATATCAGAATGTTTTCAACTGAGAAAAGAATTTCTTTTAATTTTCTTTTAAATAAGAAAAAGTTCCATTCAAGAGAGAGATCAAAAAGTTTTAACACTATTTTGTTCCATAAAAATGCTCCTCTAAATGAAATACAAAATTTACCAAAATTAGTTTTGAAAACTGGTTGAAGAATAAAATTTTCATTACGCAAATTGTATTTATTTTTAACTTTTAAAGAATATAAATTGTGAAAAGAAATTGGAGATGTGCGAGACTTACATTTAAACATAAAACACAATACATTAAAAATATTAAGTTGATATATATTAAGAATATTCATTTCGTTTAAAAGAGGCTTAGCATGATAAAATCGATGTTTAAAATTAATAAGTCGTGCAACATGTTTCTGTTGGCGATAAAGTGGTTCTAATTTAGTTTTCCTTACACTACCCCAAGCCGCATTAGCATAGTTTAGATGGCAATGAATAAAAGAGTGGTAAAGCTGAATTAAAGTATTTTTATTTAGCATGGTTTTTATTTTAAATAGTATTCCTATACTTTTGGAAATTTTAGAGGATAAGTTTTCAATATGTTTTTTCCATGTCAGATTTTCATCAATAAAAACCCCTAAAAAATTTGTAGCCGTTACTCTTTTAATTTGAATGTCATCTATAAAAAGAGCAGGCAATTCACTTGGTAGCTGATGTTTTTTGTAGTATGGATGAAAAAGAGACCATTTTGTTTTTTCAATGTTAAGAGAAAGCTTATTTAATTTAAACCATTCTGAAATTTTAATTAATTCTATGTTCATACTTTGAAATAGGGTAATTATGTTACCATGAGATGAAAAAATTCGTGTCGTCAGCAAACATAATTGTCATTAAATTAGATGCTTCATAAAGGTCGTTTATGTAAATGAGAAATAGGAGAGGTCCTAGGACAGACCCTTGAGGAACTCCGCATGTTACATCTAACAAGTTTGATTTTGATGATACGTCATAGTGAACAAATTGCTTTCTATTACTTAAATAACTTTTTAAAAGCTTCAAAACATTGCCAGAGATTCCATAATATTTAAGTTTTTTAAAGAGAATTTTATGATCTATCGTATCAAAGGCTTTAGACAAGTCAATAAAAATGCCTAAAGTAAATTTGGAACTTTCAAATGATTCAGTAATATATTGTGTTATTTGGAATGCTTTATATGGAATGCTAGTAAATTTAGTGAGTGAACATAATTTTTTCTCGTGGGTTTTTATAATTGATTGTTCTTTTTTCTTTATATTATTTTTAATAACCTTTATTAAAAAATACGTAAGGTTGAACAATTATTTTGTAAGGTTGTACAATTTCCATTGTAAAGTTGAACAATTATTTCTTACTTGGCACTTTATTTCATCTAATTCTTTTTGCAATAGTTTGTGTTCGTTTGATCTTTTATGTAATGCACTTTTGAGTAACCTTCTTTTTATCGACATTATATCATTGTGGTTTGCATGAGGTATGTTAAATCCTAAAAACTTTGGGTAAACTTTAAATAACTTGCAGTTTTTAAGAAAGTTTATGTCCAAACGGGCTTTGTTACTTTTGATAAAAAGCTTTTCCAATTTTCGTAAAATCTGCACAGTTAAAATTCCTTGAGAAGCGTTTGCTAAATCGTGAAATATATTTTTCGAACATCGGATTAGCAATAAATTTGTAAAAAATTTAATAAAAATCACAATATTTTTTATTCTTGACATGTTTCGTAGTCTTACTACATTTTCAAAAGATTTAATTAATTATTCAATTTTATTAAATCTTTTGAAAATGTAGTAAGACTACGAAACATGTTAAGAATAAAAAATATTGTGATTTTTATTAAAATTTATTGCTAATCCGATGTTCGAAATATATATATATATATATATATATATATATATATATATATATATATATATATATATATATATATATATATATATATATATATAAATATATATATATATATATATATATATATATATATACATATATATATATATATATATATATATATATATATATATATAATTATATATATATATATATATATATATATATATATATATATATATATATATATATATATATATATATATATATATATATATATACATATTTGTTATTAAATTAGAATCGCATTAATATTAGAAGTTTAAGTTAAAAAAAATTTTTTAAACTATGCCATTTTTTTGAAGAAACTAAAAACATTTTTGATATTATAACAGAAACTTGATTTTCATTGAATGAAGTAAAAATAATTTTAATTTCCATTTTCTTGATTTTGAAATTACTTCATTAAGGAGACATGCGAACTAACCTTTGATATTGGTTCAGAACCAAGACTTGGTGCTACAGAAAACTCTAAATTAATAGTTTTTCACTTCGCCAATCAAGTACAAAATTTAACATTAGATTATTCAGAGCAGTTTTTCCTTCTCAGTTAAAAATAAATAATTTTTTTACCAGATTGACTTTTAAACTGCCAAAGGATGATAATGTTCAAAAGTTTCCTGATGGCGTATTAAAGTTTAGAAACATTAATGGAGAAAAATGCTTTTCTTATCTGGAAACTTTGGCTTTGAGATACCCGAGACTAGCCTTTCTTGTCTAGAGAGAGCATAAGGCTTCTTTGTATTGTTTTTCTAGCTGGTTATTTTATATCAGTACCTGTTCCAAGCTGAGTACTGATTCCAAATCTACATTAGCTACAGTTGAAAGCAGGTCAGCCAAAGTAAATCAACGGAAGTTATGTAACAGCGTTCAAGATCAAGAAAAGAGTTATGAGGATAGTACATGCTATTTATCATGTATTTAGCAAGGCGTTTATAAATTTAAAACGGATATGATAATTTTATTAAATCATCAATTAAATTGGAATTGGAAAATGGTATCAAATTTTGAGAAGTTTTGTTAATGATATCCCTTTTTTAGAAGAACATAGCCTCGCTTAACAGTGATCTCACAATGCATTGGTGATTCGAATAATGGAAACTGTTCAGGTATGATAGAGTTGCTTTCTTACTTTATTCTAAAAGAACATGTTCTAAAAGAGTCATATAAAAAGAGGGTAATACTTGTGTATCTGTTTACGAATGATTGTGAAATAAGATTTAGATATGGATCTAAATGTTAAGATCTTGCCTTAGATGTTTTCATGTCAAGTATGAAAAATCATATTATTAACTAGAGGAAGGAGTGGGATACTTTTGCATCTAGACTATCAATAAATTAGTTTTTTAACAATTAATCAATACTTCTCAAGTTAAAAAATTATGGCCAAAACAGATTTAAAAAATTTCATAACTATAGTATACATCTTATTCAGTTTTAACACAAGAAGAGAGAAAATATTATTCGAGCGTATTGGTTATTCTCTTCATGGCCTATATGGCATCAAGCGGTCAGATTTAAAAATGTTATATTTTTTGTGATACACCTTTACGGAACAAAGCTGGCTTTGGAAGACTTGCACAGGCCAAATCTTACTCCAAAAAGAGGAAATGAGATTCATGGAGCTATTTTTTATATTAGTACCTTTACCTGCACCATTATGTAAGTTGTTTAAAGTGAAGTTTGTTGCATCATATAATTGCATATCATTGCATCATCTTCATATAAAATTTGTCTAGAAACAATTTAATTTCTATATAAAGGCTTAAAATCAATTTCACGAAAAAATGTGAGTAAAAATGGCTTGGCAGATAAATTTCCTTGGAACCCTGATTCTGAAAAGAAATTTTTAAGTAGTATTAGATAATTTTATAAGAGAACTTTTTTTAGCGCCGCAAAGCATATTTCTGAAATCTTCAGCTTTCTTTAGAGCTAACAAAAAAATAGAATAAATTCATACATAAAGCAGTTAAATTTGCGCTCAAACATTCTGATGATATTGTTTATATGTTTATTTGTTTTATTTCTTGGCGAGAAATGAACCACATTACAAAGTCATATTTGGTAACATTTGGGTGGATTGAAAATGTTAAACTGGCAAGTAAATTTCAAAACTTCATTGTAGTTTGAGGATATTCCTTACAGCACCAATAACAGTAGCATCAGCAAAATTCATCAAGCTTAAATTTATAAAAAGTTTTCTTAGGACCACCATGAGTCAGGATTGATTTAACAACCTTCTAAGTTGTTTATTGAGTCTGACATTGCAAAACATCTAGACCTAAATACAGTAGATTGTAATTTTGCTATCAATAAAAGAAAAAACCCGCAAAATAACTTTGTTTTTAAAAATGTTTAAAATAATTTTGTTTTCAAAACAAAATTGTTTTTTTTTTTTAACAATATTTATACCTTTTATAGATCTTTAGTAGACTTTTTTGTGCATCTTTTTTATCATTATTATTTAATTCATAAAGATACAAAATACAATTTTTGTTGCTTCGTTAACATGATGTGAAGGGGGAGGGTTCAAAAAGATTATTACATCAGCAAATTTTTATCCTCTCTATGACTCCGAGGTCATGGTGCATTCGAAGTTTTTGCCTGAAAAAAAAAGATTTATATAGTAGGAGATTTAAATATGAATTGTTTATTATACAATAATGACAATAAATTAAAAAACTTCATTATGAATTTTTCAAAACGGGAATAATACCGCTGATGAATTGTCCAACTTGGGTAAAACGAAACTCAGCAGCTCTTATTAATAATATTGTTGCAATAAACATTTTCAATAGGAGTTTTCAAATATTGTAAAAGATGATTATTTATAAATTACTTTTTGATAATAATTGATAATATCAGACTATTATGCTATTTTTTTATCTTTTAATACAGGATCAACACATAATAAAAAACCAATAGAATGATAAGAAACAAGGGGGGTTGAGGGGAAATAGTCCCCCTCCCGCCCCAACTTTCAAAAAAATTCAGTTTTTTCAATTCAAATTCTGAATCTGGCTCTCTTAATTTTTTTTTAAGCCTCCTCCCCCAACTTTCTTGACCTTCTTACGCCATTATATGTATGTATGATGCAAACTTTCCAATTTAAAAAAAAAAACTAAGTAAAAAAAAATTTAAATTGTCAATAGACTAACTTAAGAAGGACTTCAGATATTTTCCAAAATAAAAATATCTAAAAAAAAATAATCTTCTGTAAGTGAAAGATTAAAAAATATATATTTTTGAGAAAATTGAGAAAAGAAAAAGTTTTTTTTTCAAAAAATATTCAGAGAAAATTACTCAAATCTTATCGTCAATCTTCAATATGACTCAAAGCACACTAAGAAATAAATAAAAGAAAGAAATCCTTGCCAATTATTTTTAAATTTAAGAATAAAATTATTTACATATCTAGTTTTTAAAAAAAATTTGGAATCAATCTTACAGGATTCCTGTTAGAAAGTTTTTTAAAAAACATTTGTTGTACCAAATGAAAATTGCAAAAATTATTTTAATCAACAAAAATAGCGACAGAACTATGGTGTGAAACTACCGCCCTATTTCTATTCTCACAAGTCAAAAGTTATAATAGGATCCATAGATAACAATAGGAATTCTAAAGGTTCTATAAGGTTCCTATAAGATCAATAGTATTCCTGACAGGTCTGCACAAGATTCATTTCAAAACAGACCTTTCAATCTTTAGTTTACTAAACTATTAAATTTAAATTAAAAAGTTTATTTACCATTTTTCAGTACAAAAAAGATTTTATTTTTAAGCAAATATTTTTATTATAATAGTATTCCTGTAGGAATTCTATATGTATCCTACAGGTTCTTTAGGATTCTTATAGGATCAATAGAACACCCAAAAGAATTCTACAGCAATCTTTAAGGTATCCTATAGGTTCTATAGAACTTATTTAAGGGCCAATCAAATTGCTATACCTTATTTGAAAAGTTACAACTGGTCCAATGCAACAACCTATACAGGACCAGTGACACTTATACCTTTGCTGACTGGGTACATATTCATCTCATGGTTCTTGTAGAATTCCTATCTTTATCCTATGTATTTATCCTGTAGATTTCCTATCTTTATCCTATATATTAAAAAAATATTGTATATAACTTACAAAAATCCTATAGGATCTAACAGGACGTAATATCATTAATTGATTTTTTTTTTATCCAATATTGGTTTATATCTATATAGAATAAGGATGTACCAGAATTCCAGCCGGATTTTTTTTCTTTTAGATCAATTCGCTTTTCGCTGTAGTTAAGCTTTTTTTCTTACTTTTTTTATGACATGTGACACAGCAGTGTAAATAAATTAAAAAAACAATATCCTACAGAGAACCTAGGTAAAAAATACAAATGGTATTTTTTCAAATGTATTTGCAGTACTACTATTTCTGAAAATAAACTTACATTTGTATTTTTTACCTAGGTTCACCAATAGTTCTTCATTGCTCTGTAAGATAATGATTTTTTGATTTATTTACACAGCCTGTGTCACATGCAGTGGCGTACCGAGGGTGGGGAGGGGGCGGTCCGCCCAGGCCCCGCCTAGGAGTAGGCCCCCAAATTCACGGTCACGGTAAGGAAGGAGGCGTGAACTTCCTGGTTAAATGCACTTCCGCGGTGTTCTTTATATTTGTAAAACTTTTATTTATATAATTCTTTAAATCATTACATTGCGAAACAAAATAAATATAAACAAACAATTGGACAAAAAAAATCTACCTAAAATATCTTTTATTTTTATCAGCCTTTGTATCTAAATCAAAAATAAAATGCAGTTCAATGCTACATTATAAATATGATGTAAAATAATATAATCTAAATCATATTACGGGGCAGGGGGGAAGGGGGAGGAAGAGCCACTGGGTACATTTGGGCACACGGACAGAGGGGACACTAGCAACCCTCAATACAAGATTTTATTAAAATTTTAAATAATCATAAAGAGCACTTCTCCTAGAAGAAATTTGAAACAGAATCTAAAAGACTGTTCTTACAATTAGAATTTATTACAACAGACTTCAAATACTTATTATTCTAAATTTAATTTAAAATAGAAAGAAAAAAAAACGCTTTTAATATCACTAAACGAATATATTTTATTAAACATTAATATAGAAAATGTGTATTAATATAATATATGTATGTTTTTATGTATTACTTTTATTTTAAATCAGTAGTTAAATCAGTACTAATGTTCTATTAAAGACATTTTTAGGAAAGTTATTTGAATAATTTTAAGCAAAAAATTTAAAACAAAATAGAAGATTTTTTCTTTTCTATAAGATATTTAGTAAGATTTTCAAGATTTTATAACATGAAACGAAATTGAAATTTATGTTATATGGAAATTTCACAATTTCTATTTATTCTGCGTGGAAGTACTGATTACAATTGCTCCAATTTAAATGTAGTTAAAATTCGAATTACATAACACTTATCCGAACGAAAGGCTTGTTTTAAAACATTATCAATGTTATGTTGGTAGTTGGTAAAAGGTAGACGGTAAAATGCGAACTGCGAACCGCCAACTGCGAAAAAGTAAAATGAGAACTTTTTTGCGAACCAAGACTTTATATTTTAATGACCACTACGGCTATGATATTTATAAAAGCGTTTGCTCGTTAATTTTTCAATTTAAATTAAATATAGTGTAGTTTGATATATTTTATTTAAATTAGATTGTATTTTTTTTAAATTAAATATAATTTATGTTTCTGCTTGACTTGAACGGTTTGCAGTTCGCATTTTACCGACTACCTGTACAGGTAGTCGGTTAAATGCGAACTGCAAACCGCAAACTGCGAACCAGTAAAATGCGAACTTTTTTGCGAACCATCATAGTTCTATTGGTTGTTAATGATGTAATTTTTTTTTGTTTAGCGTTAAATTATTTATTTTACTATATATTTTATGGGCGTAACTTAACTGATTTATGGAGTAAATTAACTAATTTATGTGACATAACAGCTGTTAAGTTACTCTCATTCCAACACTTTTCAATCATTCTTTCTCAATACATTCATTTCAATTTATTTGATATTGCGAAAGTGCATTTAACTCTTTTTCTCATTAATTCCTTTGAGAATTAAATTTTAAGCAAAAAAATTCATTTCGATTAATAAACAAAAAAAAAAAATTGTATTTTACTTAGAAATAAGTAACAGACACCTTAGAGCAAAAACGTTATGTCCAGTTTTCGAAAACATGATTCAGAGTCTTAAGGCAGAAAAGATGCTGCAGAAAAAATTGTAAAAGAATACAAGAACAAACGTACTCTGGAAGAGTGTGGTTTCAATAAAGTTCAAAAAATAAAGTCATTTGATAACTCTACGTCTGACCAAGTAGTTTAACAGCTTTATTTTTAATTCACAATCTTATATTCATAATTTAGAGTAAGCATAAGTTAGAGCAGCCGTGGCGCAGTGGTAGCGCACTTGCCTCAAAAGCAAAGGATCCCTAGTTCAAACCCCAACTCTGAGCAAGTCTTGCGACATCGGTTAGGAAGGAGGCATGAACTTCCAATTAAATTACGACATCGGTTAGGAAGGAGGCATGAACTTCCAATTAATTGCGACATCGGTTAGGAAGGAGGCATGAACTTCCAATTAAATATTTTTTTTTTTTTTTTTTTTTTTTTAATTTTACATTTGTTGGTCGTATTACAACTATATATTGCCAAAAAAAAAAAAAAAAAATAATGATAATAATAATAAACTTTCACAAATATAAAATAAGGTATCTGAAAGAAGATCAAAGGATCTTGTCGTCAGAACCTTAAATAAGTTCAAACAAGCATTAACAGTATCAAATTTTTACAAATTTCATATATATATATAATTCAAATATATATTTTATAATCCAAAGAAAGATCACGCGGATCTACTTACCAATATTTTATATAAACGTATACGTGAAGTAAAGAATATAATATTCCTCCGCAGTGCTCTGTGATAAGACCGTAAGGGACTTCTTTGTTACCTTAAAAAAAAATTATTTTAAAACTAAAAAAACAATTCTTTTTTAGAAGGACCATGCTACTAACAGCGTTGATGAACCCTTGAGTCTAAGAAAGCCATCTTCCTCTTCAAAATTTTTCAACGGTCTCTGAAGAAGAAGATGGTAATTGGGCGAGTTTGAGACGTATTTTTTTTTTATGAAAAACCTGCAGGTATTACAGATATATCATTTATTATCTGCAGATTCTAAAAACATATCATTTAATATCTGCAGATATTAAAAACGTACCACAATTCTCTAATCCTTTTTTTAATTTAGAATCATAAGGCAATTTAATGGGTGATCAAGCAGTTAGAAACGATCCCGCTTTGTGGAAGAGGGTTTTATCTAAAGTCGAACGCAATCTAGTCCACTTAAAAATCCATGGACCACTTAAAACTCCTGCATTCTTTCCTAGAGATTCTACTTAGAAAAAAGTTCCTGGCTACGCTTTTTACGAAATTTTCACTCTCCATTTAGCTTCGAGAAATCTAAGTTTCCAAAGTGTGTTAGCAGTTTATGTTCATAAAATAACTTTAATGTTGCTTGGAATATTAATCTCGATGTAATCTTTATTTTAATATTATGTTCATATATGTGTAGGTTCATTAAACATGCTGGATGAAATGGGTTTCAAAATGATTTTGTTAAGAAGAGGACAAGGAAAAGGGAAATACTTTAGGGTGAGTCGATGAACACAGCCACTTCCACAAAGACGAATCAAAGGGTTTTGAGGTGAACGAGTTTAATGTTGCTCTTGACATGCTGCTCCACCAGATAAGATACAGAATGGTTACAGCTTAAAAGACGATGGATATGTTTTCGTTTATATGGTGTTTTCCATCTCCTTCTAGTGATAAAGAAAAACTTAGTCAGAAAGAAAAATGCAAAGTCCTGGCAAATTTCAACGTAAATGATGCAAATAAAGAGGAGTTCAATGGGTGTTCTTTCAGTAAGCTTGCTCTCATCAAATCCAAATTGCGATCAACAATGACTAAATAAAGCCTTACTAACTTTATGGTGATTTCAATTGAAAACGACCTTGCCAAAACTTTATCGTACGAAAATGCCATCTCTAGTTTCGCAAAGAAGAAAGCCCTGATAAGTGAAATTAGTGTGATCTGACTAGTCTTCGTAATTAATATTTTATTTATGAAATATATAATTCCATTCATTTTAAATTGTAATTGTATTTTTTTTTTTTTATCATATATAACCAAGTTCAAATATAGAGTGTTTATGTGCAGCGATAGTTAATACAAAAATAATTATTGTTTTCATTAAATTTTAATGTAATAGTAAAAATGTAATAGAAATGTAGAAATGTAATAAAAATGTAGAAATACGGATAACAGTAAAATTTATGCAATTCATTCAATATACACACAGAAATTCACATTTTGGGACACCAAACAAAAAGTGACCCTGCGCACCACAAAGACTCTGTGCGGGCCTCTATTTATATATATATATATATATATATATATATATATATATATATATATATATATATATATATATATATATATATATATATATATATATATATATATATATATATATATATATATATATATATATATATATATATATATATATATATATATATATATATATATATATAGAGGCCCGCACAGAGTCTTTGTGGTGCGCAGGGTCACATTTTGTTTGGTTTTGTTCACAAAAAGTGACCCTGCGCACCACAAAGACTCTGTGCGGGCCTCTATTTATATATATATATATATATATATATATATATATATATATATATATATATATATATATATATATATATATATATATATATATATATATATATATATATATATATATATATATATATGTATGTATATATATATATATATATATATATATATATATATATATATATATATACACACACATATATATATATATATATATATATATATATATATATATATATATATATATATATATATATATACATATATATATATATGTAAATAAGTTCTGTATAAAGTTCTTTTCTATCCCGGGATTGATGTTTCTCAATCCCGAAATCTATCGGGATTGAGAAAGAACTCCGGGATTGCAAACCCTACAAAACAGTATTTTAAACAATCTTACTTTATCTTAAAGTCGTCAAACTTGCATAGGGGCCCTATAAAAAAGTTGTATTAACTTTAGCCATCCGTATCTTCTTTGAGATCCTGTATGTTTTTTACAAAATGAAAAAAACCTTACATTTTATAGCTACATAATAATAACATTAATAGTTTAATGTTAATATGCATGTAATTTTATACAACTTTTGCAAAGTATTGCTGGGACCTTAATAATTCTCTCCCTTCCCCGCGGCTGCGGACCCCTTGTTACGCATTAGGTACTGAACTAAAATTATTACAAAGATCTCAACAAACATACTTTCATAAAAACAAACAATTTGGAAAAAAAAACAGCTTTCTTTGATGAGTTTTATGAAAGACGATAACTCTAAGGTACTCTATCTTAGGTTTACGGCCTCGAATTGGGACAATGCGCCCTCTAAAAACATCACGATAAAATATTTTTGATTAAACTTATGTTGAGGTTCAGTTTGCTGAAATAATAAATTACTCAAGGAATGTTGCAAATAAACAATTAAAGTGTAAAAAAACGAAATATTTAAAAAGGTAGAAAACATCTGAGTGATCAATACTTTATTTTACGGTGACAAGATTCACAAATTTGGCTACAGTATAGACAAATGTAATCCTGCAATTTAATATACTACATACATATATTAAAAGCACAATTTAAAGACCCGTTAATCAGTCTCCTTGATCTCTATCAGAAGATGAAGTAATAAAATCAATATTTTGAGAAAATTCAAAACAAATTTTTCTAAACGAGGAAATTAAAACTGCATCATTTCGACGAAATATCAGAAGAAAAATAAGGCCTTTGTGTTTTTATTGCTATATTAATGTGTAATTACAACATTCGCTAATGGTTTTACAAATGAAAAAAACTGATTTACCAAAAATTTTTTTTTGTTAGTACACAAACCATGTTAAAGAGAATGACAATCATATTGTCTTATCAATTATAAAGATCGATTTGCTCATGCCAAACCATTATTATTTCAAATGAAAATTCTTAATATTTATCAGCTGAATATTTAGTATACTTTGTTTTATGTACAAATGTAAAACCAACGCATCTCCTGTTTCTTTTCATAATCTATATACCTTAAAAGATAAAAACAAATATAACTTAAGAAATGATTATCTAATTCGGCAACCTTTTTCTCTAACTAATTTTGAAAAGTCGTGTATTTCATTTCGAAGAGCTTTTCTTTGGAACAAAATAGTTTTGAAAAATTTTGATTTTTCCCATGAATGGAATTATCTTTCATTCAAGAAAAAAATAAAAGAAATTATTTTAGCTTTTAAAGATATTTTTTCATATTTTTAAATTCTTCTGAAAATTAACATGAAGCTTATTACATAAGGTAATAAATATTAGAATACATGATCCACATCTAGTGTGTTTATAACAACAGTACTTTTTAAAATATTTCTGTATTTATATATAAAAGTATAAAAAATTTCTTTATAACAATTTTATTTATATATTTTTACGAAATTTATGTTCTCGCTAATTATTACTACGACATTGCTTTTTATTTTTATTTTATATATTTTATATATATTTCATGTTAATTTAATGTACTTAATATTCACGAGCGGTTCTCGACGATAAGATCTGAAGGTCTTCTGCCTGAGTCTACGCGTTCTTTTTTGTTTTTATTTTATACCTGTATATTTTGTTACATTTTTTTATTGTGTAACGATTTTTATCTTAACTACCTTTATTCTATAAGTTTATTGAATATTTAAGCAAAGGAACAACAACAACAACAAAACAAAAAATTCGTAAAATCTTTATCTTCTAGGTCTAAACATTCCGCCAAATGTTTTTATAATACTTTTTTTAAAATTTAGCAGAATTGTTATTGTTTTAAGTTGACAACGAAGAAAAAACTTCAAAGTTTCTACCCAACTCAAAGCAAACAAATCTTTTTGTAAAAACTTTTGATTCGTAAAGAAGCAGAAAATACGTAACTCTTGAAAATCTTAAAACTGTGCGTTATACTAAGGTGATATGGTTAAATGATAAGTTTTTAAGCATAAATAAGGCAAAGTTTAGTTTGAAAAATATATTATATAGAATAAGATTACAACTGTTTCTTGCAAATTAAACTTGAATGCTGTCTTCTTTCAACGCTAAAACAAAAAACGTTAAAAATATTAGAGAACTTACTGAAAACTATAATAACAAAAAAAGTAAAGTTTTTAAATAAACATCGCTTACGATTATTATTTGCCTCTGCCTCTGCTTCTGCTACCACCACCGCCGCCGCCACCACCGCCTCCACCACTTCTGCTACCTCCACCGCCACCACCACCACCTCCTCCGCCACTTCTGCTACCTCCACCGCCACCACCACCACCTCCTCCGCCACTTCTGCTACCACCTCCCCTAGGGTCAGCTACTTCATTTCTAAATCAAAAATAAAACTCAACTATTAATTTATTTTAATCACCCAATAATTAGATAAAATATAGGTAAAGGTAATACAAAACAACTAAGTACGTTCTCTAGCATTGTCCTTCAAATGTTATGTCGATATTATTACCAATAATACAAAATATAGCATAATGTAATAAAAGCTTACATCTCTTTTTTTCCGTAACCATATCCACCTCCGTATCCGCCTCCGTATCCCCCATCTCGTTCTCTATATTTAGGTAAAACAAAAAAAAACATGCATTATTTATAGTTTCATTCGAACTAAGAATTAGTCAAACAATTTTCTCAAATTCTTACGTTTCTCTTTTTCCGTAACCGTATCCACCTCCGTATCCCCCATCTCGTTCTCTATATTTAGGTAAAACAAAAAAAAAACATGCGTTATTTATAGTTTCATTCGAACTAAGAATTAGTCAAACAATAGTTCTCAAATTCTTACGTTTCTCTTTTTCCGTAACCATATCCACCATATCCACCTTCACTTTTATCTTCGTCTTCATTTCTAGATCAAAGATAAAAACACGGTTTAATGTTTGAAATAATAAAATATATACAATCTCGTATTATATAAATAATATATACATGACTGCAGCAAAAAGAAAACAATGTTTGGTTTATCGCTACGCCCCGTTTGCTGTAACGTGCTATCATTGTATCAAGTTATCAAGTGTTTCTTTACAATTAAAAAGGTAAAAAAAAATTTGTTCAAAACTTGATCTGTTTTAAGTTAAAATAAGTTAAGAGAAAAAGAAGAACAATTTTTCAGTTCGTTTTTAATAAAGTGTAATTTCTGATGGCAATAGAAAACTAACCAAATAATGCATTTTAGGTTGCTCATAAATGTTATTTGACAATTTTATAGGGTAAATATGATTAATTTTATTGAAAAGTGTTTTAAATATTCTAGGAGTTAGTTTATTACGAAGTTTGAGCATAAAATAAGAATCTGTTAAAAATTTAACTGAAAAATATTGGGTGTGTGATGAATTTTCAATAGTTTTTTTAAAACTTTTTTATTATAATTAATTTAGAATTATAAACATGTATTTTAATTTAGAATTATAAACATAAGTTTTAAAAGAATAAAGCCTACATCTCTTTTTTGCCATAACCATATCCGCCACCGTATCCTCCATATCCTCCATATCCTCCACCATAATCACTCAATTTGTTTGAAAATAAATCTTTGTTTTCCTAAATTGAAAAACTCATTTATACTTCCAAACTAGTCTATTTGAAAATAATAAAATAAAAATTTAACTAAAACTAAACGCGATAAAAACGTTTAAAAAATAAGAAACAAGTCTAGCGAAAAAAGAAATAATAAAAAAAATGAAAGTTACTTCGCGATTAGATTCATCTTCGTTATCATTGTCTTTATTTCTAAATGAGATAATGTAATTAGAACTTTGCAAATTTTGAAATACCGAAACTTTTAAAAACAAGGATAGTATTCACTTTGTATCGGCAATAATATCTTTTGCATGCTTGAAAGGAGCTGCTTCACCTAGCTAAACAATAAGTTGCATATATTTCAAAAGTAACTTATTAATTAATATGTATAGTGTTACATTATTATATAGAAAACTATGTTTTACAATAATATAAATATATAAATATATAATATAATCGTTAATTTTACTCACAAAAACTTGAAAAGAAATCAGGAACGTAACAAAAATGCAAAGATAAACCATTCTCTCTGAGCTTCAACTAACTTTGTTCAATGCTAATTTTTACCCTTTTTATACAATCTACTAACTAATTACAAAAACACCCTGAAAGTATTTATGAAACCAAAAACTCGCGTTAATCGGAAAATGATAATTTCCAAACAATAGAAAGTTACTAACTTTAATTGTATACGAGTAAGGAGTTATTAAAGTAATTAAAACACCTACAAAATACATCACTATTCTAATACGTTTTTAGGGTTGAGTGGGATGTATTACGGCAATTTAATTTTATGCATTTAATAGATTGGTAACTATTTAAAAAAACATGATTTACAAAAAATCGCCCAATTGTTCAAGGTTTCGGAATATGGAAATTTCAAACAAATAAAGTAACATTTCTTTTTTGGCCTTTTTTGATTTGCTAGCTTTTAAGAAGCAATACTATTGTTTACAAGACAATTTAAGCTATAAAAAAAAAAAAAAAAAAAACATATGAAATAAATTAAACATGTCTACTATATTTGACTTGTTTAATTTGTCTTTACTAACATAAGTAGGAAAACGATTTTAGTTATTAATATTTTAAATTTACACTCGAATAACAAAATTTTTTAGAAGCAACTTTGACGCACCAATTCTCAGTCCCAGAACGTTTTTTAGGTTATGACGTTATTACAAAATTATTTTTGTAATATGTTTAATCACAACTCATTTAAGAAACACACCAAAGGTATTTTTTAATCAAGAACTCGCATCATTTGGATAACGGTAATTTGCAAACTAACGAAAATTTCCAATTTTAATTGAGTAAACACGCACGATACGACATCACAATTTTAATATTATTTTAATTTTTAAGTGAGGCAAATGATAATATATACTTATATGTTTTATATATTGTTGCCTTAAATATTGAATATGGTAGGGTAAGACGGGACAAGTTGGCATATGTGAAATTTTGAAAAGAGTTTTTGCAAAACTCTCTGTCATGTAGCAATAGTTTTTGTTAGTATGTTTGGTCATAGTTAACTTTTTTAAAGTTTTTTTTCATAAAGTTTATAAAAAAAGTATACCTAGTTTGATTTAAAATTAAGGATAGTTTGTTCGCCTTTACTATTCCGCCAACTGATGGTGAGCGATTGTTCCCCCTTAGATCATTTGAAAAGATTTTTTTTTTTGTAAATTTATATATTTAACTTAGCAATTTTTCGAAAACGAAAGTAGAAAGTTCAAATGCGATAAAAAATTTTAATTTTTTAATAAATTTGTGTAGTGTAAAATGAAATCGGATTGATGGGATACCAATATATAAAAAACAGGAATGCAAATTGTGAACATCTTATACGTCAGCTTAGAGATAAATAGCCTACCAAATTTTTGAACAACTTTATCATTCTTTATTTGAACAACTTTATCAAGAAAACTTTTCCAAACAAAGACCTTTGTTTGGAAAAGTTTTCTTCATATTTTTATTAAAAAACAAGACTTTGTTTTAAGTTGCAACTCGGAAAGTTTTAATGGTGGTTTAAAACGGCTTTTACTAAACATGGACTTCGATATACTAGATTTCAAATGTCTTTTTTAAAAACAATTTAAAATGATTTGAATTAAATAAATCATTTGAAATTAATTTATCTTTTTTTACTAATCGTTTTCTTTTTGTTTTAAGTTTTGTTATTTATTAATCAACCCTAAATACTTATTTACGTTACATTATTTTTAGTAAAGCTTAACGCATTTATTTGTGGTTGATAACTGTCGCGATTATCTCATTTTTGTCTTATTTTATTTTTTTAAATTATTCCGCTGGAAGATTCTTAGAAAAAATTAATTTTATAGCTGAAGTTTTGTATGTACCGTACTTAAACTGTTTTATTTATCAGTTATTATATTATACCGTACCGTATTTATTATTGTTATACCGTACTTATACTTTTTTATTTATCAATTGTTCGTTATGTAACTTTTTTAAAAGGTTTAAAAACACTAATGCGGGGCTCAGTGATAAGACAAGTTTGTCTTCTTCTTTCTTCCGCCAGATTTTTCTATTATTGCAATTTGTTTTTGTAGTTTTTAACAAACGTCAAAATAAATTAAAAAAAAAAATTCCTTCTCCCTCTTTCTTTCCTAAATTTTCCACAAAAAAAAAAAAAAAAGAAATCGCCCTCCTTAGTAGATGGTCTGAATCCGCTCCTGCTTTCTGTTAGGTTTAAAAGTTACTAATTTACTATTTTAAACAATAGGTTGATATCTCCTTAAGAGAAAAAAAAGTTTGTGTTATTTGCAAATAGAACTGAGTTTAAAATGTTTGAAAACTTATGGAAATTATTTTCATAAATAAGAAACAAAAAAGGAGTTCAAAACTGCACCTTGAGGAACACCGCAGTTTATAGTCATGTAGAAAGAATTTCATTCTTCATATAACATGTACGGTAACATGTGGTTATTTTAATCCACTTTAATGCGATTTTTAGTTTTAACAATCAGTTTTGCTCTATTCAAAATATTAAAAAAAAAACTTATTCAAATTATTGATTCAAGCAAATTGATTTATAAAATAGATTAAAAACATGAATACTTTTTTCAAAACTTGTTACCTTTTTGACTAGCATAACATCTGAGTCAGGACAGATTCCTTTTCCTGATGAAATATTTAATTTGCACTTTAATATCGAAAGTCCAAATCTGCACAATTGTAATTTAAATGACTGATAAATGCTTTGGAAATAAGACTTAGATCAAAAGATGATCGATCTTGCAGTGGCAGGCGATTCATTAGAGGTTTTTTATCGCAAGGAAAAAATTATCACTTAGCAAAATCTGATATCAAATTTTCACTAAATGTGTTTTATTAGTTCCAGCACTTTTTTTTAGAAGTAATGGAAAGTGTTTTTTTGGAAGTGCTGTGGATTTACCTGCTGGTGATTCTTTCCATTAAGTCAAAACGGTTTTCCATTTACATTTTAGTGGCCTAATGTAGGCAACATCTAGAGGTTGTGTCAAATGTGATGAGGTGGTAAACACACAAATACGTTTTATTTTAAATGTTTTTTTTTTACTTGACTGTAGCTGTAGTGCAGTGGTCAGAGCGCATGCCTCGGACGCTAGAGATTCGTAGTTCAATGCCACCTCTGGGTAAGTTTTATAACATCGGTAAGGAAAGAGGCGTAAACTACCTTTAAAATGCTCTTCGGCGGTGCTCTGTGATAAGACCGTAAGGACTTTTTGAGGCACCTAAAATAAATAAAAATTAAAATCACAAAGTGAGCATAGGATGTCTTTTTAAAAATAATTTACTCCATTCTAGTCTTGTAAAATTATTTCTAAACCGTGGAGTAATTTTGTTTTGAGAAGAGGGGTAATCGTTTAAATGAACCTAATTCACAGAAATTCATTTCATCCACAGAAAATCCAAACTTAGACACTGCTAACATATAAAAAAAGAAAAATGATTCTTCCAAATCAGTAAATGTTGTAAGAGGTTCTGGGTTGTGATTGTATTTTATACCTTTAGTTTATTTTGGATGGTAGTGCTACATATGCCAAAATGTTTAGATGCTACTCTCGGACTCATTCGGCCTTCATTAATAGCAGAAAGGCACTGTTGGAGCTTATTTTGAGAATAATCTACATATTTTCTGGAGCCCAGTCTCCTAGTATACATTCTTGGCACTTTCATAAGCTATAAATCAATCAATTTATTTTACCAATTATCAATATTTACCAATTATCAATATTTTACCAAATATCAATTTATTTTACCAAAAAAAATTTTTATTTATAATATAGTAAAATTATTACATTACTATTTTTATGAACGGTAAATACAAAGGAGCCGTTGTGAAGGGACAATGAAAAGGGACTTTTGTGACGGGACAGTGTAAATAAAGTTATATAATAAAGTTAAAGTTAATATATAATATTATATAAATTAATGACTTTAAATTATTATATTTGTTATAAAAACAATGCTAAAAATAATGATAAAAATAATATTAAAAAGTATAATAACAAAAACATTTATCACCAAAATAGATTATCCATTTAATATAAATAAAATGATTCAAGATATTATTCATGATATGGGGTCAGGGTTAGACTGGCTTGAAAAAGCGGCCCGGGAATTTGGTCATCGCAGCCCACTTCATCTTATGTTTTTTATAAATATTTAATACATTTATCTAAAACAACTTTTATTAAAATAACTTAATTTTTTTCAATTCTTCTACCATCCTACTTGAAGCTTACAAAATATAAGTTGCAAAACTGCAGTGGTTCGGTCACCAGAGATCATTTATTGACAGCACCTATCTTGTCTCATTTTTCCTCGCATACCGGGGCAAAATGAGACAGATTTTTTTTTTAATAGCTCAAATGAGTAAAGTTAAACAAAACAGATCTTTAAGAGGATTAGCAAGAAATAAATTTTATAATATATTACAGCTATAATCAAACTGTCACTAGTCACATAAATCAAATTTTGCTTGACCAGTAATTTGAAACGAACAGCAGTTCGAATGAGCCCAGATTGTGCATTTTGAACATTGACTCCACTTCTCTCCTATATATATATATATATATATATATATATATATATATATATATATATATATATATATATATATATATATATATATATATATATATATATATATATATATATATATATATATATATATATATATATATATATATATATATATATATATATACCAACTACAAGAATTAATAAAAAAATATTAATAAAAAGAATTAATTAAATATATATATATATATATATTTTTAATATATTCTTTCTATTATTATTTTTTTATTAATACTCTCTCGGCTCTCGGCGCTATATATATTTAGCGCCGAGAGCCTTCACGCTACCCGGGACAGCAACCCTGATTGGCGCCCTTATTTTTCTAAATTTACCTACATTATCTGTGAAGGGCTTATTTGTTTTTAGATCCCTTCGTGAGTATTAATTGTTCTTTTATGTATAAAAAAGAAATTTTAAACTTCGCAGCCTAAATATTGATAAAAATTAAATATTTAGATAACACTGCTGTCTAGTCTAGAAATAGTAGACACAACTGTTATTCACTATTGACTAGTATAATAACTTTTTCATTGTTTGACTAGTCGATGTCAATACATCAATGATTGCATTGTTATTAATTCTTGGAAGAAGTTCCTTTCCAAAAGACATCAACATTAATGATTGTAAACTTGACTGGCTCATCAAATTTTTTAATCTGTTCAAAATATATTTCAATTTCGAGAATGACCTTTCACTAGCACCTTGTGATGAGGATAATGTCAACACAAATTTTTAAGTCATAAACAAACTTGAACTTCTGGAGAACAAAGTAACGAGAATCAATAATTTTTTGCAAGACTTGCGTTTATTTCTGTGGCTTTCGCTCTTTTTTACTGCTGGGATTAGAAGAATAGTTTTAAATTCTATAGATTTAGATTGTCGGATTTTGTCCGAGACTGAGTCAGATACCTCTGTGTCAAATAGTAAATTGTATTCATCTTCAAAAATTAATTTGAAACTTTTCCATTTCCTAGTAAAGTCTAATAGTTCCGTTTGAAGCTGGTCTTTTGTTACACTGACATTAAATTTTTGGAGCAACTCACTGATGTGCTACAATGCGTTCCCATGCATTTTTTGCAAAACTTCTGCAAAATTTCTTGGATCTAAATAAAATAAATTAACATATAAACTACCATGCTTAAAGAATCTCTATTTTAAATTACTGGTTTCTTGATCCATTACCATGTTTTAAAGATTGACAGGAAATTTATCTTTCGCACTTTCAAGTAGTCAATGTCAAGATTCCTTTTTTCTAGTTCACTATTTGCAAGTTTCTGGAAAATTTGTAGCTGCTTGAAAAATGGAACCAAAATTTTTTAATTGATTGATACTATCTTGAACCATCTTATTGGCTCAAAATATATCCGTTCTAGTTGTTTGCAAGTATTAAGATAATGGGATTGTGAGCCCAAACAATTTCAAAAACAATTATGCTGTCAAAATAAATTCAAAGCTTGTCAAGGAACCTAAAAGAGCTTTTTCTCAATAACGGATATCATTAAATTTGATTGATATATCATGAAATGTTTGTAACATGTCAATGCACAAAAAATCAATAACTTGTGTTTCTTGATTGGAGGTTTTGATAAAGAAATTTCTAAATTAACACGTATTCCAGCAAGGAATTTTGACTTTAAGATGCGTTGATGCAAGGAACTTTGACATTGACGCGTTAATGCAAAAAAGCAACTCCGTTGGATTCCGCGGCACTCACTCCAACGAGGTTCAAATAGTAAGCAGCACATGGAATGTATTCAGCGAGAACGTTGATCTCTTAAATTCTTGCTTGTAAATCAAAGTATGTCCAGACATAGTACTGGCATTGTCGTATGACTGGCAACGGCAATTTTGAATGTTGATTGCAGACTAACTTTTTCAAAGCAATTTCAAGCATAGAAACTGCAAAATGATTATGCATGGGAATGAATGCTAAGAACCGCTCAACTGGTTCTACGTTTTGTACACATCGGAATAGAATCAACAATGGTTGAGAAATATTTTTCAAATATGATTTTGCTAGTTAAGAAATTATGTTTGAAGTAAAAAAAAACGAGATACAACCCTTTTCTTTGTTTCCATGAGTTTTCAAGTGTTGGGCGAGGAAAAGGTTCAAGTTTTACTAATAGCTCAATGCATCCAATAAAGTTTCCGTTGCGTATCGATACGATATATTATCGATTTTTTTTATTACATTACTACTAATATTATCAACTCTCACATTTTTGTTTTGTTTTAAAAGGTATTGTTTTAAATTATTTAATTTGTCTTCATTAATTTTCAGTCTGCAAGTAGAAAAACTTGTACTAAAAATTAAAATGTAAAATTCATAAAGTAACACCTTGCCACGTGATTGAGGCAAGATAACTTACTATGGATTTTGCGTCCTTCACTTTATAAAGCTTTTAAATGACACCAATGTTTAATAATATACTGATGTACCTAAAAATACCATATTAATTTTTTTTAATAGATGCATTTCTCGGTCTTAATCTAAGTAATTATAAAATTACTTTATATATTGGTATCCCATCAATCCGATTTCATTTTACACTACACAAATTTATTAAAAAATTAAAATTTTTTATCGCATTTGAACTTTCTACTTTCGTTTTCGAAAAATTGCTAAGTTAAATATATAAATTTACAAAAAAAAAAATCTTTTCAAATGATCTAAGGGGGAACAATCGCTCACCATCAGTTGGCGGAATAGTAAAGGCGAACAAACTATCCTTAATTTTAAATCAAACTAGGTATACTTTTTTTATAAACTTTATGAAAAAAAACTTTAAAAAAGTTAACTATGACCAAACATACTAACAAAAACTATTGCTACATGACAGAGAGTTTTGCAAAAACTCTTTTCAAAATTTCACATATGCCAACTTGTCCCGTCTTACCCTACCATATTCAATATTTAAGGCAACAATATATAAAACATATAAGTATATATTATCATTTGCCTCACTTAAAAATTAAAATAATATTAAAATTGTGATGTCGTATCGTGCGTGTTTACTCAATTAAAATTGGAAATTTTCGTTAGTTTGCAAATTACCGTTATCCAAATGATGCGAGTTCTTGATTAAAAAATACCTTTGGTGTGTTTCTTAAATGAGTTGTGATTAAACATATTACAAAAATAATTTTGTAATAACGTCATAACCTAAAAAACGTTCTGGGACTGAGAATTGGTGCGTCAAAGTTGCTTCTAAAAAATTTTGTTATTCGAGTGTAAATTTAAAATATTAATAACTAAAATCGTTTTCCTACTTATGTTAGTAAAGACAAATTAAACAAGTCAAATATAGTAGACATGTTTAATTTATTTCATATGTTTTTTTTTTTTTTTTTTTTATAGCTTAAATTGTCTTGTAAACAATAGTATTGCTTCTTAAAAGCTAGCAAATCAAAAAAGGCCAAAAAAGAAATGTTACTTTATTTGTTTGAAATTTCCATATTCCGAAACCTTGAACAATTGGGCGATTTTTTGTAAATCATGTTTTTTTAAATAGTTACCAATCTATTAAATGCATAAAATTAAATTGCCGTAATACATCCCACTCAACCCTAAAAACGTATTAGAATAGTGATGTATTTTGTAGGTGTTTTAATTACTTTAATAACTCCTTACTCGTATACAATTAAAGTTAGTAACTTTCTATTGTTTGGAAATTATCATTTTCCGATTAACGCGAGTTTTTGGTTTCATAAATACTTTCAGGGTGTTTTTGTAATTAGTTAGTAGATTGTATAAAAAGGGTAAAAATTAGCATTGAACAAAGTTAGTTGAAGCTCAGAGAGAATGGTTTATCTTTGCATTTTTGTTACGTTCCTGATTTCTTTTCAAGTTTTTGTGAGTAAAATTAACGATTATATTATATATTTATATATTTATATTATTGTAAAACATAGTTTTCTATATAATAATGTAACACTATACATATTAATTAATAAGTTACTTTTGAAATATATGCAACTTATTGTTTAGCTAGGTGAAGCAGCTCCTTTCAAGCATGCAAAAGATATTATTGCCGATACAAAGTGAATACTATCCTTGTTTTTAAAAGTTTCGGTATTTCAAAATTTGCAAAGTTCTAATTACATTATCTCATTTAGAAATAAAGACAATGATAACGAAGATGAATCTAATCGCGAAGTAACTTTCATTTTTTTTATTATTTCTTTTTTCGCTAGACTTGTTTCTTATTTTTTAAACGTTTTTATCGCGTTTAGTTTTAGTTAAATTTTTATTTTATTATTTTCAAATAGACTAGTTTGGAAGTATAAATGAGTTTTTCAATTTAGGAAAACAAAGATTTATTTTCAAACAAATTGAGTGATTATGGTGGAGGATATGGAGGATATGGAGG
The DNA here is from genome assembly GCF_022113875.1 of Hydra vulgaris. Lineage (NCBI taxonomy): Eukaryota > Metazoa > Cnidaria > Hydrozoa > Anthoathecata > Hydridae > Hydra > Hydra vulgaris. The sequence goes on from NC_061165.1 coordinate 31,320,469, forward strand.
ATACGGTGGCGGATATGGTTATGGCAAAAAAGAGATGTAGGCTTTATTCTTTTAAAACTTATGTTTATAATTCTAAATTAAAATACATGTTTATAATTCTAAATTAATTATAATAAAAAAGTTTTAAAAAAACTATTGAAAATTCATCACACACCCAATATTTTTCAGTTAAATTTTTAACAGATTCTTATTTTATGCTCAAACTTCGTAATAAACTAACTCCTAGAATATTTAAAACACTTTTCAATAAAATTAATCATATTTACCCTATAAAATTGTCAAATAACATTTATGAGCAACCTAAAATGCATTATTTGGTTAGTTTTCTATTGCCATCAGAAATTACACTTTATTAAAAACGAACTGAAAAATTGTTCTTCTTTTTCTCTTAACTTATTTTAACTTAAAACAGATCAAGTTTTGAACAAATTTTTTTTTACCTTTTTAATTGTAAAGAAACACTTGATAACTTGATACAATGATAGCACGTTACAGCAAACGGGGCGTAGCGATAAACCAAACATTGTTTTCTTTTTGCTGCAGTCATGTATATATTATTTATATAATACGAGATTGTATATATTTTATTATTTCAAACATTAAACCGTGTTTTTATCTTTGATCTAGAAATGAAGACGAAGATAAAAGTGAAGGTGGATATGGTGGATATGGTTACGGAAAAAGAGAAACGTAAGAATTTGAGAACTATTGTTTGACTAATTCTTAGTTCGAATGAAACTATAAATAACGCATGTTTTTTTTTTGTTTTACCTAAATATAGAGAACGAGATGGGGGATACGGAGGTGGATACGGTTACGGAAAAAGAGAAACGTAAGAATTTGAGAAAATTGTTTGACTAATTCTTAGTTCGAATGAAACTATAAATAACGCATGTTTTTTTTTGTTTTACCTAAATATAGAGAACGAGATGGGGGATACGGAGGCGGATACGGAGGTGGATATGGTTACGGAAAAAAAGAGATGTAAGCTTTTATTACATTATGCTATATTTTGTATTATTGGTAATAATATCGACATAACATTTGAAGGACAATGCTAGAGAACGTACTTAGTTGTTTTGTATTACCTTTACCTATATTTTATCTAATTATTGGGTGATTAAAATAAATTAATAGTTGAGTTTTATTTTTGATTTAGAAATGAAGTAGCTGACCCTAGGGGAGGTGGTAGCAGAAGTGGCGGAGGAGGTGGTGGTGGTGGCGGTGGAGGTAGCAGAAGTGGCGGAGGAGGTGGTGGTGGTGGCGGTGGAGGTAGCAGAAGTGGTGGAGGCGGTGGTGGCGGCGGCGGTGGTGGTAGCAGAAGCAGAGGCAGAGGCAAATAATAATCGTAAGCGATGTTTATTTAAAAACTTTACTTTTTTTGTTATTATAGTTTTCAGTAAGTTCTCTAATATTTTTAACGTTTTTTGTTTTAGCGTTGAAAGAAGACAGCATTCAAGTTTAATTTGCAAGAAACAGTTGTAATCTTATTCTATATAATATATTTTTCAAACTAAACTTTGCCTTATTTATGCTTAAAAACTTATCATTTAACCATATCACCTTAGTATAACGCACAGTTTTAAGATTTTCAAGAGTTACGTATTTTCTGCTTCTTTACGAATCAAAAGTTTTTACAAAAAGATTTGTTTGCTTTGAGTTGGGTAGAAACTTTGAAGTTTTTTCTTCGTTGTCAACTTAAAACAATAACAATTCTGCTAAATTTTAAAAAAAGTATTATAAAAACATTTGGCGGAATGTTTAGACCTAGAAGATAAAGATTTTACGAATTTTTTGTTTTGTTGTTGTTGTTGTTCCTTTGCTTAAATATTCAATAAACTTATAGAATAAAGGTAGTTAAGATAAAAATCGTTACACAATAAAAAAATGTAACAAAATATACAGGTATAAAATAAAAACAAAAAAGAACGCGTAGACTCAGGCAGAAGACCTTCAGATCTTATCGTCGAGAACCGCTCGTGAATATTAAGTACATTAAATTAACATGAAATATATATAAAATATATAAAATAAAAATAAAAAGCAATGTCGTAGTAATAATTAGCGAGAACATAAATTTCGTAAAAATATATAAATAAAATTGTTATAAAGAAATTTTTTATACTTTTATATATAAATACAGAAATATTTTAA
>NC_061165.1:31327622-31430122 GCF_022113875.1 Hydra vulgaris
TAAAAGAATAAAAACACCTATGGGGAAGCATAGGCTTTGCCACAAAATCGAACTCAAAAACAAAGTTTTAATTTTTTTACGGATTGATTGTGACATGATAATGGTTAAAGCCGTGGGCTCAATGAAAAACTCAATTTAAAAAAACTTGTATTGACCTTTAATCTACCTTATTTATAAAAAATACTTATGGGGTATTTCAATAGTTCAAAAAAAATAACATAAATAGTATAGATATTTTTTGGTGCTTCTATATTTATCTATAAGCGCTTGAATTCAGTAAGGAAAAGCCGCCTATGATGGCATACTTAACTTTGAAGCTTCATTATTCAGTATCCTGAAGACCAAGAATAAAAGTTTTGGTATTGATGTATATTCTTTGCTTCATGTAGAACAATAATAACCCCAGGAGTTTTCATCAGTTTTATTTTTTCTTTTCTTTTTTTATTTAAAAAAAAGCACAAATATGCCATCATAGGCAAGTACTGCTCCTATGATGGCATAGGGGAGGATAGGGCTGGTTAGCATCAAGAGTAACTCAACGCGTAATTATCCTAATTAACCCTTTTGTGCTACACAGCAGCAGTGTGGAATTTCGCTCATGCGCATAAGAAATATTGCGTTTTATGTGTTTTTTAACCAAAAATTTTTAGTGAAGTAAAAATTGTTTTTTTCATTTTTTTATGAAAAAAAAGGGTTTTTTTATGAAAAAAAAAGGTTTTTTTTATGAAAAAAAAATGGTTTTTTTATGAAAAAAAGAGGAAAAAAAACACTTTTTTTTTATGAAAAAAGCCCTTTTTTTTATGAAAAAAAAAAGGTTTTCTCCACTTGTCAGTATTGCAATACACGCCAAACTCGTCAGTATGCCATCATAGGAAGAAGTCGTCATTTTCATTAAAACAAGCAGTGTCTGCCTTGTTCAAAAGATAAAATTAAGTATTCCAAAAAATGCACAAAACTTGGAAATAAAATACATGAAAATTTTATTTCTGCACAATTAATAATAAAATCATAATCTTAAATACCTAAAGGGATTAAAAATACAACAGCACATCCCAAAATCATTTTTTGTTGATTATAAAAGTTATATTTGTGCATAAGAGACGTTTTTTTACTAAAACTAATGTAAAGTCAGTATAGCAATGTTGGTCTAATCACTTTTTTGCCATAGCCAATATTTATGAAAATATGACCGGTATGCCATCATAGGCGCTATCCCATCATAGGCGCCTTTTGCCTATGTTTCTTTGTTACTCTATCATATTCTTTGAGTATAATTTACCTAGGCAAAACTGATTTAGAATTGGTTCAGCAATAGAGATAACAGAGGAAACACTTTGGTCTAAAATTGTTAGGTAAACATGCTTTTTTGTCTTTTTTTTTTTTGGTAAAAAAACATCTGTATGCGTACTTATGCCCTTTTTCCCAAAGTAGTCCTTCTGACCCTCTCTAAACTTCACGGGTAATACCTTTTGTGAATAGTCTTTCAACCAAATGCTGTTTTGTCAGTTTTTTTATAAATTTCATGGCTCGCTTTGTTGTTTATAAATTTAAAAATATAGAACGATTTCAAGATAAAACGTATTTTCCTACAGTACACGACTTATGATAAAACTTTGTAAATTACATCTCCTTGAAATGAACTAGATCAAAAGCATTGAAATTTTATGAAAATAAATTAAAACACATCTGAGCAAAAAGCAACTGTTTAGTCCTTCAAATATTTTCTAGGAATATTCGCATGTGAAAAGTGGTGCCCAAGATTTGTCTTGGTCTCCGAACGGCATGACGTAGTATTCCTTGTAGGCCTCTCACATTATACGACTTGCTTCCACGAAATACTTTTTCGCTCTTGTCTCAACGAACTGTCGAGAAACAGAACAAAAGTGAAAACCTGATACATAGTGTAATTATACAAATACATTTTAAAATGTATTTGTATAATTAAAATTTTCTAAAAAAAATTTTTTTTCATAAACAATTTTAGAAAATAAATAGTTATACAAAATTTTGTACAACTATTTATTTTGTATAATTATTTCATTGGACAGAAATAAAAGTTGTTTCTGAAAAAAAAAAATTGTTTTTGTAAATCTATTTTGAAAATATTTAAATTTAAATTTAAAAATATAAATTAAAAAGTATAAAGTCATTGTATCTGTTGACCCAGAAGGCCCCTTTATAAGGAGGTAGGGGTGCATGGTGCGATTGCACCCTAGCATCCCGGGCCAGTCTGCCAATGATGAGCTTATACTGTATTATGGCATGATAATCAGTACAATAGATGGCATGATACCTAGTACTCGTTATCATGCTGGTAGATGGGTCTTTCAAAACAAAATTTAATAAAATTTAGCATTTATCTAATTTTTATTATTTTCATCACCGTATAAGACGAGGTGGCCGAGTGGTTAAGGCGATGGACTGCTAATCCATTGGGCTCTGCCCGCGTGGGTTCGAATCCCATCTTCGTCGTGCTTATTAATTTTTCGACTACAGACTTTTTTTATTTAACTTTTGGCTTAAATGTTTCAATTAAATCTTTATTTATCAAATTATGTTGCGGTAATCAATTTAATTTTTTTTTGTTAAATAAAAAAGTTATTGTACAATAAATTATTGAATAATTAATTAATGGTTATAGAATATTAAAATAAAATGTTAAATAATAATGGTTATAAAAAACTAATTAGTTATTTTAATAACTATAACTAATTTGGTTATAGAAAAAACAGAAAAATAATGTAAGATACACCTTAATATATATTTAATAAATATATTAGATATTACAATAATATTAAATAATTTAATAATATTAAGGTGTATCTTATATTCTAATATTAAGCTGTATATTATACTTAATAATGTAATGTTTTCCGCCTAATATAGATCAGCTTCTTTGTTTTAGAATAGTTAAAATTAAGAACAAAAGAGCAATAAAGAGTTGAATAATAGAGTTTTTGCATAAAAAGAAACGACGAAGATGGGATTCGAACCCACGCGGGCAGAGCCCAATGGATTAGCAGTCCATCGCCTTAACCACTCGGCCACCTCGTCATATGTATACCTTTCAAAAATATTAAAAATAAATATAAATTAAAATCTTTTAATAATTGTGAAATAAATTGATGTTCGTATCAATTAATACTGAATTGGAATTATTTTAAATCATGATTTAAAACAATCTCTCTTTAAACTCTGAAAAAATAAATTGTACTTTATTTATGGAAGCATTATATTTTCAGCAAAATATTTTCAGTAATATTTTTTTTTTACTTGAGTAAAAGACGATAAGTTGGCGAAATCTTCGCGCGTTCAAACAATCAAACCAACTCATAGCTTTAATTTCGAAATTATCTATGTTGTATACCTTATTAGTGGTAAACATTTTGTCTTTAAAATGTTTTGTTCAGTTTGCACAATCTAGAGGGATGTAGAAATAATTTAATTTGTGCACTGTTGGCTCACAAAATCGACTCTCCAATGAGCCAATTAGTTGGTTAGATTAACTAGTATGGAAATCATTTTTCTGAAGAACACCTCAACACTTATGTCTTCCGGATTACTTCAATGCTTTTTTTCCCGCATTGTGTTGGGTTTATTAGTGATATATTATCTTATGCGCAAGTTGTACTATTTTCTCAAAAATCTCCCAAAATAGTTATTGGACTTCTACATTGAGAAGTTTTTAAACTTGCAGTTTGAATTCTGGAAGATTGACTTAATTAGCTTGAAGAACCTGACTAACTGGTTTAAGTATGACTGTGTGGGATGAAAAATAAAGCTGATATATATTTGTCGTGTTGTGATACATATTTTTTGTGTCCATTTGCAAGAAATGAAAATTCTTCCAGATGAAAATAAATACCTTCAAATTTATTACAACAAATTTAAATACTTTTATATTTATTTGTCTATCTTGGCTCGCTTAAGAAAAGGAACATTTGTGACAGAAGATCTTCGTTATGGGCTTTCACGAAAAAATGCAATAATTGCTTTAATAATGGCATTAGTATTTTGTATCACTGCAACGTGATCTAGATAATTACCTTCAGATTGAGTCTATAATATATTAGGAATAAATCCTTTGAGTTTTTGCCTGAACACCATTTTCTTTCCCAGTAATTGTGGAGCACCTATCATAACCTTGACTTCGCATATTATAAAGGAGAAGGCTAAATATTTTTCAATATTGAATAATACAATTAGTTATTGTGGAAGCATCCATATCTTTCAGTTATAATTGTGTAGTATAATTGTGCGTATAATATAATTATGTAGTATAATTGTGCATATAACTGTGTAGTATAATTGTGCATCCATATCTTTCAGTTGTAATTGTAGAACACCTATCATAACCTTGACTTAGCATATTATAAAGGAGAAGGCCAAATATTTTTCAATATTGAATAATACAATTAGTTATTGTTAAAGCATCCATATCTTTCAGTTATAAAAATCCAAGAAATTCTTAACGAATCGTCTTCTTATTAGATGTATTTAGTGAATTGCACTTCTAATGATAACTGTTCATTTCCTAAAATATCTGCCGTTTCATCGACTATGGCTAAGAATCCAACAGCAATATTGGCTATTTTGACAATATCTTTTCCCAGAGCATGTACAGAAAAGTTTTCTAAATCATTCTGTGTTCGAAATGATGTATAACGGGCATTTTCAGCGTCACTATCAAAATAGTTTTTTTAAATACTCTCTCCTCCCTCAAATCCATACTCACAAAATTATTCGACATTTTCTTTGTATAATATTTCCGAAATAATTCCAAATTGTTTGTTCAGTAAAACAAGATTCTTGAAATAATAAGATACAGCTCTTTTCTGTTTTCTTTAATTATTTATTTTATTAAATTAACTGACAAAGAATACTTTTATTAAGATCTCTTATCGTTGAGACAAACTGTTCAGCATCTCATTGAGCTTCACAACGCCATTCTGAGCTGATATGGTTTTTAGCATATTCATTAAAATGTTTATACTTAAAAGGATTAATAAAGAATACTCCTTAAATTCCTCTTTAAACTGGTTGTGGAAATAAAACAATAATAAAAAGGCCAAAAACACCTTTAAATCTAGCTGAATATGATAACCATGGTTACTGAGTTAGTCAGGAATTCCTTAATTAACGTTTTCCATTTCAGAAATGTTTCCTTTAAAGTTGTTTGGCGTATAAGACTGGTATGGGTCAGTTAGCAAACAATGCATACAACCAATAGAAATTTTCTTACTACATTTTACACGGAGTCCAAATCTAGAATCTCCACTTTCATATTTGTCAAATTTGAGAGGTAATGCTGCTGATGATGACCAAGTAACATTTTCCATTTTCGGTTTTTTGTCGACAATTTTATTAGTAAACGAAGTACTGTCAAAGTAAATTAAAAAAAAAAAAACTTTTTTTATTTAGATTTAATAAAATACAATTTAGTTTTTGGAAAATTATTACTTATATATTTTTAAAGTTCAGTTTATAACCACCAAATGCTTTATCTTTATGGCAAATGAAACAACTAGAAGAATAAATGCTTTTAATTTTAAAGTTTAGATAGAGAAAAGTTTAGAAAAAACTAAAAGGTTTTGATAAACAGATAATTAATTTTATTGCTAGGTGTTACAAAAAATCAAAAAAGCTCCTTGTGAAAAAAAAGCTTACCTTGTGAAAAATGCATTGAGTAAAAATAAAATGCGGGATGGGAGGCAAGCGCCCCTACCCTTGTGAGTGTCCATGTAAAAATTATATTATAGGTATTTTTTATAAATCTAGATCTTTTGTTGATATTAATTTACGAAAAAAACTGTAGTTCAAATAACATTTCACTAGTTGTATCAAAAATCTCAACTCTTCTAAAAATTTTTTTAATTTTTATATTTGCAATTAATACCATTAACTCTATGCAAATTGTATGAGTTTTATTACTGGATATAAATACAACCTATCTAAAATCTTTCAAACAGTGCCGTAATGAGCAATCGCGGCCCCCGACGCGAGTTTAGTTTGCGGTACCCTCAAATAAAAATTTTAAAAATAGTAAGAGGGGGAAAAAAGTAATGTATGAGGGTAAAATTTGTTCATTTTCAAATATATAGACTCAATAATGCCGTAATATTCTATTGAATAAAATGAAACATGTTTTAATATTCTTGCTACGATAAAATCATTTAGAAAAAAATAAATAAAATAACTGCACTAAATAGACAACAATAGAAACAAAATATTATGTCATTTGATTCTTTAGTGACTAATATTTAGATTATATTCGAGGACAAACTATTTTTCCATTTAAAAGCGTTTTTTTTTTCAAATGCACATTTAAAAAATGTTTTCCATTGTACTGACAGGGAAACTCAGCTTAAAGAATTTTTGGTGGTCCTTTTTTGGTGGTCCTTTTTTTTAAGTAAATATAAAATAGTCTCTTATTTGTTAACTAATTATCTCGGGCCAAGACAATCAGACATTTCACACATGGTTTTTTTGTTTATCATTTTTGCCATTGTTTTCTATAACATCTTTGTCATTGCTATTTTCTTTTTTTTTATTATTGTCATCAGTTTCTTTGTAATCTTTATCTTTATTCTATTTTTTATCTTTGTCTTTATTTTCTTCTGGTTTTTATTTCTCTCGTTCTTAATTTTTCATCTTTCATGTCCTTCTGATTCTCATTTCTCTCTTTCTTCGTTTTCTTTTTTTTATCTTTTATGTCCTTATTTTCTTCTGGTTCTTTGTCAGTATTTATTAAGTATTTTTAGGCTTATTTTTAAGTATTCATTCAAAACATTTTTCAGTTTTTCACTTTCAGCTTTTCTTTTTGCAGTTAATTTTCTTCTTTTGTCTGCAACTTTCGTATTTTCTTTCTACATCTCGTTTTGTTGGTTTCCAAATCGAGTAAAAATTAAAATATACTTTCTGTTATGAAACACACTATTAAAAAAAGCTTTTACTTTCTTGTTAAACATTTTCAATAAATGAATTTTCACATTGAATAATTTTTGTCGATTGTCTGGGTAGTTTACAAAGCTTGTTTCTTGCTCAATCCACAGGGTTATGTTAATTGCTTATTGCAGTTTTTCTATTTGGTTGGATCAGGGTTTGATAAAGGCACAATTGGGCCTGAGGCAGCAGATTTGCAGTGAGTCTACGGCCTATGATAACAAAATTTTTAAACTACAAAATATTCATTGTAATGAGTAGTTTTTAACAAAATAAAAAGTTTCACTAAGTAACCCTCCTGGATCCGTCACTAAAACTAACAAACCAATGCAATAAGTTGCAAATAATTCTTAAATGATACTGTAATTTTTGTGAATTCGACTGTTTGTTTATTTAATGAAATCTTAGACTACCAGACGTTCACTTTTCGATATTTCTTACTAGCAAATTCTTCAATTTAAATCAAGCTGCTGAAGTAGTCTACTTTCTATGCACAACAGTGACAGGATATTTGTGGATTTTTGGCCTATGATCGATCTTAAATTATTTTCAATAGGCTTAAGTTGAGAGAATGAACTTTTCTGCTTCTTACCATTAAACAAAGATACATTATTTACCATTAAATAAAGATGCATGTCTAGTGCAATTAACACATTTTGGAAAGCAGCCACGAGCCCAGACTTATCAATAAATATAAACATTTGTAATTTTCTACTTTTGCACATACAAGCTTTTTTTTAAGTTCGTAACGTTATAACAATAGTATTCTCCATTTTTTAACGTTGTGAGAATTTAACTTTCGATTTTTAATTGTTTAAATATTTTACAGTTGTTGTTGTTGTTTATATTAATATGCTTTTTATGTTATCTATGTTATATAATTAATCTCACATTGTTAATTTCATAATTTTTAAAATTGTTTGAATACAAGTTAATTGTTAATTTCAACCTTATTAAATAAGGTTGAAATTGACAATGAAAAAACAAAAACTAACAATTTTTAAAGTTAAACAAAAAAGTTTAAAAAGATTAATATATTAAAGTTATAGAATTTTTATCACAAAAATAATATTATAATTAAAAACAGAAGACCAAATTTTTTTACCGTGAAAATTTGGAGATAGAACCTTATTATTTTTATCTACCGATATGCTATTTTGTTTTATCAATTTATATTACTTAATAAATAATAAATAATGTTTATTCTGAGCAATAAATTTAACAACTTGATATTTTGATCTTTTAACTTGATGGATTTAATAAACTTATAAAACTTAAAAAACTTATAAAACTTAATAAACTTTTACTTTTAGTTTGAAAAATTGAAGAGAGTATAACAAATTTTGTTAAATTCTCTTAACAGTAAAAAAGGGAGTTAGAACACTATTATTCTAACGTCACGAGTTGACGTTCTTATTGTTAAACTGTTTGAATAAAGCAACAAATTAAAAGATTTCATCGAATAAATGAGGCTTAAGGTTTTCATGGTATTTAACCAATAAATGCGCGACTTTGGCTTGCAAATCATTAAATGTTAAAGTATAAACTTTCAACAAAAAAAAGTTTATGCTCTTGCTGATGCGTATCGTTTTGATACAGAATTTTGCATTTTTTTTTATTTCACTGAATTGAGAACAAAGCTCTTAAACAAAAAATAGCAAAATCATTGTAGCCGTATTCAAATCTAGTTTTGAATTGTGAAGACATTTTTTTGTCAAACCTTTCTCAAACCATTGACCATAGCTGGATCATTAGCCGCGTCTCTAACTTATTCATACCTACAGTAAGTATTTTGCTTCCGATTGCGTGTTATTTTATTTGTAACAAATATATGTTGTTGATTCAGTATGTCTGAATCAACAATGTTGATTCAGACATACTGAAATAAATCTGTTGAGTTGTTTTATATCTTTTCTGCAGTGCATCAACTGCATCGTGGTGAGCAGACCAATGTCGTTTTAATGTTGTTTTATAAGGAGTAAAGCCAGTTTAAGAGCGATCATATAGCAGTTAAGTTAGAGCGCTTGCTTTAGAAGCAAGAGATCCAGGATTCGAAATGAGTTCTATGCATATTTTATATTATACGAAAAGAAAAACCTTTCGATGACAATAACTTTATTCCACTTAAAATCTCTTCGAGAAATTGGAGACAATAGTTCTTTTCAGACATTTGCTTTATTATAAGACTTTTATCTTTTTGCGGGTTCAAAGATCCAACTTTTGATATTATGATGTTTTTGCCTTTTTGATGTTTTTTACGGTGGGCCTTTTTAATTTTTGATATTTTCTTGGAGTAGAAGTGGGCCTAAATTTTATAATTGTTTTTTTCTTTTTTTTATCTCAGTGAGCCTATTTTTTGTAGCGGGTCTGTGATAGCTAAAAAGCAGTACGATTTAGCCAAATAAAGTGTGATTTTGGAAATAATGAAAGAATATCCTGCGGGTCGCAATTTTCTTTATCGTAAAACGAATACGTCTTTAAAAATTCAACGTTATTTAACTAAAAGTTTATTTTTACAAACATTTTTATCCACTTTTAAACAGATCTTATAATAATCGTATCTTGCTTATAAGTGATCTTATAATAATCGTATCTTGTTCTTATACGATTGTACTTTGAGACATATTACGATGGTAATGTTATACAATGGTTATAGACCCTGCAGGGTCTATTACCATTGGATTATTCTTCAATGGTTATTCTAAAATACTTCCCTACTAGGGGAGTATTTTAGAATAACTGTTTTCCTACAAATCATAGACAGTATCTTGGCTGCTATGCAGAAACGTCTTTTTGCGTATTCAGGGGTTCGAGATAAGTTCTCCTTCCTACACAATATAGTTGATCTCCCTGACTCCTGTCTGCGTGAAGCCAGTAGAAAGTTGGTTTGTGCGTATTCCGCGGATCTGAGACCTTCACTAAGTCAAATAATGATTCAGTTTAAGTATTTCTTAAATAGTCTAACACAGGATGGCACGTCTCCACGTATGAAGAAGAAAGGCTCCAACTACTGCACAGTAGTACAGTATGACAGCGTTGCGTACTCCAGCGTTGCGATATACCTGACTCTAATGGTTGCCAATTGCACAGGTGAGCAATCATTATCTGCACTTGGATGAGTGAAAAATGCGATTCGCACAACAATGAATAATGAAAGATTAAATTTTTTGTCACTCACGACAATTGAAAAAGTAATCTACTACGCGATTTAAAATTTGCCAAAATCAACAACGATTTTGTCAAGCTAAAGTTCAAAAAGTAACTTTGGCATCCACTAAATAGGTGTCAATCATAGATATATAAATTACTGGATACAGCATAGGTAGAAATAATTGAAGCCGGGCAAACTTTGCCTTGATGACGTAGAGTGAGGCAGAAAATACAGTTTAATCAGCGTATATTATGAATAGTGCTTCCAATACCGATAGTACCGATACCGGTATACCGGTAGTACCGGACTTTTTCAAGTACAGAAAAACCGGTATTGGTTTGGCTCAATACCGGTATTAAAAATATATGTAGAGGGCTTGTGATATAGCAGATGGGAAAGCCTTCTTTTCGTGAAATACAAAATTAAATGATATATTTAAAACTTTCAGTTGCGATAAACAACACTCCTGGTGGGATAAAGATAGCTAAATGATAAAAAACGTGTTTAAAACGTGTAAAACACGTATTACTAACTATATTATTTCTTAAACGCGTCTTTTATCCATAGGTAGCGACTAGCTAGATATTCGCTGGCTAGTCGCTAGCTCATTTCCCACCGGGCTTGTTCATCTTGTAATAAGAGTATAAAATCAGGCTTGCTAAAGAGTTTGGAATGGAGAAAATAATAAGTTGTTTAATTGAATTTTTATAAAAAAAAATATTGTTAAAAATATTTAGTAAAAGATAAAACTTGTTTAATTTTAAAGTAAAATTTTAGCTTCCTTCTATTAATAAAGCACTGATTTAAAATATTATCATTACGTCACTTGCTTTAATGTAGATCCCGTGTTTGAGTTTTGCACTAACGTAAATGTGAAGAGTTTGAAGTCGTTACAGTTAAGAACATTTAAAAATGTCAAGATGATAGATTTTAATCGCTTTTCATGGTGTAACTTATAAATGTTAAGTTATAGAATTAACAGCAATTATAGTTACGCTTACTTAATTTTATGCATTTTACTTATGCATTTTGAATTAAGAACTAAAAATCAAGATTTTATGTTTAATAAATATAATTACCTTAATATCCAGAAAAACGTAAAACGTCCTAAAAATTATTCAAACCGTTCAGCACTGTTGAGTTGATGAAAGTTCTGCGTGGTTTTACTTTCTGCTTGATAAAGAAAACTAACTTGCAATGTGTAAGAAGTGCAAAAAAGAGATGAAATCAAATGGTGGAGTACCAGTGTACTGAATACACATCTAAAAACTAAACATGAAATTGACTTGCTGAATAGGAAATTGTCCAAGATGCAGCATCATCATCGGGTTTTTTTTATTGGTACCGTTATCAACGGACGAAAAATCCAAACCTCTGATCACCAATTTCTTACAAAATCAACGCTACAATTCGTTGTTTTCAGTTTTTATAGATTTAACACCCTTTATGTTGGAATCTTGGATTAGCGAGAGATATTGGTTCGTCGCCTGCTGAAAAATCATTGATTTAGTTCAAAAATTGATCATTTATTGAGGATGATATTTTAAACATCTGTTTGAATGTTTTTTACGGGCTCATTTTACAAAGGAGAAAAAAGAAAAAGTTAGTTATTTTGATATAAAAATAAATAAGCTTATTGAATCAATGAAATTTTAACTATTAACTTGAGATTTTATTCATATTATGATAAATTTAAAAAAAGTTTAATACCAGTGTAATACTGGTACTACCGGTATTGAAATTATTCAGTACCGAAAAACCGGTATTGAAAAATGGTATCGGTATTGGAAGCACAATGTTTATAATTTCATTTCAAGTTATATTTTGTATTAGTTCTTTGTATAGTTCATAAAACAATAACTTCGAAGGAATTTGAATTCATTTATAATTTATATATATTTTATTTACAGATGAACTTAATAAAGTAAATCTTAGCTTACTCAAAATTATAATATTTTAAAAATCAAAAAAAAAAAATGCTTTTCAAATACTGCAATGTAAATAATAATTTGATTAAAATAATATACCACGGATTACCTAATGAACTTGTATAATATTGTATAATCCAAGATTTATATGGAGCTTTGAGACTAACATTGAATATAAAATTATACATCTATATTTATGTATAATATATTTATCTATAATATGCATATATATTTATGTATAATATATTTAAAGATTTAGTACTTGTTTTAAAACGGTTAATTCTTGCAGTTCTTTTGGGTGTACAGCTAGATCTGTTAAAGGGATCTCCAGAAGTTTTCATAGGTAAGAATTTAGTATCTATATAATAAAAACATTTTGTTTTTGAAAAATCAATAGAAATTTATTATGTTGATTTTAAAAGACAAACACTGTATGTATAATGAATTCTAGCTATGCATTTTTAAATAGATTTCCTGTCAATCCAGATAAAAAAGCAGCATGGGTTCTTGCAACAAAGTGAAAGAATTTTGTCCCCACTTCTGCTTCTGTTTTATTTGTTCTGATCATTTTTCTAAAAATTGTTTTGATGAAAGCAAAATATCAGGTTACTGTTTAAGAAAATATCTGAAACCTGATGCAATACCAACAATTTTTGATTTTCCAAAACATTTAAAACCAACCACTAGTAAAATTCAAAAAGTACCAACAGAAAGAATGCTGAAAAAACAGATAGAGAAAGAAAAAAATGACAGTTTTTGAGAATACTTATGAAGAAAAGATGATTAGTACAAAGAAAAAAATGAGTGTAGAAGTTTGCATGGAAATTGAAGTCTTAATCCTGGTGTTAATGATTTAATTCAAAAACTGAAATCTAAAAGCAAATTAAAATATTCTCCATCATTGCGAACTTTTGCGTTAACATTGCATTTTTATTCAGCAAAAGCGTATTTGTCTTCCTCACCCAAATACTTTGAGAAAATGGTATAGTAGTATCAATGGACAGCCAGGCTTTACTCATGAAGCATTCTAAATTTTAAAACTGAAAAATAATGTATCTAACAAAAATTGTATGCAGTTTGATAATGGACGAAATGTCAATTCGAAAGCAAATTGATTGGGATGGGCATAAATCTTATGTCTTTATTAATTATGGAACAGGTTTTAATGATGAGTGTTGGTGTTGCTAAAGAAGCTTTTGTTTTGTTATTAGTTGCTATTAATGGACATTGGAAGATCCCAATAGCATATTTTTTAACAGATGGACTTAATTCAAAAGAGAAAGCAAACATTATTTCTGAATGCCTCATCAAAGTTCATGAAACTGGAATTCAAGTTATTTATTTAACTTTTGATGGTACAGCTGCAAATTTATCTATGATGAAAAGGTAAAGCTACAGTTACGCGGCTTAAAATAATTATATTTTTGCCAGGGGGTTTTGCTACATCGACTATCTTATAACCTAACTCGTAACGGAGTGCTGCTACATCAACTATCTTATAGCCTGCTGCTACAAGGAAGTGCTGCTACATCGACTGAGGGTTTGGCATGGGGAAGCAATCTTTTTTCTTTTATTATATCGATGTAGCAAAACCCTCTGGCAAAAAATATAATTATTTTAGGCCGCGTAACTGTAGGATTACCGATAAAAATTCTTAGTGCTGACTTTAATGACATAAGAAACCTGAAAACATTCTTTCAACATCCAGTTAGTGCAGAACCAGTATTTTTAATTCTGGATACTTGTCATATGTTATAATTAGTTTTAAAATTAGTTAGAAATTGCTTTGTTGAAAAGAAATTGCTAAAAGACAGTAATAATGGTATTATTAATTATGCTTTTACTGAACAATTGTATGAGCTTCAATCGAAAGAAGGAATTCATGCTGCTAATAAACTGAAAAAACACCATATTGAATGGAAACAAAAAAAAATGAAAATGAAATTGGCAGCACAAACCTTAAGTAAAATTGTTGCAGATGCTCTTGATTTTTGTGCAAACAAGTTAAAATTGAAAGAGTTCCAAGTTTGTGGACCAACTATCAATTTTATTTAGCTTACAGGCAAAAGTTTTGATTTAATAATCAGTCGAAATTTTATTGGTAAAAATCATAAAGCTCCTATCTCTTTAAGCAATTTGGAATACTGTACAAATTTTGTCAATATGATATGTCAGTACTTGTCCAGTTTGACAGACAGTGCTGATAGCTTAATTTATAAAACAAACAGAAAAACTGGCTTCATTGGATTTATATTTAGCCTTCAATCAGTAATTCAACTTAGCCAATACTTTATTTTATCTTCAGAAAGCCAATTTAAATTCTTGTTGACATACAAACTGAGTCAAGATCAAATTGAAATGTTCTTTAGTGCTATTAGAAGTCAAGGCGGTTTTAATAACAATCCATCACAAAACAGTTTATGACAACGTATCGGCGTTTGTTAGTACATCACTCATTACGCAACATAAAATTGGTAATTGTTTAGCTCAGGATGCTACAGAAATACTTTCTGTAACAAACAGAATTGAAAATCATCAGGAATGTAAATTTAATGACGATGGTTCAACTTTATTTATAGCTAATGAGGATACTACACCAGTAAGTATTATGGAACCATCACAATTGTCTGAATATTCTGAAGAAGTAGTGAAGTGTATAGGTGGATTTGTTAGTAGAAAACTAAAAAGATCTATTAAATGTAAAGCCTCTTACTGATGATAATTCACAAAGTTTACTTGTTGATCAAAAAAGCAGAGGTGATCTTCTTTATCCATCAAAAGATGTTATTGTAATTTGTTCTTTTGTTGAAAAGTTTATTAGACATCAAGTTATATATGTATAAATACTTAAATATGCAACAAGTTATATATTTATTAGTTATATAGTTAGAATTTTATAGTATATAGTTAGAAATTTATATATATATATATATATATATATATATATATATATATATATATATATATATATATATATATATATATATATATATATATATACATATATATATATATATATATATATATATATATATATATATATGTATATATATATATATATATATATATATATATATTTATATATATTTATATATATATATATATATATATATATATATATATATATATATATATATATATATATATATATATGTATATATATATATATATATATATATATATATATATATATATATATATATATATATATATATATATATAATTTTAAGAAAAATACTGGCAAGCAACAAGCTGTTTCTTTAAATTGACCCTATAGTTAAATAAAATAGTCTCAAAAGTTGAGAGCCTTAACTCTAAAAACATCTGAGTCAGGCTGCAATATTTTTTATATCCAAAAAACATTTTTGAACATTTGTTATAGCAATATCGTAGGTGCGCTAATGTTCTTGTGCTAAAACTGTTCCATAGGGAAGCATTATATATACATATACAATGTGATTGGAATAATCTTACTTTGACTAGGCTTGAACACCTGTAAAAGCGCCTTATTAGCATATTTGTTCGAGTATATAGATTTTTTATCTCTTTTTTTATATCAGTATCATCTGCTAGATCATTTTTCACAATATGACCAAGGTATTTAAAGCTGTCAGCAAATTCTAGATTGCAACCTGCTACACTCAATTTTAGAAATGACAACGACACAATTTTTGATTTTTGCTTAGGGTTAAAAACCATACAAACTATCTTCTTTGTGTTAAAAGACATATTAATTAATAAGACCTCGGTAATAATTGCATTCAATAATTTTTGTAGAGACAACCATGATGGAGCTATAATTACTATGTCATCAACATAAGCAAGAATATTGAGAAAAATCCCTCCTATATTGCAACCAATCGCATATTTGAAATTTTAAATACACGATTACTAATGTAAAACCTAAATAGTAACGGTGATAAAACACCACCTTGTCGCACATTTCCACCATTTCCTATACTAAAAGCAGGAGATTTAGCTTTCTGCCAATTAATACACATTCCTGGTTGCTGTACCAGAATGCAAGCAGACTTACAATATTTTTTGGAATTCCTTGATCTAATAGGTTACAGAACAGAAGCCAGTAATCAACGTTATCAAATGCTTTATTAAAATCTATAAACGATGTAAACACATGACTACCTCTAGATATGTAGTAATAAATAGCTTTCTTTAAGTAATTTGTGCATAAGGTTGTAGAATGCTTCTGTTTAAAACCAAACTGATAATCATCTAAATTGTCTGGTATATTTATTTTTTGTAACAAAATATTTTCAAATATTTTGGATATAGCTGGGGATAGTGCAACCGCCATGTAATTGTTCACATCAGTTAGGTTGGCCACTTTTCACTTCACCAAAAGAATAATCGAAGATTCACAGAACTTGAATGGTAAATATCCATGTCTTAAACAGAGATTAAAAAACATACTAATTAGAAAATGTAATCTTTTTCCACCATATATAAAAGCTTCCATACATATACCATCAGGGCCAGTTGCTTTCCTGATTTTTGATTTTTTATTGATGCGCTAACATCATTGACATTTATGTTAATATCTAAATTACCTTGTGTAAGTAGCTGGATTTTCTCAGCAAAGTGGTCTTTGTACTCTGTATTTTCTATAGAGTTATATATTGTTTGAAAGTGATCTCTCCACATATAAGCTATGTCATTATTTCCCAAGGCTTCCACACTAGCAACGTAACTCACCGCTTTTTTGGTTAGTGATACGATTTATACTGCTCCAAAACTTTATTGGATCTGTGTTATAAAAATTTTATTTGCTCACTATGTCTCTTACAGTGTCTCATAGCAATTTTAAAGTGGCACGAGTACTCTTCATTTTCTCAAAAAGATCACCATATTTTAGCTTCCCATGCAAAATCTATAGTCTAAATGCATCTCTAGCAATATCATGCTTGTCTTTAACAAAATTGTTCCAACCAGGAGTGTTGAATTCAGAATTTATATTGCTGCCCTTGCTGTGTGGTATAGTGTCAGCCACAACAGATTGAATACAAATCATGAGGTCGCCATAAAATAAGTCTATATAAACATCAGCCCTATAGGTAACTCCTCTGTCATCAGTAAACAAGTTAAATGGTACATATATAGATTGTAATAAGTTGTCTAACCTTTTCTCATAAAGGGATAATGACTTGTCATTACAAGTCTGCCATTTAGTATTACTACCAGACAATTTCAGATAAGGATTGTTATTTTTTATTTTGTTTGTATTTTCCAATGAGCAAGAAAAAGAGAACGTTATTAGTTTATGATCTGATGCTATAATATCTGTTAGAACTGAAATATCTATTAACAGATTATCAATTGTTGAGCTGCACATACTATTTTTCGCAGCGAGATTTGAGAACTCATCAAAAAATCTAGACCCTTCTTCACAATTGAAGTCGCCAACATTAATATGAATAATATCTGCCTTAGCTATAATAGACTTTATTTTTGAGCATAAATCAATGTAATTATGGAGACTATGCTCATCGTTATAATTTGTTGGCATGTATACATTTAGTAACAGCATAGGACCAATTTAAGACAAGTTTTAGACACGAGATTCTGGATTCGTAAGATTCAATAATTTGAATACTTTTAGCAAGATCTTTTCGATATAATACGGCTATACCACCATATGGTCTTCCAATCATTATATCGGATGAAATATTTACAGCAGATAAGCCAGTACCATAAAACTCATTATGAACATTATTTAATAAACCAAGCTCATAGGGCAATAACCAATGCTCTTGGAGCAAAATAAAGTCATATTCATTATACATGTTCTATATAGCAAAAACACTATTTTTAAACGAGCGACAGTTGAAGGAAGAAACTGATAAGCTATTATTGTTGGTCATTTTTGGGCTTAAAATATCCTCTTACAAGTAGACCATTTGGCCAGGCTTCATTTAACATTAGACAATCTACTTTACTTTTTAACTGAGAACGGTCAACAGAAACAGATATATAATATGAAGAGTATCCAGGATATTTAGACTTTAACTTTTCACATTTTACAGAGTGATCATTTTCAATTTGCAAAATATCATAGGTACAATCAATAACATCTTTCTCTGTAGTTAGAGGATCTAGTATTGAAACAAAAAAACAAACATTTCTTTTAGACAGGTCGTTCAGTGTAGGTTTAAGTCGCTTATTGGAATCAGAAGAACCTATAATAAGATTATTCGTTTTAAATACCTTTTTCTTTATCGGTTGTTTTCAAATACCATTTCTAACATTATCTGAGGATAATTGACGTACTGATGTTTCTGCTTGTATTTGTATAGGTTGTTCTTTTGTTAGGTGAGGATAGTCAGCATTATTTAGAGTTTGACTGCTGTTAAAATTTTTATAAGCATGTTGAATTTGGTTTTCATTGGCCGGTTGACTTTGGTTTTTATTTAAAACATGGTGGTTCATTGTATTTATCATAATTTTCAATTCATTCTGAAAACTCAAAAATTGTTTTACTTCTAATCGAAGATAAGTAACCTCCTGGAGCAATTCACTAATATCAATATGTTCTATTCCAACAGGGGGCAATCTAGATAAATTCACTGCATAGAAACTAGGCAACTTATTATTAGGGTCTAGAAGCACCTTTAACAAATCTTCCACGGATTTCTTACACTTGTCACTTCCATGTCTTTTTACAATACGCTTTTCAGGAAGAAGTTGACACATCACTGCTTTGGCTTCAAGTATTTCTTCCTCATTAAAGTTGCAAATAATTTGAACATTTTCATCAAAACTTAATACATCAGATTTATTTTTTAAAAAACAGAGCAGTTCACTACGAACAACGCCCAAGGGGCTTTCATAATAATATATATATATATATATATATATATATATATATATATATATATATATATATATATATATATATATATATATATATATATATATATATATATATATATATATATATATGTATATATATATGTATATATATATATATATATATATATATATATATATATATATATATATATATATATATATATATATATATATATATATACATATGTGTATGTATATATATATGCATTTGGTCGCCCTTTGCTGGAACAACACCCTTAAGTCGCTATGTATAACAAACGGCAACATGTCAGATAACCTCAATATTTGCATTGAACTATTGTCTAAGTCGTCCTTAGGAGTCATGTCTCACCAGTTATCACGTTATTTAACTGGTCCTTTGGCCAACCCATCAAATGAATTGAAGTTACAAGCTACAAGTGCACCCCTTCATAAAGAGAACTCTTGGCAAAGTAGATTCTTTTTTAAAAAAGAGCACCAAATGCAGAGATAACTTTTATTGACAGTATCTCTAAAGTTAAGGCTAACCACTCTGTGGATTGGCTTCTTACTAAAACTTTTGAGAAGAGAGAAAAGCTAGTCTTCTTTTGCATTAAAAGGGGTGTTCAGGCAAGACAAACTGGTAAAGAAAGACAACTGAGAAATGAAAAGGTCTTGATTTTTTAATTGTTTAGCTTTATTGAAAAAGGGCCAAGAAGAGACATGAAAGGCAGAAATAAACTAGGCAAGAAAATAAAACAGAGTTTAAAGGAAGGCTTGACAGCAGATGATAAAATTTTTGATTCTGTAGCTGGACACCTATGAGAAATGTTACACAAGTTTTTTGAAGAAAATCTTAAGTCACTCGAAGGTATGGAGATTGAACATGTCTGGAATGTGCCTAATTCCGATGTTTTTTTTAGAGATAAAATTTTAAAGTTGTCTTGTCCAAAGAATAACTCAGATAAATTTAAACGAAAATAAATGAACTAGAGGAAGAGGCAGAAGATTCTAAATTAAATTTGGATATTATCTTGACAGAAATGGTTTTAGAAGATTTAGTTTTTTGCTAACCTGTTAATTTGTATTTAACATAAAATATTTATTTTGTACGAACTACTATTTTATTAGGTCTTTATTTATTTCCAAAAATAAATTTTTCATGTCAAATTTTTTTTGTCAGTTCCCCTTCCTTCCCTTTGATCGGACAGGGGGTCTGCATATTATTTTCCCTGCCCTTAGTTATTTAATTTTACTCCCGCATTAAGTTAACATAGAAGTTATTAATTTTTTTTTTTTTTTAATTTTACCCCCTATCTCCTTTCTCCGTCATCCCTCCCTCTTCCCCCTCCCCCCCCCGGCTCACTTGCATTGTCTTTCTAAGGAATATTTTATGGATGACTCATTGAATACTTACATTTTAAGTTAAAAATATTGCATCTTAAGTTAAAAATATTCTTAAACTTATTAATACATAGTAATTTAAACAAATTTTTAATAACAGTAATATGCTTTATAACACATATATTATATTGCATATTACTTTTATTAAACCACTGTTTACGAATCTCTATAAAAATCGTTTTGCCTCACTCAACGTCACTTCTTCAACGGTAGCTCGGCAGCAAAATATTTTCCAAAATTATAAGGTCAGACATGTGTACGCTGTATCCAGTAATTTATATATCTATGGTGTCAATTCGTTCACATTTAACTTGTATTCATTTACTGAACTAACGGTTGACTAACGTGAGTGAGAGTGAGTTGAAACTTGCTGCATATACCTAGCAGCTTAAACTTACTGCATATACTTAGCAGTAAAAGTAGGCCTAGGCCTAGGCCTACTTTTACTCTATGTTATAAAATAAATATACGCACATCAACATTTTACTATTTTTTCCGTCATATAGGTAATTTTTGCAAAAGAGGGCCCCTAATATGTCCCTATTACTTAGTCCGCCACTGGGTACAGTACAAGAAGAAGACTTTTCGGGTTCCGGAACTATTTTGAAAGCAAAAAACATTTTTATGTGCCACCAGTTTTATCATATCTCCACGAAGAATTGTTTTTCTTCGTAGAGATTATAACCGATTGGTAGATGCGACGACAAATTTTAAAAACTTTATTAACTTCATTATCAGAAACAACCTTTATTTTTGTTTGCTGATTAGTAAACAATAACAACTAATTATAGTTACAAATAATAACAGTATCAAACAGCACCGATTAAAATTTATTATTAAAAAAATAAAATATTAAATTAAGATGCATAAAAAATATTTCTATCGACGAAGATGGGATTCGAACCCACGCGGGCAGAGCCCAATGGATTAGCAGTCCATCGCCTTAACCACTCGGCCACCTCGTCATATTTTATAATTTAAAATATATGTTTATCTTTATTTTTAAAGAATGTGAAACATAAGTATCCCATTTTTCGAAATCAAATTTGTATATAAATTAATGTAACTAATCTTATTAATAAGAAATGCGCTCTCATCAACCGTTTTTTGTGAGATAATAAATTTTTACTTGGGTGGCCTAATTTATTTTGTATTATCTCGTCCGTAGAAACATTTTAAACATAAAAAAATACTTTAAGTAACTATAAAAAAATATTTTAGGTAATTATAAAACCAGTGCAACGCTAAAATCTATTTCTTTAAGACAACTGTTTTTAAAGCTGCTAGTTTCTATTGACAACAACAACAAAACGTTCAGGTAAGCAAATCCAAAATGTTTGAAAGTCTGTTATTTCAACCTTCTTTGCTCTGAATAGTTTTTAAATAATTTTGCTCAGGCCCGTACCGTTGGGGTTAGTTGGGTGCGATTGACTCCCTTTTTATGCAAAATGCCTTTTTTAATTTGATGCCAAAAATTATTTGTAGACTCTTTTCGATGTCAAAATATTTATTCAAAATTTTTATAATAATTATTTGATTTTTATGAATCATTCTCATCCCAGCTAGCACACTTACATTGGGCCAACGTAAGTAAAACCATCGCGAACGTCGGCTCTTTTTTTCCAATGCAAACCAACGTTGATCCAATGTCATTTAGTTAATAATAAAATTATTACCGACGGAACTAAAAACATCTAGCAAGTTTACATTGGTCCAAATGTATGTGAAAACATCGCATAAAGTTGATTGTTTTTACGATCTAAACCGAACGTTGATCGAATATATATATATATATATATATATATATATATATATATATATATATATATATGTATATATTAGGGTGCATCCAACGCCCCATACTTTCAAAAATTGATCTGTCTCTATTCTTAAAACTTTCTATTGGTACTCACATTTGTACTCAATACCCATTTTCTAACAAGGTTAGAAAATGGGTATTGAGTACAAATGTGAGTACCAATAGAAAGTTTTAAGAATAGAGACAGATCAATTTTTGAAAGTATGGGGCGTTGGATGCACCCTAATATATATATATATATATATATATATATATATATATATATATATATATATATATATATATATATATATATATATATATTCGATCAACGTTCGGTTTAGATCGTAAAAACAATCAACTTTATGCGATGTTTTCACATACATTTGGACCAATGTAAACTTGCTAGATGTTTTTAGTTCCGTCGGTAATAATTTTATTATTAACTAAATGACATTGGATCAACGTTGGTTGATCGGCGTATAAGCAAACTTTGGTACTCACATTTGAGTACAAATGTGAGTACCAAAGTTTGCTTATACGCCTATGCAGTATAAAAATAGAAAAAATATTCGGAGAACAATAAATTCGTTTATGTAAACGTTGTTTACACAAATATAGCTATGTTTCACGAAAATTTAATTAAGTAAATATAGTAAGATATTTGTTTGATGTTTTAAAACTTTTTAGGGAGGTCTTTTTTTTTTCAAAAACGACCACCCGCAAAAATTTCATGGTACATCCCCTGTTGCTTGAATTAAGATGAGAAAATGCAGCTAAACCTTTTTTCGAGAGAAGGTACTGACAAAATTTTAGTATACTAGTTATTGTAACATTTATTCTCTAATGAGGTAGAGATTTTAAAACACAAAACATTTTTTTATAATCCGAAGTTGAAATACCCTCAACAGTAACATGTTATTTTCCATTGTTGTCTCATCACATTGAGCAGGTTTATCAGCATGAAAATTTTTTGAATTCATTAGATTAAAAAGAGTATTATTTTTATCAATTTTTTTGTTTCGTCAATAAGAAGTCAGTATAACAGTTGACTGTAATATTTAATTCAAAAAATGCTCCAAGAATTTCGGTGCATGACGGATAGAACTGCATTTACATCTTTCTATCTTATACAGCGTCTGAATGTGATGCCATGAGACTATATTTAGAACTTAAATTCTAGAAATGGCATAATGGAGAAGGCATTTTCTCTCAGTGTTTGTTAAATAAAAATTGAACTTTCAAAATGATTGATGCACAAACAATAATAATTGTTTAGAATTCCAAAAAGTTTTCAATCAAGATCTTCTCTTTCACCTATAGAAATAAGAACAATATACAACTTTCATATTTGAGTAGTGAGTTAATCATTGAAATAACTTGATAATTATCATTAGCAATTCCATTCGTATTTGTGCAGTTAGTTGCAGCATAATATGAAGGCATTTCTGAACAACAAAGAGTATTATTTATTAGAGAATAACGCAATATTAAACAAAAAACTTTGCAGAGTTTCATGTTTGTTGTTGTGAACTTATTTCTATACTACCAGGACATCCCATAATGCCTTGTGCATACAGTTGCACTTTTAATTATGAAATATAAAAGAGTTGACAGTGCTTGGTACATACATCAACGATCTTGTAGCCTGCTGCCGCATTTGAAAACCGCCATATATATATTTTTTAAATATATAGTTGCTGTTCATATAATGAAAAATATAATTGTAAATAAACGTTTGCATAAAAAAAAGTGGATTTATAAAAAACAGGCAGCGGCTCAAAGAAGATACGAGTGACTAAAGTCACCACAATCTTTTCATGGAGCCCCTATGTGGGTTTTATAAGTTAAAATAAAATAAGATTTGAAATCAACTGCTGTTACATTTACATATAAAAATTAGGTGTTAGTAATTAGTTTTGTTGGTTGAGTACTAGCCCATGAAATATTGGAATAGTAAATGAGACAATCTATTAGGCCAAAATATACTAGTTTCAGACTTTCTGATATTACATATAGACAAATTCGGTAGACCAAACCAATTATTTTACTAATTTTTGATTGAATATAATTTATTTGTATATTATTGAATATTATTATATTCATCAATAAGAATTCCTAAGGATTTTATTGAATCATTTTTACTAATTATCATTTTACTAAGTATCATTTTACTAATTATCATTTTACTAAGTATCATTTAAAATCAAGTCGGGTAAATTTAAAGGAAGTTTTTCGTCTTGTAATTTTTTATGGAATAAACTATATTTTGTTTTGTCTACATTGAGTGAAAGTTTAAAGCCTTAAACCAATCATCGACGTTTTTTAATTCAAATTTTATGTCAGAATTCAGTTGATTGATGTCACTGTTTAAAAGGAAGAGATTCGTCAGCGAACATTATTGAGATAAGCTTTCCTGATGTATTATTTAAATTATTTACATAAATCAAGAAAAGCAATAAACCAAGAAATGACCCTTGTGAAACTCTACATAAAATTTTAAGTTGTTTTGATTCCTTACTAACAAGATATTGTTTTCTTCCAAGGAGGTAGCTTTTTAATCAATCATAGGTTTTATCTATCATTCCGTAGTATTTTATTTTTTCTAAAAGAATGAGGTGATCAAACGTATCAACCGTATCAAATACTTTTGATAGATCATTAAATAATCCTAGATAGAAGTTATTATTTTCAAATCCTTTTGTAATTTAGTTTTTTGTAATTTTGGTAATTTTGTAATTATTTCAATTATTGCGTGTTCAGTTGAATGGTTTTTTTGAAAACCTAACTGTTTTGTGTTAAATAAATTATTTTCATTTAAATGGTTATAGATTCTATTATAAATTAGGCGTTTAAATATTTTTGAAATTAAAGAAAGTACAGATACAGGTCTATAATTAGAGATTTCAGATTGATCATTATTTTTGTAAATTGGATATACTTTTGCCAACTTTAGTGCGTCACGAAAAATCTCTTCTTTTATTGAAAGTTTTATAATATGGATATAATAGAAAAAAATATATAATGTTCTTAAATGCGGCTTTTTTTAATTAAATCTCAAGTGACCAATAAATCTCCAACTATAATTTTTTGTATTGAAAAAATTTTTTCAATAAAATTTTTCTGAATTTAAATGAATGACTTTTACTGACAGCTTTTGTTAAATAGGTTTATTCATTCATGGTCAAAAATAAATTGGAAAGCCACCATATATATATTTTTTAAATATATAGTTGCTGTTCATATAATGAAAAATATAATTGTAAATAAACGTTTGCATAAAAAAAAAGATTCTAATGAATCAATCAAAAAATTGTTTACATAAATTTCAAATGGATTCTTGTTAAATCTATTTTAATAATATAAGATATGCCTCGAAACAACTTACATGCAAAGAAAAAAGAAAAACTATACACCGAAGAGCAAGTTGCGCTTGCGGCGGTTAAAGTACAAAGCGGTAAAATTTCACTTAACAAATCTGCGAAATCATTAGCATACCAGTAGCAACTCTTCACAGGCGTGTCCGCGGCATAGGTGAAACAATTGGCTGTCGCTCACCCAGTGGGCACCGGACCTAAAATAGTCGTCTTTTGAACGTTCAAAAGACGTCCAAAACGTTCGAAAAACGTTCAAAAGTGTAAAAGACGTTTTAAAGACGTCTTTTTAACGTCCGTGCCCACTGGGCAAGCATGAGATATCAAAACAACTTGAATCAGTTTTGGTAAATACGCTCATCAAATTACCCGATTGGGACTTTCTTAAAACTTACATTTACGTCATCACACTAGTTACCGACTACTTTTTTTTAATGTTTTTTTTTATTATTAACATTTTTTGTCGTTGTTTACAAAAACAAACTAACAAAGGCTTTTGAAAGAAGATCATAATAATCTTATCATTAGAACCTTTTACATGTTTTTAACATCAATACATTAACAAGACAAATTTTAATCAATCGTGATTTAAATTGGAAATATAAATCAAACCACTAATGTTATACAGTATGTAATAAAAATTCTGATCTTATCGCCAGAACTTATAAAAACGCAAATATATAAATACATATATAAATATATATATATATATATATATATATATATATATATATATATATATATATATATATATATATATATATATATATATATATATATACAAAGTAAATACAGTAAGACTTTTAATAGGCAAGAGAAAATACAACAGTCTTACTAAAATTAAAAAGACAAATACGTGTTTGTTATAAAAAGTATTTAAATATATCATCAATAGATAAAATAAAATTTTTAAGTTTACTTTTAAAGATCGGAAATGTATTGGATATATCAAGACTAGGTATAACAGTTTTATTCCAAAGATAAGATGTAAATAAAGCATAAAATGTTATAAACATTGAGCTCGTAAATATTAAGTATTTTCATCTCCATAAATAATGGTTTGGAATGAGTAAAACGATCCGCAAAACTAATCAATCGAATCGCATGCTTCTGACGGCGAAAAAGGCATTTTAACGGGTGATAACTAAGTTTTGGCACAAACTTGAACTGAAATATAATGTTAGAAATTTTATTTTAGATCTATTCAACACATAATAATATTGTTAATTAAGTCTATCATAAAAAAATAATAATGAAAAAATATTTTTTTCATTATTATTTTTTATGTTAGACTTATTTATTTTTTTATGATAAATAAGAGTCCAGATCTTCTTATTTTATCTTGAGTCCAGTTCTCCTTATTCTTGAGTCCAGTTCTCCTTATTTTATCAAGCCTTTTCTTGACTGATAAAACATGGTTTTGTACAAACTTTAAGTCCATATTGCCAAGGTATCTAACTATCTTTTTTTCTAACTCAACAAGATTTTTTGCCGTTTAGTTGCTCTTGGAAAATTCATTTTCAAGCTTCCGGCAAATTTGCTGGGACAAAAGGTATATTCTGGTCTTCCAAAAATGTAATTACCTTAGAAGCATAATGAGCGGACGCTAAGTCAGGCCAAAACCCATAACCACCAGCACTATAATTTTTTTTAATAAACAGAAGGAGTTTGTTATTTAGAATTTCACAATAAACGTCTTGGTTGATCGCATTTCCAGATTTTTGAAAAAAAGGTTTTGTCAATCCTTTAGGTGATATAGCAAGCCATACAAACAACTTTTGGGGATATTTTTTTTTTGAAACTGTATTTTATTAAAGTCATCGGTGTAGAAAGTGTCATTGCCTGGCTGATCAGCGTGTCTCAAAGTAATGTACGATTCATCATCGATTAAAAAATCACAATTTCCATCATGCTGTAAAAGTTGTCTGCATTTCGGTCTAGCTAGCTTTTTTTACTGTTCAGTTCGAAGTGGTCTTTCAATTTTTTTTCTATACTTGATGTTAGTATGCATTTTTAACAACTTGTTAACATATGGTTGAGAGCATCCAAATTTTCTAACAGCTGCTTCTTGAGAACGTCCTGATCTATGAACATATTTTTTAGTTTTATAATGTTACTTTTGGTTGCATTTTTACTGGACGACCATTGGCAATTTTTCTTTTTAATCTACCGGTTTCTTTTACTTGCTTGATCCAACGATATATATACTACGTTTTGAGGCTAAAGGTCCGATAAAACGCTTTGCAATTTTATTTGATTCTATTTCAGGATTCTGAACAATGAATTTGCACAATTTATTTTTTATAGTCTCGTAGTTTGCCATTTCTTGTAATTTGAAAAAAAAGAAAAGTAGTAAAATTTTTTATTAAACTGTATAATAAAGTACATGAGCTTCATTTTAAGTAATTTACAATGTTTATAGAGTATGTAGTAATAAAATTATAATTTTTTGTATTGAAAAAATTGCAAATGGAAAAGAATTCATTTGGTTTTATTAATGTTAAGAGTTAACTTGTTGCATTAAAACCATTAGATATGTTTTTAAGTTCATCATTTGTTGTAGAAAAGAGTGGATATGTCATTATTAGTCAGGAATAAGTTGGTGTCGTCGGCAAACATGGTACTCAATAAGTTTGAGGCTTTATTGAAGTCATTTAAATAGATTAAGAACAAAAGTGGCCCTAAGGTAGAACCTTGGGGAACACCACAGGAAATATTTAGTAGATGGATTTGGTTATAGTTATTTAAAAAAACAAGTTGTTTGCGGTTTGATAAGTAACTTCGAAGCCATTTTATAGTTTTATAATTTAATCCGTAGTATTTTAGTTTTTCAAGCAGGACTTCATGGTCGACAGTATCAAAAGCCTTCGACAATTCAATAAAAACACCTAATGTATATTGGGATCTTTGAAAGGAATTTGAGATTTCTCGTACAAATTGAATGATTGCATGTTCAGTGGAATTATTTTTTTTAAAACCAAATTGACTATTATATAAAAGATTATTGGAAACAAGATTATTGGAAACAATTGTATACTCTATTGTACATAATACGCTCTAAGATTTTTGAAAAGGTAGAAAGGATAGATATAGGGTGATAGTTACTGATATTGCAACAGTCTCCTTTTTTCAAAATCGGAATAACTTTTGCAATTTTTAGTCGGTTAGGAAAAACTCATTGGTGGACAGATGATTTATAAACTTTAAAAAGAATATCTTTGAGATGATTAAAACACTCGATAATTATGTTACCACTAATTCCATTAGCTCCGATAGTTTTTTTTTTTTTTTTTTGTTAGTGATTTAAGGGCGATTTCGAATTCATCAAGAGATAATTCTGAGTATATTTCTTTGGAACAGTTGCAATCATCCATTGGGTCTAAGAAATCATTAATGGCGACTGGGGTAAAGGGAACTTTATTACCTGATTTAGGGTCGATTTCGATAAAGTATTTTTTAAATTCGTTAAATATAGCTTTTGATTCATGAATACATTTGTTATCAACTATAATCATTTGGGGGAGGGAACCTGAGCATGTTTTTTGATTGCAACACCAAGGTCAATCTCATTTGCTTTGTCATGGTACACCAGGAAGAGATTGCTTTAACCTTTTCATAAACCGGTGGAGTCATAGGTTGAGCATAAGAGCCATAGGCAATATTTTATTGCTTAGAGCCGCTTCTTGCACGCAATATATAGTAGCAAAGTATTTCAACACACTGCAAAGAGAATTTGACGTAGTGGTAGCAGGTATCAACGAAAACACTCCATGTCATTTGTGGAATTTGATGAAATTGGCTTCTCCAGTGATCAAGGTAAGCAAAATATAGTTTTCCGGCGTGGTGCAAAATGACCATTGAAATTTGTTGGCAACAATAACAAAAATCCATTATACAGTTGCATTTATGAAATTGAATTAATGCTGCTGGTAATCGTCTTGCTCCATAGATTATTTTTAAATAAAAAAAACGTCTGTACAAAGATTGGTGTTTAAGTGGTCCAGATGATGCCACATACGGTATATCTCCATCCGGATTGATGGAAAATAAGCAATTTGTGCAGTGGCTCATTTTGTGAGCGTGTATGTTTCCGCCATTAAGAAAATTCCAGATAATTAATTCAATCTAACTTTATTCATCTAATTATATTTCTCTAATTTTACATTCACAAAAGATTACATCAATCTAATTATTGTTATCTAATTTTAGGTAGTCATATTTTAGTCGTAGATGGACATGTGACACATGTCACTTATCGGATCGTACTTATTTGCATCGAAAATAATATCTTGTTAATTTGCTTACCAACTCACTCGTCACATATTCTGCAGCCACTTGATGTCAGTGTTTATTGCCATGTCAAAAGAGTTTGGCGCGAATTACTTCAATAGTTTTATGCAGAGACAAAGTTCAGCAAACTATCAAATGAATGTTTTTGTCACCTGCAAAAAAAACTTTTCAGCTCTGGTGAAGTTTTTACACGTACTCAAATAGTCACTGGGTTTCAGAATACTGGCTTGTATCCACTGCATATCAATAAATTCAATCAGTCTAAGTTGCAAATTGCTAAAACGTTTCAAACACCGTCATCTGAACCTGAGCCTTCATCATCTCAACAACCAGAATCAATGATAATACCATCACTAATACTACACCAGGAACTGCACTATCTCAGCCGCTGCTGAATCTACACCAATATCTAGCATCAGCATATTTCACATAGCATCAGTTTCAAAGTCACCTCAATAGTCTGCAAACAACCTTCAATGTTGTAGTTACTCCGGCTATTCAAAAAGAAATTCAAAAAGAGATTAAAAAACAACTGCAATCAACCCAATTACTTGCAGCAGCTTTGCAATGAGTGAATGAGTGTTTTGTATCCAACACGTTGACACACAAAAAAAGAAAAAATTGAGTTGTGCCAAGATTCAAAGAGTAATGTCTCAATAAACCTGAAATACTTGAAAAGTTTAAAGATGCTAAGAGCAAAAAAGCAGCAAAGCAAGCTAAAAAATAACGTTAGCTTAACTCTAATGGCGAACAGCAAATAAACCAGGCAACAAGTTTAACGAAAATATTAGCTGCAAACCAATTTAAGTGTAAAAAGTGCCTATAAGTTTTAGACGATGCTTCAGCAAGTCAAATTATGGAATAGTACCAGTGTAAAAATTCAAATTGCAAGGTTTGGCTATGTCAAACAACTGAAAACTCAACTCAACCTCAAGTACCTCTAAATGGCTTAACATCATCACAAGAATAAAAATTTTATTTTATTTAATTGATTTTTCAATTGTTACTATCGGTTGTTTTTTCAATTGTTGTTATTGATTGCTTTTTGAATTTTCAATAAAGTGCGTATTTCATTCTTCCCGAATGTCAGTGTAGAGTAGGTACCAGCATCATTTGGTATTAAGTTGCTTCAAGCTGGAGTAGATAGTTTAAAAGAAAATAAAAGTTAACTCAAAAATAAAAAAATTTCAAGTTAAATTTTAGCTATTTTATTTGAAAATTAAGTTTCAAAAATCAACATAAATAAACCACTTTAAAGACGCCATTTTTTGTAGAATTACAAAGAAATGCGTCATTAAAAATATACAGTGGGCAAAATAATTATCCGTACATTAATGAAAAATATGGTTTTTTGAAAAAAGCTCTATAACTTTAAACGATAGAAAAAAATAAATTAAAGCAATAGATAGCGCACAAGAAAACAAATAAAAACGATACACTATCTTTAATTTTCTCCTGACAATTTAAATTATAATTAACTTAGTTAAAAGTTTTAAAAATTTTAAAACCAAAAAATTGTCCGTACATTTGATTCAAAACGTAAAATTTTGTTTATAAATGATTTTTTTTAACATCTTGTACTTTTAGGTTAAATAATACTATAATAAATAAAAATAAACCTTTTCTTTACTACGTGGCTATGATGGAAGCAAAAAGAAAAGAATATAGTGTTGACTTACGTAAACGAGTAATTTTTAATAGGGAAAATGGATTATCAATCAGAAAAGTTGCAAAAATGTTGAAAATACCACCAAGCTCTGTTCAATATATATGGGAAAAGTATTTAAAAACAAAATCAGTGGCAAATAATGGTGTACGAGGCAGAAAAAGATCAACAACGCCAAGAGTTGACAGGTGCATAGTTGGGAAAATCGAGCAGAATAGAAGAAAAAATGCCGTAGAAGTATCAAAAGAGCTGGAAAATGAATTAAATATTAAATTATCGCCACAAACAATTAGGAACAGACTGCATGAAGCCAATATTTTTTTTTACGGATGCCTCGGAGAAAACCATTCATCAGCATAGTGAACAAGAGAAAACGGTTGCAGTGGGCAAAGGAACATGTTCTGAAGGATGAAACTTTCTGGAATATGATTATTTGGTCAGACGAGAGTAAATTTAATTTATATGGAGCTGGTGGTGGTGCAAAAGTTTATAGAAGAGTCGGAGAAAAATATAATGTGAAGTGTTTGAAGGCAACATTTAAATTTGGTGGTGGAAATGTTATGGTTTTGGCTGCATGAGTGCGTCC
Organism: Hydra vulgaris; assembly: GCF_022113875.1. NCBI lineage: Eukaryota > Metazoa > Cnidaria > Hydrozoa > Anthoathecata > Hydridae > Hydra > Hydra vulgaris. Next base: position 31,359,587 of record NC_061165.1, read on the forward strand.
GGTGTTGGCAAAATTGAATTTATTTTATTGATGAGAAAATGGATCAACACTTATATAGATCCATATTAGAACGGAATTTGGTGGCTTCAGCAGAAAAATTAGGACTTGGAACGGAATTTATATTCCAACATGACAACGATCCAAAACACAAAGCTGGATCTGTAACCAGATATCTTGCTGCAAATGGCATTAACGTGTTGGATTGGGTTGCACAATCGCCCGATTTGAACCCTATAGTGGCAGAAAAAAGAATGAAAGATCGAGCTCCAAAGAATAAAAACGAGCTCAAAGAATTGGTTTTAGATGTTTGGTCATCAATTAATCAAGAAATTACGTCTAAACTCGTCTCATCAATGAAAAATCGTTGTAGAGCAGTTATTAAAGCTGATGGTGGTCCAACAAGATATTAATTTAATTTTAACTAATTTTAATTTAAAAATTAACATAGTGTACGGACAATTTTTTTGTTTAAACTTTTAACTCTTTTCAAATAAACTTATATAACTTTTCATATATTAATATATTTTTAACTAATACACTTAAAATTACTTTAATATTATAATATTTCTTTAAAAACTCTTAATTACAACTATCTAAATACTTTTAAATGTTGTTTTGATCAAATATAGACACTTTTCATTAATGTACGGACAATTATTTTGCCCACTGTATAAATGTAAACAAAACTAAAACTTTCAATTTTTCGGTTTATTTATTTTTTTCTGCATTAAGTTAAAGTTTTCAAGCTAGAAATTTAAATGTTTTTTTTTTATAACTTAAACACAAAAATATTATAAAATATTTTTTGATAACTGTCTATCTAACCCCAAATATATTGCATCTACGTTTTTTTTAAAACTATTTATTTACATAAATTTTTTAATTTTTTTTAAGTTGATTAAGGTGCCCCAAGAAGTCCTTACGGTCTTATCACAGAGCACCACCAAAGAGCATTTAACAGGAAGTTCACGCCTCCTTCTCAACCGATGTCGCAAAACTTGCCAAATTCATCTAATTATATGGCTTTTATGTAAAACTACCCATTTTTGCAGGATCCAAACATGTCTAAAAGATTAAAAAAATTAAAAAATAAATTATTTACACTTCATTATATATGAAAAAACACGGGAAAATGTTTTAAACCAACATTCTTTTTTTGAATTTGTTAATTGTAACTTATTCTAGTTTATGTTTTATAAAGAATTATATGTAAAAAAAGTAAATTAAAATACGATAAAATCTAGAAAACTTGCAACTTTCAAATTTTTCACGTTATAATTTTATAGTCTAATAAAGGTACTCCCGCTTGAAGCAATTGATTTTTCTGAAAAAAATTGAAAATCGCTGGTGTCTAGTGTAGAATCGAATTTTTTTTTAATCAAATAAAGTTTCATAAAAAACTTAAAAAAAAATTATTTGATTTAATATTTTTAAATACAGCTCAATATTCTCAACAACTTTGAACCTATTTTACTCTATTTATTTAACTCATTCAAGATTTGTAATGGACAATAAATATCAGTTTTATTGATATTTATTCTTTGAGGTAGTTCCCATAATATTGCTAACCACATCCCATGTTTATTTCACATCAAATATATTTTTTGTAATTTCTTTACTAAAATAGTTTTTTTTAGCTTTCTTAAGAAGATTTTCGTAAAAGCATTTATACTTTTTGTAACTTTTTATATTATCCTCAGTTCTGTTTTTTATAAATTTATTGCAAAGTTTTTTTTTTATATTTTAAACATTTTTTAAGAGTTTTATCCATCCAAGGATTTAACATTGTTTTTTTTTAGTTATTTTTAATTTATATGGGCAGGTTTCGTTATAAATATCAAGAAATGTTTTTTAAGAAAATATTAAATACTTTGTATTATCACATTTAAAAACCTGATTCCACGTTCAGGGCCGCCGAGAGGGGGCCACTGGGGCAGTTTGTCCCGGGCGGTAGATATCCAAAGGGCGCCAAATAAAATGTATGTACCTAAAAAAAAAAAAAAAAAAGGTCCTTTATATATAATATAGGGAAATTTGATAAATAAGGATGCCAATCAGGACTGCTGTCCCAGGCGGCGTGACAGCTCTCGGCAGCCCTCTCCACGTTTCTTGCTGTAGTTTATCAGAAAGATTATTTTTATTAACTTCTGATAGGTTGCGTTTTTTTATAGCTGTAACACTTGAATCCCCGTTGGATGGACTTTGAAAGGATTTATTTTAACGTATATTGGCAAGAGATCACTAATATCAGTTTTAAAAATCTTGTCTCATATGACGTTTCGATATGATTGTTGAAAAAGATATTACTGATTGCAGTTGCCGAGCTTTTTGTTACCCTAGTTGGTGTATTTATAACTGGTAAGATGTTATATTTAAAAAGCATGTAAAAAAAAGATTTTGTTTTTGGATATTTTTTATACGTCAGAGCGTTCAAATTTATGTCACCGGTAATATACAAATTTATTTTACTTTATTTATTTTTGAGACTGTATTTTTTATGAATTCTTCAAACAATTTAATTTTTTTCACTCGGCGGCCGATGTACGTACCCAACTCCAATGTTTTTATTTTTGTCACTTATTATTTCAATAAAGAGACTTTTATAATTAAGATTTGACAAGCTTAGTTTATTTTTTATTTTATATGAATATTTGTTCAAAACATAAACACCAACTCCTCCTCCGCTTTTATTACTTCCTCGCGGTTGACTAATTAGTTTATAATAATGCAATTTGTATAGGTGTATTTTCTCTGAAAGAGATATGACGTCAAACCTGTAGTTTATAATATTTAAGAATTCTTTAAACATGTTAAAGTTTTGATTTATGCTCCTAATATTTATTTGTAGTATAGAAAATGAATTTATTTCTTTTTTTCCTTTAAAATTAAAAGGATCAAAATACGGTGTTTTCATTAAATTTCATTGAGTTTTTTTAAAAATGTTTGTGTTATTTATTAAATTGTCTTCAAATATGTCAAAAATTATATTTTCAAAACCTTGCTGAAAAATATTATTCGAATCCATTTTTAAATAAAACAAGTAAAAAATAATTTACCTATACATATATTAATAAATTTATTATCCTGAGGTATTACATTTTTTGTGCTTTCACAGTTTATTTTGACGAAATACATCGACTGAAGGTTTGGTATGGGGACTGCAATAATAAAAAAGTCTCCACTCACGAGCATTGCTGGATTAAGAAGGGTTGGTCTTTGGGGGGCTAAAGCCCCGGTTTCCTCAATTTTAGGGGCCCTGAAATAGTTTTAAGACATTTTTTTTAGTCATTTTTAACAAATAAAAGGCACACACAAAAGACCTCCAAAATAAAATAGCCCTGGGCCCCGAAAAGCCTTAATCTGCCACTGCTCACGAGAAATAAAACTATTATAGAATTACCGGTAATTTGATATTTAGCGCCTCATGAATCATTTTAAATTTAATCATATTGGATTATTTAATTTCATGTTATAATATGAAAAAAAAAACTGTTAAGGCTTAAGCGCATAAAACTTAACAATGACCAATTGGTCACTTTTAACTATGTTTTAAAGTTTCTTATCGTGATGTTGCATAGTGTTTTGGCTATGTTTTAAAGTTTCTTGCCGTGATGTTGCAGTTAGAGGGAGTTTGTGTAGAAGGAGCAAACCTATAACCTTCAAAATTTATATGGTCATAATTATTAAACGCTAAAAGATTGTTGTATGAAATTCAAAACTTCTTAATTAAATTTATTACAAAATATTATATAAAATATTTTACCAACTAGTTGGTCTTACATATAGGGTAATTGTGACCAATATTTAAAAGGTTTTTTTTGTTCCCCAGCTCCAATCAAGTTTTGTAAAATAGTCTGACTTATGCTTTCAAAACAATAAAACCAGAGTCATGTCATGTTATGTGAAATACTTGTTGCATCAAGTATTTGCAAAACACATGTATGAATATATAAATATATGATAACTACGATACTTTTGTAATTAAATTCAGTCGATGATTACGATACTTTTGTAAAAAATTTCTCTTAAGGGCAGTTTATAAGTAAAAAACAAGTTTTTTTAAAAAATTAATGTTCCTAATGTTGTACTTTTGAAATTTTTAATGTTGTACTTTTGAAAGTTTTACGACTTTAAAATGTCATTTAAAAACATTACACATTTAACTTTTGATCAAAACAATAAATTTTGATAAATATTCATACTTGTTAATAAAAATTGATTCAGGAACCAATTAAGATGAAACCTTATATAATATACTATAATATATACTATATATAATGTAGGAGAGAGTTGCCGAAATTAGAACAGCGCCTTAATTGGAATACTTGCATTGATTTTTGAAAAAAAAAAAGAATATATTTTGCATTTTTTTAGTAAAACGCATTACTTTCTAAGTTTTGACACATTTTGAAAGTTATTTCTCAAAAAATGCGTTTGCATTTAAAGTTTGTTTGCGTCATTTTTTTTCAGCAATCTAATTTTGTGTTCACACTATATTGATTGCGCTGGGTAAACTATGGTGCTACAGGTTATACCGTTTTTTGTGTTTAATTCGATGGGATTTAAAATGCAAAATAACAATAGAAACTTATCTTATAAGTTGCTGCAAGCATGTTATTGTAGTTGATATAACAAAATAGTCGAAAGTTTCCTTGATTGGAACATTGAAGTTTTCCTTACCTAATCAGTAATAAAATCCAAGGGTTGTAAAAGTAGTTCAAGTGCAATTAAAAATTACTTAGCAATAACCATAAACCTTAGAAATTATACTTTATTTAGTAATTTTTAATCAATAAATTTAGATAACGTCATAATAGTTGAAGATTTATACAATTTATTGTTTGTAGACTTTCAATTTATCAGGATAATACTGATCCTATAATAAGTTTTGAATTAACTGATAAATTTTCACTGTAAAGATGAAAATTATTTTTTACAAATTTGTGTAGATTTTACTGGATTTTTTCTTTTAAAAAAATAACCCGTTCTGATGAAGGAATCAAAGTGTTCCAATTTAGGGAACCAGTTGCCTTGGTTGGAACAAAATGGTAACTTTGCAAAAACAAATTTATTTCCAATAACAGTACAATCAATTAAGTCAAATTATGGTTAAATGTATAGTAGGGATGTCTGTTTATATTAATCAAATCATAAATGTTTTCATAGCTAAGCCATTTTTGGGTAATAAATATTTATTCCTTAAGTGTTTCAATTAAGGCAACTCTCCCTTCCAATTTATAAATTTCTATATATAATGTATATTTAATGTTACAATTTACTTATATATAATACACTATGCGTATACGTGTTTGTTAGTGCTCGGATAATAAACATACTATTGAACAAGTATTAAACAAAGGAATAAATAGATAAATAAATGCATTTATAAATAAATATACATAAAAAAGTAATTATAAATAAAATGCATTTGTATTGAATGAAAAATATTTTTACAAAAACTTAAATGTATTTAAACAGCAATTTAAATCTATTTATACTGTAAAATCTTTAAAGCCATATATTTGTTATACAATGAAGTATGCAGAACCGTAGCTAAGGTCTGCATAATTCATTGTATAGCAATTTTGTATATGTAAAACTATTTTGGGGGAGTACTGCCCCCTCCCCCATTAATATAATCTTTGTTCCTACGGGCCTGGTATGGATAGAACTCCTTTAACATTTTTGTAAAAACAAAAAATTCATAACTTAATTAACTTTAAAGAACACTCGTGGCGCAGTGGTAGCGCAGTTAACTCAGAAACAAAGGATCCAAGGTTCAAATTCACCTATGTTTAGTTTTGCGATATTGGTTAGGAAGGAGGTGAGAATCTCGTAAGTGCGAGCTGGCATAAGTGCGAAACAGTTGCAAAAACTGGAGTATGTGTGAATTCGCATAAGTGAGCCAAACGAATTTGCAAACTTTGGCATAAGTGCGCCGAATAAATTTGCAAACATTGGCATAAGTGCGAACTGGCAAACGTGCAAGCTGAAAAAAATGCGAAGCAGTTGCAAAACCTGACGTAAATGCAATCCGGCGTAAGTGCAAATTAGCATAAGTGCACCAAATAAATTTGCAAATATTGGCATAATTGCAAACTGGCATAAATGCAAATTGGCATAAGTGCGCCGAATAAAATTGCAAATATTGGAATTGGCATAATTGCGAACTGGCATAAGTGCAAATTGGCATAAGTGTGCTGAAAGAACTTGTAAAGATTGGCATAAGTGCTGTTTTCAAATTCTTTTGGCGCACTTATGTCATTTTTTGCAAATATTTTCGGGGCACATATGCTAGTTCACACATATGCCATTTTTTTTGTTTTTTAATTTTTAATTTAGGTGCCTCTAGAAGTCCTAACGGTCTTGTAACAGAGCGCCGCGGAAGTGCCTTTAACCAGAAAGTTCACGCCTCCTTCCTTACCGTGACGTGAAATATGTCCAAAGCTTTATAAGCTGGATCTCCTGCTTATAAAGCAAGTGCTTTAACCTCTACGCCACGGCCGCACTCATGCCAATATTTGCAACTGCTTTGCACTTATGTAAATATTTTCAAATTCTTTTGGCGCATTTATGCAAATTCGCACTAATGCCAATGTTTACAAATTAATTTGGCACAGCTATGCCAGTTCGCACTTATGTTGACTCGCACTTATGCCAATATTTGAAAATTCTTTCGGCGCCCTTATGCCAATTTGTATTTAAGCCAATGTTTGCATATTCTTTTGATGCACTAATACCAGTTCGCACTTATGCCACGTTTTGCAACTGCTTCGCACTAACGCTGGTTCGCACTTATGAAACTTGCACTTATTCAGTCGCCCCTAAACATAATATAAGCAGCACCGGCTTCGCGGTCGTTTGCTACACGAGGGCGGCGAATAAATTAGGGCGGAAACTTCGTTATTTCATATGTTGTAATTTTGTAACAACAAATTAATTTTTTTTTTTTTTTTACTTATTTAAAGCTTTTCTCACTATATTGTTTGTAAATTAAACATTTCATCGAAATATTTTATTTTTCAGTTTGATTTGCTATCATTTCCCTTGAAATTAACCAGCAAATTAACAAATTTATCAGGGGCAGCCGGAAAATTTTTGCATGACGGCGACACGAAAGTTAAGGCCGGCACTCAATATAACAATGTATAACTAAAGTATAACTTGTGTATATTTTGCTGATTTATTATTGTAATAAAAATGTTTATAATTTTATATTTTGGTATATAAATAAAAATCAGTTATTTACAAATACAGTTGAACTCATATAGTTCGAATCCTCAATGAGTCTTAAAATATGTTCGAATTAAATGAGTTCTTGATTTATAGGAGTTCTATTGTAAATATTAGAGATTAAAAGGACCAAAGAATTTGCTCGGTTTAAATGATCTTTCAAATTATAGGAGTTCGAATTACAAGAGCTCAACTGTAGTTTCTACAAAAAATCATATTTTTTAATTGGACCCGATTAAAATGCTGGCCTCCCGGTTGTGTAACGTTGACCCCGATGGCCTTAGTAAATAAACGATATCTTTAATGTTACCTTATTTGCAAACGCTTTATTTTCTTTTTAAAACCAGAAATTGCAGTACGATTTTTTCAGCTGCGTTTTTGTTCGGGATAGTTAAGGATCATTTCCTGGTTTGACTTAACCGTAGATAAGCTTTTTTAATAACCGCAAAACAAACTAACTATTAACTAAGAGTGATTTGTAGATGCTATTCCAAATACCAATTATATCCTAAATCCGACTGAAGTTTAACAAAGTTTATGCGAAAGCATTTTGGTGATAAAATTTAAACATCAACATTCCGTTTCAGTTTTTCTGCAGACCGTTTAGCTTTGCAAATCTTGGGCAAGAATTAAGCTCATAAAAATAAAGTCAACAAAACCAATGTGTAAATATATTCACACATGTACCATAGGTTATGGGTATTGTAAATCGGTCACTAAGTCTGCATGGATAGTAATTTGAATAAACATTATGACAAGCGCTAACCTTTTATCTCGATTAGAGTATTTACAACGTATGGTAGAGCTTACAATACAGTCATTAAAAGATCTTAGAAATCCATTAAAAACAGACACTTCAAACTTGATACAACATGAGAAATCTGAACTTGAGGTATAGTTTCTCTAATTTCTTAACTCATAGGCTGTTGCTTGAGCTGTTATTTTTGCAACGTATAAGAAATGTTAAATAATTGTTTTTTTTATGTATTATTACCTATAAAATAACTGAGGAAAAATCAAGCTCACTACCTTTTGAGACAATTTTGAAATTTTACTTTGATTTTTAATCAAATTTAAAACTTTTCTAAAAATTGAAAAAAGCGAGCAATTTTTATTGCTCTCAATATGATATAATACAGTTCCACAATGTAAGAACTGCAGATCAAAGATGTTATTGATATATGATTACATACCCATTATGTAAAAGGTGTATAAATGTTGTCCTTAAGCTTATCATTTACTGTTCTTTCTTTAGTCAAAAATTGATATTATATAAAAAAAAAAGCAAGTGCAGATAAATACTTTTATAAACACAGTTGTACATATTATAAGTTATATGCTTTATTAAAAAAAAGTCAATGTTTTCTTTCAATCATTGTTCTTCAATAAGCTATTCTGTATTTAATATTTAATCTTTTAAAATTATTATTTATTTATCTCATTTTTGAGATAACAGATTAAAAAAAATTATAATATAGATCAATTATATTGTTGATTAAAGTTAGACTTGTCTTTTTAAATTTATATACATTAATAGTCAGTGTCGAATTCATTTAGTATTAAGTTATTACACATTTGAATTGTATTTTTAATGTGAGCTCTAACCATAGCTCTTTGACTGATGTGTGTTTATATATATATATATATATATATATATATATATATATATATATATATATATATATATATATACATATATTTATATATATACATATATATATATATATATATATATATATATATATATATATATATATATATATATATATATATATATATATATATATATATATATATATATATATATATATATATATATATATATATATATATATATATATATATATATATATATATATATATATATATATATATAAGGTACGAGATTTAGTGAACTGAGAATAATGGAACTTTTTACATAAATTTCTTGCAATAATAAATAGCTGTTTGTTCTCCAGAGAGTTGTTCTTTTGAAAAAGATGAAAAAAATGATTATGATTAGATATAGCAGCTGCACATGAGGGTGAAAACCACGGAGTAGACGAGTAGGCTTGACTTAGAACTGACAAGAAGGAATAAAAGCATCTGTTCCTGCCTGAATCTATGAAGTTATGTAGGAGGCATACTTTTCAGCTGAGAGGAAAAAAACATCAGCCCAAGGACCATCAAAGACAATCACGAAAAGAATCTGAGTCAGCTTTAGGGTAGTAGTTAGTATTGCTATGATAGGGTGAGTTAGAAAAGGAATTAGAACCACCTAATAGAGAAAATGTAAAAACTGATCACAAACTAGGATCAGAGACCAGACAAATCAAGGTAAATGATTAGGGTTGTCAGGAAAATGAGCCACAAAGTTAACTATCTGAGTAAGAGATTGAGAAATGCTCAGAGTAAAGCCATTCAGTGTGATAGGCATTAAAATCAGCAAAAACAACAATATTGGCAGAGTGGTAAAGAGAGAGGGCATAGTCAATTTGATCAAAAATTAAATTTAAAAGAGTGCAGTCTTGGGAAGAAGGAGAACGATAAAGAACAAAGAGAAATGTGATAGAATGAAGAGGTGCTAAGCGGAAGCACATAAAAAAGTGGTCAAAGAATTCGAACCTGATTTCATGACAAATAGGTGAATTGATGCGTATGTATACCCCCAAGCCAAGTATGTGACTATTGGAGTCCTTGGGAATCATAGTTTAGTACCTATCAACACTAAGATCAGAAGTAGATATAGCAGAATTTAAATTAGTCTTGCTAAGAGCAATCAAGTCTGCTAATTTTTGCAAGAGGTAAGATTCAACTAATGGAAGGTTGCTTCACAGACCACGAATGTTAGTAAAAGATATATTAAAACAGTTAGGTGGTGAGGATGTTTGGAAACCCTATTAACAGCTTGCCTCAGAACTATTAAACTGAGTTTTAGAGCTGTATCTCATGAGATTACAGGAAGAGTTGCATTATGCCATTATCAAGTGTTATCAAATTATCATAGTGCCATTATCAAGGCACAAAAACCTATGAGGAGAGTCAAGAAGATCCAGCATTCATCATCTAAGGTAGGTAACAATGTAACACAGATTTACATCAATGCCAGCCTAATAGATGAAGAAGGGGTTCAAGGCTAATTAGCAAGATTATTCTGCTTACCTATAAAGTCTTTGCCTAGGAGGCCTCCTACAAGACAGTAGCTGGATGCAGTTAATGTCTGCCCAGGATAAGTATTTTTATCAAGTTACCCTCTCTAATCTTTATTCAACCAACAACCCTTTATGCACATGAATTTTAGTTAAATGTAGTTAACATCTTCCTAAAATTATTACTTTTATTAGGACACCATCTATAGCCTTTACTCAACCAAATGCCGTATAGCAGGTGATTTTTAAGTCAGAGTTTGTTTCTCCTAGCCTTTGCCTAAATATATATATATATATATATATATATATATATATATATATATATATATATATATATATATATATATATATATATATATATATTAGGGTGTTTCAAAAAAAAGGTCATGCCTGAAAAAGAATAAGAGTCATAGTTAATTATCTGCCCAGACCATGATTTAGTACTAATTTTTTTTTTCTTTAGTTTTTGAAAATCCTAAGAGTCCCTTCAGGGGATAAAAGGGGCAATTTTTAAGGCGTTTTGTACCATTTTTTAAACTATTTGTAGGAAGTATTAAAATTAATATTATTTTTTTTTTTTATATTTATGTTTGTAAAGATTTATTTAATCAAAATAAAATGGGCTCTATTCTCAAAAAAAAGTTTTAAACTTATAAAAATTGTTTCAAAAAACCCTAAAATCCATAGTCCAAAGTACATAAGTACAAAACATTTTTTTAAAATTCCTAAAACTTATAAAAGTACATTATATTTTTTATTTATTTTTATTTATTATATTTAATTGATTTTTCAATTAAAATCAGCTTTAGGGATTATTATGGAAAATTTGTTAAAGAGAGAGCCTGGACAGGGAAAGGGGATACATTTTTTGTAATCAATAGTCAAAACCTTATGGTTTTTACTCAAATTTAAAAATTTTGAATAGATAGTAAAACTTTTTTTTTTAAATTAAAACACAGCAGTTCCAGTAAATTTATGATACTCTCTATTCTTTCTTTAAAAATTATTATTAACAAAAACATAAGAACCTAGACTTAATTTGTTTTAGAAACTTTTTTGTAATTTGTTTTTTCCCTGCCATTTTGCTTTTTTTCATAATTATTTGTAAAAAGAAAGGTCCCCTGTGTTTTCTTCTCAGAATATGCTCAATTGATCTTGAGCTAACTTAACTGCCATTTAACAGAAGTGATTAACAACATCAAGTCCCTTGACTGTTGCTCTAAATTTTAGATAAAAGTTGTTAAGTTTCCAAAATTCTAGTGGAGTCTTCATCAATTGAGTTTCTGCTTTTCCATTTCTAGACATGTCAAAAACTAGCCACAACTTGTCTGTTGGTAATGGAGTCAAACTAGGAGGCTTATTTTTACTGAGGCTTTTCAATATAGCTTGGTCCATTATCTGGTGCTTTAAAGGAAAACTGTCACTTGGACATCTTTGTAAACTGTACAGTTTTTCAGCCATATTACCACTTTTTTTTTTTTTAGGTGCCCCAAGAAATCCTTACGGTCTTATCGCAGAGCACCTAGAAAGAGCATTTAATAGAAAGTTCACACCTCCTTCCCAACTGATGTCCCAAAACTTGCCCACTTTGAACCAATGGATCTTACGTTTCTGAGACAAGTGTGCTACCAATACGTCACGGTTGCTCAATAATTTTTTATTTGCTATACATATAATACATTCTTTATCTGCTAGAGCAAAAAAACTATCATTTAGAGTTCTTCTAAAATATTTAAGATCCTCAGTCTTTTTAAAAATCAAACAAATCTGTATAAAACTATAAAATCTGCATATTTGTATTCTTGATAAAGAAGACAATGAACAAAAAAATATTTAAAATTTTAGTGTAGATAGGGAATACATATAAACCTTTACAGTATGATCCTACTAAAAGTGTATGTACATCTGTGAATAATACCACTACATTATTAATAAAAAAACTAATACCACCACATTATTAATGAATAAACTGCTAAAATGTTGAGACGCCACAATCTTCTTTATTTTATGGCCTTCCTAAAATTCATCAAAGTACTACAAAATATAATAATAAGTACTGCATAATATAATAACACATAAAAGTAGTATCATGTATAGAAAATATAAAAGATGAGGTCAAACAAAGTATGTCTGAAAATAGTGCTTAAAGGCCAAGATTCCATCCGTCAAACCTTTTAATTTGTCTGTAAACAAACTTCATATCCTAATAAATAATATTAATTAATATTTTGAATCACTTTAATCAAAAGTAAGCTTACTAATTTATTATCAAAATATTAAAAGACAATATACCTGTGTTGGTGCCAAGGAACCTAGCTTTGCTTTTAGAAACCACTATGTATAGAAAAGACAAACAAATAAAGCCATAGCAGTTATTTCTTCTTTGTATTGCCAGTCAGGTTTTTAAATTCATTCATTAAAAGATACAGTTTTAAGTAGTATAAATCTTTTCCAATAAATCTTAAATTGTAAACTGGTCTGGTAAGTGAGATTTAGTCCTATTTCAGGAGCTATTCTAGGAAAACAATTTGTGTGGCATTATCCCTATGCCAATGCGCGTTGTAAGGTTACATTGATGAAAACATTGCCAAATAAAGGCGTTTTTATGCCAAAAAAAACAATACTTACTAATAAAATGAAATAAAAAAAAATCTTCAAATTTTGAATTTGGGTGGCGCTAAAAAACTTGCCCAAATATTTCCAAATTGATCAAAGACAATGTATTTGTTTCCTAGCCTAATTCATCTCTGGTGTAACTAGCAAAACTTAGATAATAAAAAGATAAACCATTCTTATATAACTCTGCTGATAGATTTTTATTTAACTTTGATGTGCTTCTTTTACGTTTTTATACAGAACACTTATATCTTTTATCTCTAGCTCCAAATCTTCATTTTCTTTCACCAAGCTAGTCTTTTAAGAAAGCAATATCTTCTTCCTTGTCTTTCATTTTTCTCATTTTATCATTTAATATTTCCTCCAACATAACATGATGATGTTCTCCAATCCAAAATAATTTATTAATTTGCTCTTCAAATAAATGTCTTTCATTTACTTCAGCAAAGTTTGTTCTGTATCGTTAATCTTTTAATTTCATCTACTCCTTCAACAATTTCTCAATTTTTATCTTGGAAAAATATTAACAGTATAAAAGGTTATGGATTAAAATGATTTAAAACTCATTGAAGAAAATTACCTTTTGTATTGTTAACACTTTAAACCTTCAAGTATCTACTTATGGTTCTAAGTTTGGATCGATCAAACGCACAACCAGGCACAAAAGAAGAACTTTTAGTAGGATAGAAAGAGGACAGAATTAATATTCAATTATCTCTTTAGCAGTTACAAATTTCTTTGCTGAAAGTTTTTTAAATAATTTTTTAACTAAAAATATTTTATCCTATCTAATCCTTAAAAAAAAATCCAAAAAATAAATTTATTGTAAAATTAAAAAAAATTGTTATAAAAACATATTATTTACTGAAAAAATCTAAAACTTTATCCAAAAAAAAAAAAAAAGTGTTCGGTATAAAAATATTTTTATTTGTTAAATGCTTAAAGATAATAGGGTTTTTTGAAATAAATTTTATAAGATAACATTTTTTTTAAAAAATAGAGTTCATTTTATTTAGAATAAATAAGTTTTTACAAACATAAATATATTTTAAAAAAATCCAAAATTTTAATGTTAAGATTTTCTACAAATAGTTTTAAAAATGGTACAAAACGCCCATAAAATTTCCCCTTTTTGCCCCCTGAAGGGACCCTTAGATATTTCAAAAGTTAAAAAAAAGAAAGATCTTTAGTACTATATCATGGTCTGGACAGATAAATAAGTTCAATTTCTCTTGGTTGTAAAAAAAGGTCACCTCGCAATTCAAATTATATTTTGTCATTTATTTAATCTTGTTACTGCTACTACTAATACATGTGGCTTTCCTGCAAATCATTTAAAACTTTTATAGATTAGAAGTGTTTAGAACTTTAGAACATTCTGGAAAATAATAGAATATTTTAGAAGACTTTAGAACATTCTAGAACAATTTAAATCATTCTGGAACAATTTAGAACATTCTAGAACAATTTTAAATATTTTAGAACATTATAGAACAATTTAGAAAATTCTGGAATATTCTAGAACATTTTAGATTATATATAGCTGCTCATATAATTTTATAGTTATTACAGAAGCAACACATGGCATCGTGCAAGCCTAGCGATAGTAGCATTCAGAAGAACAAGGATGTGTGGACCAATAATCTGGTAAAATTTGAAGACTCTCATAAAAGAAAAAGAATGAAATCTCTTTGGAAGAATATTCACTGGAAAAAAAGTGCAGAATGGCTCTCCAAAAGCAAATTATCGGATGCTACTATTTCCTTGAACCAAAAATCAAAGGAAGAAAGGAGCGAATAGCAGAAATTTCCAAAGAAGTCACCCAAATTGTGGAAGATTAAACTGAATTTTCCTCATGTATCTGATCAAGTAATAAGAGCAAAGCTTGATAAAATACTGAAATGTTATGATGAATCTATCAAGCAGGGAAGCTAAAAACCCCTTGATGAAACTTTTGATATTACTAAAGAGGATGGAACATGGATATCTTCCGAGGACAAGCGATTGTACCATCTCTAAGTGGAAAAGGAACAGTAGGATACTCTACAGGCCAAGCGGCCAGTAAAGAAATGATCTATCCCTCTAAAAGGCAAAAACTTTCTAATGAGTCATCCAACTCATCATCTTACTATCCTGGTTTTAGTGATTTTGACTCTGAGGCTAACGACAGCGAATATGAAAACAATGAAGAAGAAGATGAGACAACTCCTACACCAAGCAGAAAACATCATAAAAGCAAAATTGCAGTCAACTTGGTGACCTCCACAAAAGTATCAACACACAAAGCTGCTAACATATGCAAGCAATTGGCTCGTGAAGCATTGACATCCCAATTCCCAATCAGCTGTTTACAAGTCAACAATCAAAGAGGCAATCAAGCTGAAGGAAGAAATGGTTGAAAAGTTGCATATGGAAAGTTGGTCCTTACACTTTGATGGCAAGTACATCGGCAGAATGGATTATCAAGTGGTCGTCCTTAAAAATGAAAAAAGAGAAATCAAGTTGGATATCCTTGGCTTAATAGATGGCAGGGCTTCAACTATTGCTCAAGAAATTTCTAAAGTCCTCAATGAATTTCACCTATGGAATTCAATACATTGCTGTATACGCTGGTGGTATCTGCAACAATACATGATTGTTGCAGATACCACCAGCGCTAACTTTGGAAGAAAGAATGGTGTTGTTGTAATATTCCAATGAATATTCACAGAGAAAGGCATCAACAAACCTCAGTTTATCAGTTGTCAACACCATGTATTAGATAGAATCCTCCGTTTGGTGATGGATGAAGAACTTGGAAGTAAAACACAATCGCCAAACATCAAATATCCATTTGTATCTCAACTGTTGAAGGAGTACGAACAACTGAAAACACAGTTTGATAAAGAAACAGAAGTAATTCTCGAAACATCAGGCTGGAGAAATGATATGAAATTTTTGTTTTATTTCACTCGAGTGTTCTGATTTTTTGAGGAAAATGGACATTTTCCATTGATCAGGTTCCAGAAAATACCCAACATCAGCAATGCAAGGTGGAACTCCAGAGCTATACTAGTGATCCTGGACTTCATTTTAATTCCTTCAACAAGGACAGTTCTGCAGAGAGTCGATTTATATCGTATGGCTGGGCAGACCATTGGTTTACAGATCAACTGTACAACAAAACTTTACTAACTTGGCTGAAATACTGAATCCATACAAAAAGGCTTGAAATTCTTTGAAAAATCACTGGAAGCGAGAGCCATCCATACTACAGATACCCAGAAGTAATCAATGCACAGAGGGTGCAATCAAAGTAATGGAGGAAATTTAATCATCATGCAAAAAAAATAAAGACAAATTGCACCTTCGATTCCTTCTGTGCAACAATCAAGAGCAAGGTGTGAGTCATTGTTGGATTGAAAATTTATTATATACATACATATATATATATGTATGTATTAATATATACATACATATATATATTACATACATACATATATATATATATATATATATATATATATATATATATATATATATATATATATATATATATACTTACATACATACATACATAAATACATACATATACATACATACATACATATATACATACATACATACATACATACATACATACATACATACATACATACATACATACATACATACATACATACATACATACATACATACATACCTATGTATGTATGTATGTATGTATGTATGTATGTATGTATGTATGTATGTATGTATGTATGTATGTATGTATGTATGTATGTATGTATGTATGTATGAGGGCAATATATATATATATATATATATATATATATATATATATATATATATATATATATATATATATATATATATATATATATATATATATATATATATATATATATATATATATATATATATATATATATATATATATATATATAGCCCTCAGAATTAGGGTCAGCATTCAGCAATGCCAACTTAACCTGCCGAACTAGAAGTGTTTTAAAAATTGCTGACCTCGTTTCTATGTTTCACTGTTAAACCTTTGTATCAAATTTTTTTTGCCAACCTGATGGCATCCTCTTACAAACTAAGGTTGGCAAATTCTTGCCGACCTCATTTATCCTAATTCCGAGGGCTGTATATGTGTGAATTCTTTGGCTATTCTTTTATTTGCTTTTGTTTAACACCTTTACACATCTTACACCTCTTACACCTTTTTTTTTACACCTTTTTATCTAATCTATTTTCTCTTTGTATATTACCATTTTCAATATTCACTGAACTGCACTCTTTTCTGTTTTGTTTTTGATTAAATAGGATAAACCCTTTTTTTCAGATCTAACCCAGACCCTTTCAAATCTGTCAATATTTTTAATACTCATTAATTTGAACAGTTCAGCTCTAGTGACTTTGTTTGCACTATGGCTCAAAATTCATGCTATTTCTAAACCTGTTAACAAAATCAACTTACCTTAGCTATACTTTCTGACATGTTTTCCAGACATCACTAATCACTTGTTTGGGAGGGACAGAGAGAAAACACAAGTCAAATGTTTTTTGATTTGTGTTTTCTCTCTGTCCCTACCTTGTGCTCAGTTTTTTTTCTCTGTGTCGTTTAGGTGTTTTAGACCATGCTATAACTAATTGAAAAAGTATTCTCATTTTTCTACATCAGATGCTGCATCAGTTTTGATAACCTTGAGGTTGATTTTATATTATTTTGCAAGTTAATTGCATGGTTTTCTTTGCACAGATGCTGTTTGCAATTGGAATATTTTCCCCCATTTTTTTACAGTCAAATATTTTTTTATAACTGAGAGAAATGCAAAATATTGTTTAATGGTTTACCCCATAATATTTAGATTATAGAATGGTGTGTTTTATCTGAGCAGTTAAACTATAGAGACTTTGCAGAGTGTGTTTAATCATATCATTAACATAGTTAATTCTTATATTTTAGATCTTATATTTTGAAAATAATTTAAAACAAATAATTTATGAAATGTTCACTTATTGTATTTGTGACATTTTAAAGGTTTTTGTTACTTTTATCAATAATAGCAATAAACATGGTAGTGATGTAACCATAGTGATGTAGTGGTATAGCGCTTGCTTTGTAAGCTAGAAATTTTATGTTCAAGGGAGGTGAATACTACTGACACGTTCAAAAATGTGACAGTATTATATATAATATTCTTTAAGTTTTTAAATTATTAAAATTTTGCAGATTCAGTTTTGTTAAAATATTATTATTATTTTAATAATAAATTTGTTACACAACTTAAATTTTTTTACAGGGAAAATTGATGAAGTTCTTTGCTCAGCAGGTGGTAGCTAAAATAAACTTTGGTCCAAGTATTGTGCAAATCCAAAAAGAAATTTGTAATTACCCTCAGCTGCATCAGTTTTTGTTTGTTGTTGACATTGATGGAAATATGATTAATGTAATCTTTTGTATTAATGTTTAAGGGATTCTGAGATGCCTAGAAATGTTGTTATCATTTCACTAAAAATGAATAGAAGCTGTTCTAAATTACTTTTTTAGTTTATCAAAAATTATTTTTTTTTTTTAATTTATAAAAAATTATTATTTTTTTAGTTTATCAAAAATTATTATTTTTTTATAAACCAATAAAAGTAAAAGTAGTTTTTAAAGTTATATAATATTAAAAAAAAAAAATTTATAAAAAGTATGTTTTATAAAAAGTATAATATATTAAAAAAAGCAACATAAAGCTTCTTTTCTGGAAAAAATGCTATTTTTAAGTATTAAGGAAATAAATTTTTTACTTCAATTAAATATTTAGAATATCAAATTATTAATAATATATTAAAGATATAATGAGTAAAGTAAACTTTAAAATAGTTAATTCACAACTTACAATTATGGTTAAGACAACTTATTTGTGAAAGTTGTGTAAACAACAGCTTAAATGTGAAATTGCTTAAATGTGAACTATATTACTTTATAATTTTTTTTTTTTAAATCTATTGTTGTTAAAATTGATAAAAAATTTTTAATATACTTAGTTTAAAAAAAAGTTTTAATAGTGGTATAAAATTATTTTAATGTTTTAATTATGAATACATATTTTAATTATTCATTAAAAGATAATTTAAAAGTAAATAATAATAAAAAAAGATAATAGCCAATTTAAAAGTAAATGTAGTGGCAGACAGATTCTTTTATCAAAGTTTTTTTTTTATCAAATAAAAATATTCAACAGTTAGTTCAATAACTTCTTTTCCAATGTTTTATTATGAAGACAACATTCTCTGTACTTCAGGATTACTTTAGCTTTTTCTTTATTTTATTTGTGATTTTGTGAATTTATCTGCTTTTTTTGTTTGTTTGTTTGTGATCTATTAACTGTTTAAATTTTGTTGCAATTATTAAGTTCAAATTTAATACAAAAATGGAGTAAGGCAAATTTTGAAAAATGATTAACAGATGACTTTTTAAGCTGAAAGTTTATAGTTAGACATACATAATAAGACCATACAAAGAATTTCAAAATAGAATTTGTTAATATGTTAGTAATATATGTTATATATGAATATGTTAATATGTTAATATGTCATTTATTTTAAAATTCATTAATTGAATGAGTTTTAGGTGGCAGTTTAAAAAAAAATAAAAAAGACTTAGCTAGAGGTCAAACTTTTTCTTTAAATATTTTTTTTGTTTAAATATTTTTTTTGTTTAAATATTTTATTTGTTTAAATTTTTTTTTTTGTTTGAATATTTTATTTGTTTAAATCTTTTATTTGTTCAAATTTTTTATTTATTTAAATATTTTACTCAAATACTTTTTTTAAATAAATATATTTTTAAAATGTTTAAGTATTTAATTTATTTGAATATTTTTTTCATTACCTAAAATCAGTTTAGTTAGAAATCAAAGTTGTTTAGGTTAAACTATAAAATTTATTATGATAGTGGGTGCATAAAATTTATCATGATAGTGGGTGCATAAAATTAGACATAAAAAGCTAAGGTTTAATCACAACCTTAATGTTGCTTTGCCCTCAATTAGCGAAAAGATACTTTTAACTTCATGCTTAATCCATTGCTGAACTAGTTAAGACAAAAGTTGATAATTGTGTTTACAGAGATCTTTTTTTCCTGTTAAATTTGATGTAGTCTGAGAGATATAAAAATTTGATGTAGTCTGAGAGAAATAAAAGTTTGATGTAGTCTGAGAGATATAAAAGTGATCTTATTGATGCAATGAATGAATTTAAGATGTTGTACTTGGGCACCTTTTGTCATAAAAAAATCTTTTCAAATAAGTTTTAATAGATTAATAGTCTAAAGTAAAAACAAAATAATTTAGTAAAATTTTTTTAAATAATTTGTAATTATTCATGTAGCATACATTAAAAATTAAAATCAATTTAGTTTGTTAGTATGTCATTTGTATATATATGCCTTAATGCAGTATTTGTTTGTTTGTCTTTAGAAATTACTTGTGTTAATCATTAGTTGAAATGTTTCTGGTCTCTAATGTTAACTATAGTTCATTAGTCCAGTTTTTTCTATCAAAAACTTCATTATAAAATAAATATGTTTTTATCATTCATCGACTTCTGCCTTTAAAGCAAGTAAACATGTTTTTGCTTGTTATACACAATTTTTTTTTAAAAAAAGATTTAAAAAGTGGATTAATAATGATAAATGTCCAAATTCGAGATTTCAACATTTATAAAGAACTTCAAGAAAAGAAATTCAAAGCTCTTGACGCTTTAGTAAAGGACTTACTGAAGCGAAATGAACTCTTAGAGAAGCGTATATCTGAACTAGAAAAATAAATAATCAAAGTTCTAAAGTTTTGTTTAGCAGTCTTTTTACTGATAATAAACCAAAGATGAATGAGCAAGAGGCAATATTTTGCTGTCTCTGTTGAAACATTGGAAAGAGCAAAAAAAGAAAAAATTTGTTATTTTTTGGTATTAATGAATCGAAAAAAACAGATGCAAACAAAAAAAAAGACGACAATAAAAACGCAATTAATGAAATGTTTACAGCACTTAACAATGATAATGAGAAAATTACGCGTCATAATCGTTTTTATTCAAAAAATGAACAGCCAGGAATTATAATTGTCGAAATTAACAATAAACATTCTGCTCAAAAAATAATTAAAGAAGCTAGCAAATTGAGTAAAATTGATGAATATAGAAATAAAGTTTATATTAATCCTGACCTCACCTTAGCGCAACGAGAAAGCAAAGAATTATTAATCGCGGAAAGAAATAAATTAAATAATAATCAAACCAAAAATCGGTCCTTTCGATTCATCATTAAAGATGAGAAAATTATCAAAATTAAAATTATATATAAAATAATAAATTATATATAAAATAATAAAAAATAAATAAATTATAAATAAAATAAAAATGACTAACCAAAATTAAAATTTTTTTAAAAGAAATGTAAAAATTAACAAGTACAACATCAGTAACAATAATAATAATAACAATTATACTTAAAGCAATGGTTTTGAATCTTCAAAGTTCAAGGTTTATCCTGATAATGGTAACATGCAATCCAGTACAATCTGCTTCATGTCCTGCTGCCTTGTAGGAAACGCCTTTTTAGGCAAAGACTAGGAGATGCCAACTCCGACATGAAACACCCCCTGCCTTGGGGTTCTTGGTTGAGTAAAGGCTAGAGATAGTGTCTTGATAAAAATACTCATCTTGGGCAGATGTTATATGCATCCGGCTGCTGTCTTGTAGAAGGCCTCCTAGGCAAAGACTTAAGGGGTAAACAGATTCAATCTGTTGACCAGCCTCGCACCCCTTCTTCATCTATTAGGCTGGCGCAGATGTATTTTTAATACATTATTTCCAGATTAGGATGTTAAATGCTAAATCTTCTTGACTTGATGCATGGGTTTTGCTTGGATCTCTGTTTTTATGACTAGCCAACTTATTCTATAAATTCTATTATTTTAGAGCTTTACCCTCATTCTCCTAATGAGGGTAAAGCTCTAAAACTCAGTTTTATGGGTCTGTGGCCGGCTGGTACACAGGTTTTCTGAACTCTGTGGTAGATTTCAGAGAGGCTGATTCTATCTACAGCTGAAAAATATCAAAGTATTAACAGTGCCATGTTGCGCATAGATGGTGTCTCTGTTTGTACTTTTGATGTGCATTGCCAAGGCCACATTGAAGCCCTTTGTTACATCTTAGGGTTTATTAATAGTAATAAGGCAATAGCTTAGGCTATAAAACAGTGTACTGAGTACTATCTATCTTTCGAGTCTAGTTCTTTACCAAATTTAAATGTGAATAAAGTAACGAAAACTATAAAACACAAAAAACCACTGTCATCATGAAGTTCGCTAAACCTATCATTCACTAATATTCGTGGTCTTCGAAGTAACTTTTCTTCGTTGAGCCTTATCTCTTCCAAAGTTCACCTGACCTACTTGCTCTTTGTGAGACTAATTTGAGTTCAGCTGTCTCATCTTTTGATCTTAGCGTTGATGATTATCTTCCTTTAATTCGTAAAGACTCCAATAGTCACATGCTCGGCCTGGGCATTTACATTCTTAAGAATTCACCCATTTGTTGGGAAACTAGGTTTGAATCTAAAGACTACTCTTTTATGCGCTTTTCGTTTAGTACCACTTCACTCTATCACCTTTCTCTTTGTTCTATATCGCTCTCCTTCATCTCAAGACTGCACTCTTGATGTTATTTCTGATCATATTGACCAAGCCTTCTCTCTTTATCCATCAGCCAATATTGTTGTTGTCGGTGACTTTAATGTTCATCACACAGAATGGCTTGGCTTTAGTGTCAGTGACTCTGCAGGAATTAAAGCTCACAACTTTTCCCTTTCTCAATCCCTAACTCAAATAGTCAAGTTTCCAACTCGCTTTCCAGACAACCCGAATCATTTACCTTCTCTACTCGACTTATGTCTTGTTTCTGATCCTAGTCAGTGTTCAGTTTCTCCACATTCACCCTTAGGTTCCTCTGATCACAGTTTGATCTCTCTAAAACTTTTATCTCGTTCTTCTTTATCATCAGAATCCCCCTATCATCGTACATCTTACAACTACCTTAAAGCTGACTGGGACTCTTTCCGTAATTTTCTTCCTGATGGTCCTTGGGTAGAAATCTTTTGTCTTCCTGAAAAAACAAATATGCTTCTTACATAACTTCAAGGATTCAGGCTAGCATGGAATCCTTCCCTCTCGGCGATTCCAGGTCAAGCCTCACTCTTCATCATGGTTTTCCTCACATTGTGCTGCTGCAATTGCCAATCGAAACCATTACTTCCATATCTATCAGCAAAACAATTCTCCAGAAAACAGGCGTCTATTTATTACTGCTAGGAACCATTGTAAAAAGGTTTTGTCTAATGCCAAAGCCTGCTATTCTTAGGTCATGAAATCTTGTATCTCATCACAAAAATTAGGCTCCTGTGACTTCTGGAGAATCTTTAATAGTATCAATAATAAGGGCAAGTCTGTAATTCCACCTCTTTTGTATAATTCAGACTTAGTCACCTCACCTAAAGACAAAGCTAAGTTATTTGCTAAGAACTTTTCATCAATATCATCTCTTGATTCCACTAGTTGCGTTCTACCTGATATAGCCGTCAAACAGGTTGATCCATTGCTTGACATTCGTATTACTTCATCTAAAGTGATTTCCTGCTTAGACTCTTCTACAGCTTGTGGCCCGGACAACATACCTGTTATAGTCTTGCAGAAGTGTTCTCAGGAGCTATCGGCTATCCTTTAAAAACTATTCAACAAGTGCTTATCAAAGCAGCATCTGTCATCCCTATTTTCAAAAATTCAGGAGAGCGATCTGATTCGTCTACCTACTGTCCCATTAGTCCTCTGCCTATCATAAGCAAGGTTTTTGAATCTTTAATTAACAAACACCTAATATTTCATCTTGAATCTATTAATTATTACTTTCTGATTATTAATATGGATTTTGATCTTCTCGTTCTATGGCTGATTTGCAGTACACAGTAATAGCTGATTACTGAGGTATTATCGTGCATTAGATAAAGGTGGAGAGGTTAATTCCATCGCTCTTGACATTTCTAAAGCTTTTGATAAAGTTTAGCATGCTGGTCTTCTCCATAAGCTTTCTTCTTAAAGTGTATCTGGAAACATCTTTAAGATTATTGAATCCTTCCTTTCCAATTGTAGTATAAAAATTGTCCTTGATGGACAGCACTCTTCTTCTTATTCTGTAACCTCAGGGGTTCCTCAAGATTCAATCTTTAGCCCTATATTCTTTTTAATTTACATTAATGATCTTCCAGATATTCTCTCATCTAAGGTGGCATTGTTCTCTGGTGATACTACCATTTATTCTTGTTATGATAAAAAGCCAACTCTCTCTGATTGCTTGGAGAGGGTATTTGAGCTTAAAAAGGATCTCATTTCTGCTACAGCATGGGGCTCACAGTTGCTGGTGAACTTTAATTCAGTTTAAATTCAATTTTTTTCACCCAATCGTTATTGCAATAATTTAGACCTTCCTTATTTATGAACTTTAATGTACTTGATGAGTCATCTACCCTTCATTTTCTAGGATTAACTCTTATTTCTGATCTTTCTTGGAAACCATATATCAAATCCGTTGCAAAATCTGCTAAAGATGCATCTCCTTATTGAGGTCAAAACTTTCCTACTCTGGATTGTATTCTCTATCTCTATAAATCTCAAATCCGGCCTTGTATGGAAAACTGTTGCCATATCTAAGGCAGATCTACTAATGATGCCCTTTCTCTTTTAGACAAGGTGCAAAAACCCATTGTAAACATAGTTGGACCTGCTCTTGCAGCCAACCTTCAACCATTATCACATTGTCGTAATGTTGCTTCTCTTTCCCTTTTCTACAAATACTATAATGGCCACTGCTCTAAAGAGCTAGCGTTTCTTGTTCCATCTACTAAAATTCACTCTTGTGTTACTCGTCATTTAATTAAGTCTCATTTTTTTTCTTGACTGTTCCTAAGTGCTCAATAAACTCTTATTTGTCTAGTTTTTTTCCTCAAACATTAGTTCTTTGGAATTCGCTTCCTTTATCTTGCTTTCCTGATTCATATAATTTGCAATCTTTTAAGTTGTCTGTCAATTGTTACCTTGCTCTACAATCTTTATCTTTTCTCTTCCAGTAAGTTCAAACACTAATTAGTGGTTGCTTGCAGCCTTGTTGCAAGCAAAGATGTTAAAAAAAACAAACAGTAAAAATCATTTAAACAAACTAAAATGCTGGTATACAAACACAACTTCTATTAACAACTCAATTAAATTATCTCTTATTATTAGTGAAGTTATTACATTAAATATTGACTTAATAATGATATGCAAAACTTGGTTTCAACATATGAATGATACATATGAAAACAGTTTTGTTACAACGTTAAATAATTGTTTTCTTTTTCAAATGGTTTTTAAACCAACTTTTCAAATATACAAGATTAAAGAAAACATTTTAGACTTAATTATCACTGATTAAAACAATAGAATTCTTATAATAAAACAAGAGTCTTTATTAGGCGATTCAAATAAAGACCATGATATATTAACATATGAATTTATAGTGAATAACACTATCCATCCAAATGTTGCTAATAGAAAAATTTCATACAGAAAATCAAATTTCGCAAAAATGTCACGGTTTAATAATGAAGTTGATTGACAGGCGTTTTTTCCAAATAAAAATTCTAATGAATGTTATAATCTGTTTATAAAAATCTATAATGAGTCAGTTTTAAAACTTGTGCCATCAATAAATGTTCAGTCAAAGATTGGGTTATTATGGTTAACTAAAGAATTAAATAAAGAAATTAATTTGAAAAAAAAACTAATTGATTCAGCAGTTTATGAATATGAATCTAATATAGAAAAAAAAACCTAAAACAAATCCTAAACTATTCTATTCTTACGTTAATAAAAATAAATCAGCCAAACAAGAAATTAAATTATTAAGAGATCAGAAAAGACAATTGTATAAGGGCGAAAAGGAATTAAGACCAAAGCATCCTCTAAACTATTAGCTACATCCATATACATTCATTACATTCATATAAAATTTGTCGTATAAATCCAACTCAAATTTCTGACTCCACAACTACAACCAAAGACCAACAAGTAAATCATTGCCATCTTTTAGAAATATTGTGCTAAAATTGATGATATTTCATTCTTTGTAGACTCTTGAGATAAAATAATATTTAAAACTTTTTTTTCAATATCATGTGTTTATTGAAACTTTTTCTTTTTTGATTATTCAAATGTGTATAAAAACTGTTTACATCGTTAATCTTCTAATGCATATGATAAAGTGTTTCAAAGTTTATTATAGAATACAAGTGATGAATTAAACAATCGCAAAAATAAATTTATGTGTTTCAATACTTTGTGTAAAAATCGATATTTCAAAAAAAAAAAAGAAAGCAAAACTAACAAAATATGAAATTAAAATAAATTTTAATTAAAAAAAAACAAAAAATTAATATTTTAAATAGTTTGTGTACTGTTTCTTTAGGGTGGTTGTTATTTCCAGCAACAAACAAAGCATTAACAAGAATAATTTTCCTATATATATATATATATTTTTTTTTTAAAGAAGAAAGTGAAAATATAAATTGCTATTTGTTTGTAAAATACATTTGTATAATTTTAATGTAACATGTATATATTGTCCCTATATGCAGTGACAATTCTACAGATAAAATGAGGGGTAATGAGTCCTTCAAAAGTACTGACTGGTTTCTAAAAAACCAATCAGTACTTTTAAAGGGATGTGGGAAGGTATTTATTCCCCCCTCCCTACCTCTTCTTTGGGCAGGGAGGGGGGAATAAACACCTAAAATTGTCTCTGCCTATATGAATATGTCTATGTAATGCTTATATACACTCTATGTTTATATACACTCATATGCTGGTTTTTTCATGTATGGATATGTATCTACCTCATAGGCTTTACTTTAACATCACTTTTTTAATTATATAACTATATTTATTTGACTAATAGTAAACGCGCTTTTTGCTTATTTGGATATTGTGACTTCTTTATACACCGAACGTTGATCGAATCCCACCACTATCAAATTTTTTGTTTTTTTTTTAAATACCGCTACTCATATATTTGCTTTGTAACCATTTCTTTTTTCTTTTTTGTATATAAAAAAATTATTATTTTTGAATGATACACATTTCTTTACACTCAGATTTCTTATACCACTTGAGACTCTCAGTGTATTTTCTAAGTAAGGCACACACATTTACATGTTTTTAGGCTTCAATTAAATAAATGCATAAATCGCATAAATGGGTAAAATTCACAACAATCTTGCGAGTTTTACACATTTTGTATTGACTTTTCTGGTTATTGTTACCCATTTTGGTTATTTAAAGATTTTTCTGTTATCATTAACAACAAAAAACCAATGTTGGCAAATCATTGTATTTTTAATTCCTGAAGTTTTAATAGTGGGAACCCTGTAAGTGTAGACTAGAAATAAATTGCATAAATAAAAGTAAACTATTGATAAGATTCACTTTTCTACTTTCAGATATTCTTTTAATTATTTTTTCAACTATTCACCTCCTCCTAGTGGCCGAGAAGGCTACTACATTTGAGGAGGCTACTTTTGTGGTTACAACCCTCTCTCAACTCTTTAACTCGGATATATACGACATTAGGTTTTTCACTTGAATTGAGCGCTTATTTTATCATAAAAATATTGGCTCTTTTCTACAACAACAAAGTATTGACAAATATAAAAAAAACAATTTACAAATACTTTAAAACCCTTTGCTTTTGATGTGTTGTAATTATTAAGATCTAATTTGTTACTGGAGCCTAAAAACTATTGATATTTTGAAAGTATTTTAAAGTACTGTGTTGTAATTAAATTTAATTTTGAACCATGCTAAAAACTATTTAAACTAATTTAACAAAAATTATTAATAGGATATAAATTCAGTATTTTTTCTCTTTTCTATAAATACTATAATAGGCACTGTTCTAAAGAGCTACCGCCTCTTGTACCATCTACAAAAATTATTTCTCCTGCTACTTGTCATTCAATTAAGTCTCATTCTTTTACTGTGACTGTTCCTAAGTGCTCCAAAAATTCTTATTTGTCTTGTTTTTTTTATCGAGCATCAGTCCTTTGGAATTTGCTTCCTTCACCTTGTTTTCCTCATTCATATAATTTGCAATATTTTAAGCTGTCTGTTAATCGTTATCTTGCTCTATAAATTTCATCTTTACCCTCCAGTAACTTCCATCTCTAATAGTGGTTGCTTGCAGCCTTGTTGAAAATAAAGATATTGAAAGAAAAAAAAAATTTGAAAAGGATAATATTTTCTTATAATTTATTTCTTAAAACAATCTTATACTTAACATAATATTTTATTTATTTTTCACAATTTATCTATTTATTTTAATTAAAAATAAGGGAAAATATATTCCAGATATTTTACCCAAACAATTTTCTGGATTTTTAAAATATGACCTGGATGATCTATGGAGACTGAATTAATAAGAAACAAAAAATACTTTTGTGAAAAGAATTCCCTTAAACAAAAGCACTTCTCCCTTTTTATAATAAAAAAAAAAAGTTTTTAATTTTCTTTCGCTTATAATTATCTGTGATGGAGAGACTTATATTTTACATAATGAATTGGCAGACAATTAGAAAATAACTTCTTTAATAAAAGTTGTGAAACTACTTTACATTCCTTCAAAACTAAATTTAAATTTTTAAAATCATTTTTTATTTAAAGTTTATAAAAATTAAATTGTTTTTGTAGAAAACATTTTTTTTCTTTAAAAAATTCTCAGATGACAAAGTTTATTTTTGCCTAAAAGTTGACATTCCTCTTAGAATGTAACCTGTTTAAAATAATTTTCATATGTAGATAAAAACATGTTTAAAAGAATTTACATTGATCTTACTAGATACTGTTTGAAAGATTAGCTTAACCAGATGTTCAGCTTTGCATAATTTTTAAACATAAGTATTAAAAATAATTTCAAATATTCATTTTATGTATTTATATTAAATATTTATTCAGATTATTTGGTCAATATAGCTGTCAGTTTTAAAAATAAAGGTTATAAAGTTTGCAGTGTAGTTACTGATAACACAGTAATAACTGATAACAGCAGATAAGATGACAATTAGAAACTCATTGTTCTAATTGTGGATGGTGTTAATATTATTACATGGATGCTCATCTGCTCAATCTATTAGCCTAAGATTTTTTTATTTCAAGTATCAAAGCTACCAAATGAGATATAAACTTTTATCAAAACCGCTTAAAGTGACTCAAAATATTAAGTATACAATGACACCTTGGTTCCTATCTTATATAAGAGTAGCCGTGGCGCAGTGGTAGCGCACTTGCCTCAGAAACGTAAGATCCGTGGTTCAAACCCCACCGCTGGGCAAGTTTGGCGACATCAGTTGGGAAGGAGGCGTCAACTTCCTATTTAATGCTCTTCCGCAATGCTCTGTGATAAGACCGTAAGGACTTCTTGGGGCACCTAAATCAACTTTAAAAAAAAAAAAAATCTTAAACATTGGCTTATTTATTAACAATTTGTAAAGAAAATAGCAATAGTTGATGAGTATAATATGATAATTGTAAAAAATATTGGTGAAAAGTAAAGTTCAGAAGAATTGCTACAAATGCTTAATGCTGTTTCATTGGACCAGATATAGAGTGAGAATTCTTTTATTGGTGACAGTAAAATGATATGGAAACATCTTTAGATGGAATTAAACCATTCAAATTTAAATTAAAGATTAGGTAGGCAAAAAAAGTTTTCAAATGGGCTATAGTATAAATACATTTCAATATATTTATATATTATAAATCAACCCTTTTAAAATTATTAAGTGATAATGATATAAATAAAAAATTGAAACTTTCTTTGCAAAAAATTTAAAATTTTTACTGACTGAAATATATTTTGAAATAAATTTTTTTTTTTTTAAATACAGTTTTTAAAATAAGAAAATACAGTTTAAGTTTTTTTTTTTTAATTTTTAACTTTTTTAGGTTTTCTTTGAATTAATCAAAGCTGCTTAAATATATATATATATTTTTAAATAAAGTTTACTGATTGAGTTATTTACATAATCTATAATATTAAATATTATTTTATCGAATAGAAATAAATTAGCGTCAGTACATTAAAAATTTCATGAAATATTTTTTATTTCATTTAATTTGCATGTTTAGGCTATTTCAGAAAAATGTACAACTGTAGAAGAATTGTGTTGTTTCTCTGATTCTCTGATCAGGGGAATATTTTACAGTCATGATGATGACAAAGTTTTAGCTGAAAAGTTGTTTGCGCAGTATCGGAGGTTGGGCATGGCCTTAAGAATATTGAGACATTTTGTAGGTATGTAAAAAAAATTTATTGTACCTTTTTCAATTCATATTTTTGGGAATCAAGGTTTTTATTAAATCTATGTATGTTGTATGTATGCATGATATAATATTGATGCAGTGTTTGCTTTATTTAAAATATAATATACTTTTTCTTTTTTGTTTGTTTATTTGTAAACAACTTTTACATATTTTTATGAAATGTTTTGATTCTAGATAGATTACAAAGTGGAGATAAAAATGTTGATTTAAAGTGGTCAGGTTGGTATGATACTGTAAATGAGTCACATTCATCAAGCATTCTTACATCAATTGCAACATATGTAGCAGCCATTTCTGATTCAACTTTTACTAGTGAAAATGTAAATCCTA
The DNA here is from genome assembly GCF_022113875.1 of Hydra vulgaris. Classification (NCBI taxonomy): domain Eukaryota; kingdom Metazoa; phylum Cnidaria; class Hydrozoa; order Anthoathecata; family Hydridae; genus Hydra; species Hydra vulgaris. Next base: position 31,390,326 of record NC_061165.1, read on the forward strand.
CTAGTAGATCTAAACCTCCAAGCCCTAACCCTATTCGTAGATTAACTTCTGCTAACTATCTACCTCACAGTAAATCAGATGATGGAAATATTAGTGAGTTCTTATTTTTAATAACAGTTGTGAAATGTGATCATTTTAAGTAAAACTAAATGCTGTCAATAAACTAAACTACAAAATTACTTATATAATTTCTATTTATAAGCTGTTCTATATATATTTGTATAATGTAACCTTTACTAATGTCACTTATTCCATGGATGATTTCTTTGGAGATTTATCTCAATGATAAGCTCCTAATATCAAAGAAATCAATGAAATGAACTTCTTTCTCTGCGCCATATTTGTCAGTGTTTGTGTTTTCAACATAAAGTGAGGAGGTTGTAGCAACAATTTCAAAAGATAAAAGTTCTTCTTAAGGTTAGTGACCCCCTCAGTCTTCAAAATAAATACAGTAGAAAAAATCTTAAATACATTAAAAAAAATACAGTAAATTAATATAAAGTAAAAAATGCAGTGAAAAATACAGTGAAAACAAAAAAACCAAAATCATTTGCCATTAAAAGATTGATAAAATAAATTTTTCTCAGTGTTATATTAAAAAATGTAAAATTTTTCTTAGTGTATTATATTATTAAAAAATTTAAAATTTTTCTCAGTGTTTTATTAAAAATGTAAATGTTGTTGTACTTCACATTATCATATACAGATATTTTAATTTTTTTTTTCAGTTTTCATATATTACTGTTTGCTATAATTTTAGTGTTTATATAATATTCGTTGGAAAAACTTAACATAACAATAATTAAAATAATAACAATATAAATTTATATTATGTATAGATTTATGCTATATATAAAAATTTATTTATGTAAATCAAGAACTTCTTACAATTATTAGGTAACCATGAAGATATCGAGAAATATTTGTAAATACTAATTTTTAAACAATAATTTTGAAAGTATACTTTCACAACTGAATCATACTAATTAAAAAATTTTTTGAAGGCATTTTAAAAAAGGCTTTAGTATTGCATGCTATATTTGTTTTGCTTGCAAAATATTCAATACTACATCTGAAATAAAGTAATATGTTTGTATGTGGTTTTAAGATATATCCAATATTTTTTCTGTATTAAGAGATTTTCTCTGTTATTTATTTTAAAGGTCACAGAAAAAAAACTGAGAGCTTAAGTAGCAGCTTAGGTACTGGAAGATATCACATTAGCAAAAGTGATTCAAAAAAAAAACCTGCAAATCTAAGTATAACAACTGCTTTTGATACTGATGCTACTGATTCAGATCATTCAAAATCAAGATCTTGTAGGTACTTTTTTCTTGAATAAGTTTTTGTTTTTTAAAAATGGTTTTATGAGTAAATATATTTTTTCCATTTATGTAAATATCCCCTTTAAAATATAACAAAAATAAAATAATTATAATTTTTTTTCAAATTGTAGTCTAAATTAATAAATGTGATATAAAATTTAAAAAACATTGCACTAGCTTCTTTGGCACAGTCACCTCGCATACCATCTGCAACAATTCACACTTCTACAGTGCACTCAATTAAACATAGATATTCTGCTAAACAATTACTTGTATCAATTGCATGTGATCATTGCCATCGAGTTATGTTTGTTGGGCTCAAATGCAGAGAATGTGGGTAAGAAACTTATGTTTGTTAAACTTAAATTCAGTGACTATGGCGGGAAGAAAATTAAAGTACATAAAAGTGTTTAAGTAATATTAAGTAAGTAATATTGAAAATTTAATCTTGATAAGCATAAAGGAAAAAAAAAATCAATTGTTACAATTTTAGCTAGTTTTTTAAAATTTCATTTAACAAGTTTTTCTCAACCCTTCAACTTTAAAACAGGCGTTGACAAACAATGCTGCTGCGTGGAGAAACAAATTATTCTTGGTACTACCCAGGGTGTAAAGGAGATTGAACATGGAACTTTTTGTTTACAAAGTGAGCACTTAACCACAATGCCACAGCATATTGGTTTAATGATTAAGTATATGTGGGTATTAGCATAAAATGTGTATGTTGGTATTAAGCAAGGTATTGTGGGTATGATAAAACTCCTTCATACAATAAATCTAAAATAAAAAAAGTAGTGAAATAGTTATGATAAAAAGGACTGAAGTCATTGCATAGAAAAACTTCAAATTAGTTTAGTTTTGGTGTTGTAGTTATTATTGTTGCAGTTGTTGTTTTGATTGCAACAAATGCTCTGGATATAATATAAATATTATATTATATGTATATGTATATACATTGTTAGTTATTAAGTTGACTGCAATTCAACCTTATCATGTTACACAGAGCGCCTTGATGGTTTTGTGGCGCTGTGATGGTTTTGTTAAAACATGTTCAACTGGTTCTCAAAGGCATTTAGGCTGTCAGAGTTTAAAATCTCATCTGGTAGGTGATTCCAGCTGTTGGCAACTTGATTTGTAAAGAAATTACTTCTCTTGTTATTGAAACAAATTATCTCCTTGACCAGTTTACTTCTATGGCCACGGCTAGGCACAGAACGGATTGGAATTTGGTACCACTTAATAGTTTCTTTACCAGATTCGATTTTAAAAAGGTGTATTAAGTCTTCGCAGTGATGTCTTTTTTTAAGCATGGTAGGTTTAAAATGCATAGTATATTTTTGTGTAATACCTTTATACTATAAGCACCCAGTTTGATACCACATTGCCCAGGTTTACTCTTTGTTGATGTTTGCATAGAAAGCATTTCACTCATTCCAGAATTTGACCATTGAGTTTTTTACTTTCAGGATTAGACTCATAAAATGAACTTTGTCAAAGGCCTTGGTGAAGTCTAGGAAAAGCAAGTCTATCAACGATCGATTAGCTGATGCTTTTGTTAAATAATGCATAGTTTCAAGCTTTTTTGTTGAGCATAACTTATGAGGAACAAAATCATGCTGTTATTGTGTGATCAAATTGCTGTCTACCAGGTGGGCTAGGATGGCTTGCATAACTATATTTTCCAGGTCGGTGGTCTAGTCTTTAACTATATTGCCCAGGTTGGTGGTCTAGCAACTCTTTTTTGAATATAGTTTACTATAAAAAATTTTCCATGCAGTAGGAACTTTACCTAGATCAAGTGATTGCTGGAATAGAAATTAAGGTTTTGCTAATATTGCCATAATTATTGTTAGTTTTACTAAAAGGTTTGCTAAGTACTGAACTAGATGCTGAGTTACATCCTGAGAATGCATCCTTTATACTTTTGTTAACTAGAAGAGATGGCCAAAAGATGGGTCTGATATTCAGTGTCGAGCAGTAGTGGTGTAGTGGTAAAGGGCTCACTTAATAAGCAAGAAGTTTCAAGTACTATCCCTTCTTCCCCCTCGCTTACCCTCCCCCACACTTCCTGGTAGTTATTTCTCAGCGCAGTGGCCTTGTTCTCCAAGATTTGTGTTTCAGAGTTAAAGAATTGAGAGAGGGTTGTAACCTCAAAAAGTACCCTCCTCAACTGTAGTAGTCCTCTCAGCTTTGGGGAGGTAAATAACATAAAATAAAACAACAAAACTGTAAAAGTAGGAAAGAGTACATGTTGATGAAAATGTTTCCTAGACTGTTATCTGGTCTGAGCACCTTGATTGATCCATCTGTTGCTCATCTTATATATATATATATATATATATATATATATATATATATATATATATATATATATATATATATATATATATATATATATATATATATATATATATATATATATATATATATAAGACATATATATATATATATATATATATATGTCTTATATATTCATATATATATATATATATATATATATATATATATATATATATATATATATATATATATATATATATATATATATATATATATATATATATATCATATATATATATATATATATATATATATATATATATATATATATATATATATATATATATTCATATATATATAATTATTTAGTATTAAAATGAAAAAAATACAACTTTTTGTTGGTACTCAGAGTTTCATGCCTGGCGGCAATCATCAGCCATGTATATTTTTTTAAATCAAGAAATTAAAAAGCCATTTAAAATACAAATTAAGCAATGCAATGGTTTCTGACGTCAAAACATTGACTACACGAAGTCTACCTTTAGCCTGTGTTGAATTGACAAAGAAGGAGTTTATTTCTATCCCAACATTTTGATATAGTTTCAGTCTTTTTATTTAATAAACTCTTGTCATTATTTGAAATAATTTCATATTTTTCATTAAGGCATAATTTGCACGATTTTGTTGTCAGGTTATATGCTTCACATCTTCTAATTATTTTCCAATTGATCACAGGATTTTTATCATTATCTTTTAAGTTCCAAACCTCCTTTGACATCTCAAGGAAACAATTTAAACAATTTCAAATGGTTAGCAAACTGAGATATGCTAACCATTTGAAATCGTTTAATATCCCCAAGTATAGAAACGATACAGAGCTGTCAAAGGAGTTTGGAACTTAAAAGATAATGATAAAAATCCTGTGATCAATTGGAAAATAATTAGAAGATGTGAAGCATATAACCTGACAACAAAATCGTGCAAATTATGCCTTAATGAAAAATATGAAATTATTTCAAATAATGACAAGAGTTTATTAAATAAAAAGAATGAAATTATATCAAAATGTTGGCATAGAAATAAATTCCTTCTTTGTCAATTCAACACAGGCTAAAGGTAGACTTCGTGTAGTCAATGTTTTGACGTCAGATCCCATTGCATTGCTTAATTTGTATTTTAAACGGTTTTTTAATTTCTTGATTTAAAAAAATATATATGGCTGATGATTGCCGCCAGGCATGAAACTCTGAGTACCAACAAAAAGTTGTATTTTTTTCATTTTAATACTAAATAATTATATTAGATCTATTATAAAAATCTTTGTTTTTATAATATTGATCAGTTTTAAACGAACAAGAGTTTTTTTGTACATTATTATACAAAAAACATTATACAAAAAACATTATACAAAATATATATATATATATATATATATATATATATATATATATATATATATATATATATATATATATATATATATATATATATATATATATGAATATATATATATATATAAATTTTAAATTGATTTTAGATTTAAATGCCATAAAAAGTGTTCCCGCAAAGCTCCTCCATCATGTCGGCCTGAATATATTGAAAAATTTTTTAAACTAGCTAAAGAAGGAAAAGCAGAAGGTTATTTTTTGTTACTTTTCTATATCAAATGCTATTACACAAACTTTATTGATGTTCTATGGTGTCAAAAAAAAAAATGTCATTACTGTTGCAATAAAATACTTTAAAAAATGCATTTGGATGGAAAGTAATTGTTTTCTAGAAGTTTAAGAACATCAAAACAGATTTTGTGTATAAATTAAAAAAATTCATAAAATAGTTTTTTTCCTGGTCTCAATTCTTCTCTCACTATTTGCTATTGCTGTTACAAGTTTTTGATGTTGGAATTAGTAGAGATGCTTAAACATTTTGTAAACTTTGGCCATCTGTAATCATTTAGCTTTAATAATATTAACACCCTAACATAAACAACTTTTCAACAAATTTTCATGGTAGACACTTTATTTTTTTTTGTAACCTCTTAACATAAACATGCAATACCTTTTTAACACCTTTTTAAACATTGAAATAATGTTTTTTAATATTTAAATGCACCAATTACTAATAATTTTTATTGCTAGAGATTCATTCAATAAAAAGAACAAGCTCTGAACCTAGTGACATTGTTCATGGGATCCATAGAGAAAAACCTGAGCATCGCAGCCATGGTAATCTTATGCAAAAAAACAAGACAATAATATCAGTTGACTCATACTCTACTGCTTCTTCGTCTTCTGTTTGTTCTTCTCCTTTTCATTCTGACTCTCCGGTTGTTACGCCTGCAGAAAAAAAAAATTCGGATGAAATATTCAACTTTTCAGGTGACTTTTAATTTTTACTAGATATCTGTGCTTATAATCTTACTGTTGTAGGTAATTTTTAAGTTCTCAAAAGATAAAAATAGCTATATAGGTATCTTAAATAATTTAGTTTTTCAACTTACAATTGAGTACATTAAAATAATAGTCGAAATAATAGTTAAATTTTCTTGAAATAATAAGTTAATGTCTTAAGTATATTTTTTTTTTTAAGTATTATGTTTGAAAATAAATAAGAATAATTATTTAATTCCTCCTTACTAACTTCTTTTCAATAAGTATTAGATAAGTGTAACAATAGTGATGTAGTATTTTTAGTAGGGATGTACCGAAGCTTCGGCTTTGGCCGAAGCCAGGGTCAGTTTTTGCCAAAGCATTAGCTTTGGCAAGTAGTTTTAGGTAATTAAAGATAATAAGCTACTGTTATATTGAACATAAAATAATTTTATTGCTTACAATATAATTACTAAAATTCTACTATTTGTAATTTGCTCCTTTACTTTGATTCCTTGATGTATGCCATGGCATATATAGTATACATTGCGACGTGCCACAAACTATATTGTTATTTTTTGTTTGTTTGCCTACTTATCAAAATTAATGGGTAATTTTTTATATTTTATGTAAGTTCTATGTTTAATTTCATTTCGTTGTTATATTTACTATAACCTATTTTCATTGTAACTTGTAAAAAATTATTTCTTATCACCACTCAAAAACATGAATTATTAATGATTTTATAATTAAAGAAGCAGATAACATGCAGAAAATCAATGGTAGCATGCTGCAATAATTGTATGCATACTAAAACACTTTGAAAGCGTTACGAAAGGTAAGAGCAGACCCATTAGAAATCATACCATTTCTTGACTAAGCTGGGAACAAATCAACTGGAATCAAAACTGTTGTTGATGAACTTAAAACTGATTTTAAAATTCATTTTCATAAATACAAAGATAATACTCGTCTGAAAATTGCAATGATTCTCAAACCCCGTTTTAGATAAAATATTTTAAGAAACAGATCATAGCATTATTAAGGAAATTTTATATCAAGGGTACTACCGCTTTCATTTGGAATATTGATACTCTAAATGAAAGTGGTAGTACCCTTGATATAAAATTGATAAAAAAAGAAGTTAATTTCTTTAAAGACTCCGATTGTAATGGTCCAATCAAAAAAGAAAGCATGAGCATGTACAGCTTATTAGAGAAAATGGGTATAAATGAAAAGGCTTCACAGAAATATGAAAACATTGATGGAGGGAAAAAAAAGTATAATAGTAAAAATCCTAGAGTCAAACTCAAAATTTAAAAGGAAAATGGTAGGAATAAAAAGTATCTAAATAAAATTGTAATTTTTTTAAGTTTATTACAAATATAATTAAAAATTGATGTTAATTTTCAAATTAATTATGATGTTGCATTCAGCCCTGTTAATAGAAATTTATTTACAGGTTTGTTTGTACACCAGAATAGCTGTAGACAAAATTGTATTATTTAAGTTATGGAAAGATTACTGCAAGCAAGCACAAACTATATACAGTCAGGCTGTGTCTTCCTGTAGTTACGGTTGCATTTAATATTTTTGATTTTCCATGCAAAACATAATTATTTATCAGCTATAAATATTTATTTATAAGTTAAATAAGAGTATTATTTTTTTCTTACTTGATTAAAGATTTAAAATATTTGTTTAAACTTTAAATTGATTCATAGTTTTGATTCAACATGGACAAGTCAACTTCGACTTTAGCCTATCAACATTACTAAAAAATGAATGCCCTTATAAGTGATTAGGTGTTTACAGTTACACCTGCTCCAATAAAGACACTAACAAGTGGGATTTGGCAAGGTTTTCAATGAAAATGTGCGCACCTCTTTCATCCGTAAAGAGTCAACCTCTGTTTAGCACAACAGCAAACATATTTCAAGCCAAAAGAAACAGGCTATTGCCTGCGCATGGAAAACATATTACGTTTTTAAACTATAGTTTGCCTGATTTCTAACAATTGATAATTAGTTTAAATGTAATAAACTAATAAGTATAATAAAAACAACCTCTCTTATTTACTATAATTTATGGTAATTCCTAAATAGAAATTTCATTATAACACAAAGTACAAACTAATGTAATGTTCAACTACTAATTAGTAATTTGTAATTACTAGTTAGCTAGTTATCTTTTTTTCATGTAACATTTGTTCAAACAAGGTATTATCCTAAAATCCTATGACATTGCGTAATTTAAAAAAAAACCTTGATGATTTGTTATAGTAAAAAATCTTGTGCGCTAAAATACTTATAAATGTAGTACATATCTTTTTTTATATGCAATGTGTATAATAATTGTAGTAAAATGTTAAAAAATGTTTTTCAGCAATTAATATAATACCTAGATAGCTAGATCTGCAAGATAGCAAATTTTACTTATGTAAGTGCAAAAGCTTCGGCTCTGGCCGAAGCTTCGGCTTTGGCAAAATCTTAGCTCTGGTACATGCCTAATTTTTAGTAAAAAATGTTAATTTAGCAGGAACTTTAATCATAGTGAACTAGTCATCTGTCGTTGGCTTCAGTATAAAAATCTACTAAGATAAATCTAAAAAATTTATTTTTAACTTTATTGTTTTATTTTTTTGTTTTGTTTTAATAAATTAAATGCGGTTTTAATAGATTAAATATGGTTTTAATAAACTAAGTACGGTTTTCATTTTAGAAATATTCAGTATTTAAAAATTGATATTTTATGTCTTGAATAAAATTTGTTGAAGCTTTATAATATTTTTTTAATTTAAAACTAAAATTTTATAATATTTTTAATTTAAAACTAAAATTTTATAATATTTTTTTAATTTAAAACTAAAATGTTTTTTGATTATAAAAGTAAAACAATTTATAAAAAAGATTTAAAATGGTTTGGACCAACCATTCTCATTATCTTTACCAAAAAAAAAATTTTTTTTGACAAGCGCTTTGATAATGATAAATTATAAATGCTTTAATTTTTACTATTTGAAGAAAATATTTTTTAAAATTAAATAATTTTTTTTCCTGCATTATATTAGAGTAAGATTATATAAAATATTTTTTATAAACAGTAAAAATTTATATAGCATTTTATTTATTAAATTTTCCATTGAATAAATAAAGTTGTTAACAAATAAATGGATAGCTAGAGTGAAAACCCAAAGAAAACGCTTGTCTAATAAAAAATTTCACGGCAAGATAAACTTGTTATATATACATATATTCTTGTAACATTACAAACATATGCTTGTCATTTTTTTTATAAAATGATGACTATTTTTAAAATTTTTGTATAATTTCGCTTCTTTTGAGACCCAACATGATATACTTTTGAAGAAATATTTTTTTGACAATTATATGGACCCATCCGATGTTCAAGGGTCTTGAGCAACCACTGAAAATTTTTTTTTTTTAAAGTTTTTTAATTCTAGTAACATTTTATTATATAGAACACATTAAGAGGGTGTATGTATGTATGTATGTATGTATGTATGTATGTATGTATGTATGTATGTATGTATGTATGTATGTATGTATGTATGTATGTAGATTAGGGTGTAATATATATATCTTATACTGCTGATTTAGGTGGGAGGTGTGTCGTCATTCTGAAATAGCCTGCTGCCAGGGGCTTCAGTACATACATCAACTGACAAATAGCCTGACTTGCAGTGGAGTGGTGTTACATAGCCTAAGGGTTTTGGGATGGGTCAGCAACCTTTTCATTCATTATTCATCGTTTTCCCTCTTGGTTTTCTAAAAAAACTATATCGATTTAGATAAGCAAAAAAAGTGAGCAAGTGCGCATATAGTATATAAATATATATATATATATATATATATATATATATATATATATATATATATATATATATATATATATATATATATATATATATATATAAATATAATGTAAGCAATATCAATATGCTATAGAAAAAGTTTGATATACAGACACATGTCAATAAGTTTTAAATACGTTTTATTCAGGATATATATTAAAAATACTATCAGATCTTCTCATGTTTTGAACTAACTTCTTTAATATTATGTCTAATATATTGATAAAAAGCATTAGTTATTAATTTTTGTTTCAAAAATAATGTAATTTTAGCATTCAAATTTAATTTTCAGATCATTCGCTCAGTAAATTGCCTACAGAAAATTTTCATGATACCCTTAAAAGTACAATAAGTTCAACAAAAAGGTAAATTATGAAATTTTTTTTTTTATTAATAGCAACTCTAAAAATTTGTGCACCTTTATTTCCTTTATAAACAATAATAATAGAAATAATTAGTATTAATTGTTATATTATAATAAACAAATATAATAGAAATTTAAAGGTTTCAAATCAAGTTATGTCAACCATTCAAAAATCTTTTAAAAAATCTAAACTTTTAGAATTATGTTGGCTCTTTATTAGTGTTTTTTAATTTGAGACATTTAAAAGTAATTTTTTTTTAATATGCTTAAAATATTCTTAACAAGATTTCAAATCTATTTTTGCTGTTCTAAGAAAAAAGGCATTTAAAGTTTTAAATTTATCACTGTGTTTGATTTTTTTGATTAAATGTAATTGTTTTTTGTCTGTTTATAGCAAATCCTATTATTGTTTATAATATATCAAAAAAAGTCAAATTGACTTAGAATCTTAAAAGGATATTAAATATGGAAAACAAATTAAATATCATAAGTCCATAAATTTTATGCAATTATTACTCTCTTATCTTTTTAGTTAATTAGCGATAATAATCAAAAAAAAGTTATAATATTTAACTTGTGATAGAGTCATTAACATGAAACAAACTTGAAAAATTCTTCTAAGTAAAATAAATATACAAATATACTTCCAACAAAGCTAAAGGCATTTTTTTTTTGAAGGCAGAAATTCTTTTTATATTAGCATTTTTGAATGCTGAAATAATTTTTATTTTGGCATTTCTGAAGGCAGAAATACTTTTAATTTTGGCATTTCTGAAGGCAGAAATACTCTTTATGTTGGAAAAAAACTAAACATGTAAATTGGTTAAATTGAAATTGGTTAAAAAGTAAGAAAGCAATTTGTTAAAATACAAACTCTACAAGGTATACCGGTATGAAATGAGCGTTTTTTGTGAAAATAAAACACTAATTATTAATGGGAAAGTATAAAACATTTTATTCAAAGTATTGGCCATTGTTTTCTACACACTTTGACCACCTTTCTGGCAATTTGTGGATACCACGCCAATAAAATTGTTCGTTTTTTAAAGCAAACCAACCAGACACCCAATTTTCGACCTCCTCATAGGAATCAAAGTGCTGCTCAGCCAATGCGTGTCCCATCGATGAAAACAAATGGTAGTCGGAAGGAGCCAAGTCTGGTGAATACGGCGGGTGGGGTAGCAGCTCCCAGCCAAGTGTTTTGATTGTATCCTGAACCAGTTTTGCTTTGTGTGCAGGTGCATTGTCATGGAGCAAAATTACCTTGCCGTGTCTTCTGGCCCATTCTGGTCGTTTCTCAATCAATGCATGGTTCAAATTGATCGTGGAACACCACACCTTTCTGGTCCCACCAAACACACAGCATTGTCTTCTTGCCGAACCGATCTGGTTTTGCAGTTGATGTTGATGGTTGTCCCGGATTAACCCATGATTTTTTCCATTTAGGATTCTTAAAATAAATCCATTTTTCATCGCCAGTAACAATCTGATGCAAAACCGATTTTCTTTCGTGTCTTTGAAGCAAAATTTCACAAGTGTTTTTTCGGTTTTCCATCTGTCTTTCATTCAATTCATGTGGCACCCATTTTCCACACTTTTGGATCTTTCCCATAGCTTCTAAACGATCAAAAATTGTTTGTTGTGCAACATTTAACATTTCTGCCATTTGCTTTTGACTCAAAGTGTCATCTCCATCCAATATCGTTTGCAATTCGGCGTCTTCAAACTTTTTTGGTGGTCTTCCACGTTCTTCATTTCTCACATCAAAATCATTATTTCTGAACCGTTGTAACCATCTTTTGCATGTTGCTTCTGATAGAGCATGATCACCATATGCCTCGACAAGCATTCGATGCGACTCTGCAGCACTTTTCTTCAAATGAAAACAAAAAATTAATGCTTTCCGCAAATCATCACTTTCTGGTACAAAATTCGACATTTTTAACACGATGAAAAAATATGATGTTGTCTGTTCAATGACTTGATGTATACTAAATATGTTTCACAAATGTCATAGCAAACAAACAAAAAAAATAAAGGCTCGTTCACAACAAATGTTCCCTATCGAGACATTTGTATCTTGACGCTCACTTCATACCGGTATACCTGGTAAATATCTAAAATTTATTGCTGCATCATTGTGCTTTTTTTATTCACAACAACTGTTTGGTATTTGAGTCTATTGTATTTATCCCACAAGCATTTATATATACAAAAACTCTAATGTTTAAATTACTAAAGATCTTTAAAGTAGCATAATCATTAAAAAAAAAAAAAAACATTAATTAAATAAAACATAAATTAATAAAAATAAAATGTAAACATAAATTAATTAACATCTGTTATGGCAATGTTAACATAGCATGTTCAATTATATATTAATTCACCAAGTTAATAAAACAATAATTTAATTGTAGAAAAGTGAAACACAATGGAAGAAGAGATATTCAAAATATTGATTTGATCAATAGATTACAATAAGACAAAAACAAAAGATCTATGAATTGAGTCCAAAAATATTCAGTGTCAAAAGATCCATCAGATGAGAATTTCTTTATTAACATATAGAGCTTTTGTATAAATAAGAGGCCAAAATATAGTTTATGCTTGAGAATGGTTTTTTAGAAAAATTTACATAGCCTTTACCTGATAAAGTAAATTTTACAAACAAACATGCTATGTGACAAGATATACCCGGTATTTACCAGTAACAGGCCCCTCCTTATCTGATTGTTGCTTGCAAGATGTGTTGCTTACATAAAGTTCTTTAATTATAAATTAAATAGAGACAATAAAGTATGCTTTATAAATTTTTTTATTATATAAAGGATTATCTTTTTCCAAATATTTCTGGAATACCGGATATTTAAACATTTTCTTTGGATATTTAAACATTTTCCATGCATACAAGTTTAGGTAAACATTTTTGTAATATATTTGTTTTTTAAGCTTTTTTGCTTCACAGAAAAATTAGAAAAAATTAAAATAACTCTCAGCTAAAAGCAAAATTAAGAGGAAAATAGGGGAAAATATGTTCCAGATTTTTTCTGGATATTTTACCCAAACAATTTTTGAGTTTTTTAAAATATAAGCGGGATGATCTAAGTTATATGAAAAAACAACTGTCAAAGTGTAAGGATTAAAAGCAAAATGAAGCAACACATTATCTGGATATATAGTTTTTTAGTGTTTACACTCAATCTATCTACTTTGAAGGAAAACTAGATATTTTAATTGTTTATGAGTGATTAATTTTTTCTAAAAACTTTATCAAACCTTAAAGAGGTTTTTACTGAATGTTTTGTAGGTGATAAGATACAAATTTTTAGATGTTTTAATTTTGTTTAATGTTATTCTAATAATGTTTTAATCTAGCAAAAAATTAAGTTTATTTATCTCCATAATGTATTTTGCTGTTGTGTATTTAATTTAAGTGAGATCAAATAAAAAACAAAAAATTCAAAAAAGTTGTACGTACTACTAAGCTTCTGTAAACCTTTTTTTTATTTTAGTGAAATATGCTTACTAATAATTTACAATCAAGAACACTTTTTTTTTTTTTTAGTGAAACATCTACTGATACTTTAACTATGAATGGAGCCAACACATCAAAATTTAGCCCAAATACTGCACGATCAAAAAATGTAAGTTGTTTTGTTTCTATATTGTAAATAAATATTGTATATTCAAGTTAAACTGCTCTGTAAACTTATTGTAGCATAAAACTCATAGAATTATTCCAGCCCATAGTACCATAAAACTCACAGTCTTAACCTGCACCAAAAAAAAAATTACATTAGTAAATCACGAGCATAACAAATCAAAAAAATGTTTCTAATCACTTAGTTTTCAAGACTGATTTACACAATTGACTTATAAAATAACAAAAGCAACCTTGTAGCCGTAGTTTTTAAAAATTTTTTTTTTCTGCTTCAGTAATTGATTACCAAATTAGAGTCCATGTCTTCATCATAATTCTGATATTTCTTTAATAGTTATGATTGAACAGTAGACTTTCCAAAACATGTAAGTGTGACACTTCTTTTTAAAATGTAAAAAACTTTAATGTTGCTGCAAAACAAGATTTTAAGTCCATTTTTGCTGTTCTGTGAAAAAGGCATTTTAAGTTTTAAATCACTGCTTTTGATTATTTTGATTAAACGTAATTGTTTTTTGTCTGTTAATCACAAATTCTATTATTTTTTATAGTATAACAAAAAAAGACAAGTTAACTTAAGGATATTAAATATGGAAAACTCTACAAATTTTAAATAAATTAAATAAATTAGTCCATAAATTTTATGCAATTATTTAACTTTTACTCTCTTATCTTATTAGTTAATAAGCCCATTGCATAGGTGTGTAGATTGCACCCATTGCATAGGTGTGTAGATTGCACCCATTGCATAGGTGTGTAGATTGCACCCATTGCATAGGTGTGTAGATTGTTTGATTTTGATATTGTTTTTCAGTTATTGGGCTGCATCGTTTACATTCTGAATATGTCCTGGCTCAATTAAATCTAGTTTGAATAGATTAATTGCATTGGATAATATTTTGTTCATCGTTCTATTTTGATTTTAGCCCTCATCTATCACAGAAGAGAAAAAAATGTATTACACTTTCTTTTTTTTCAGATTTAATAAATTTAAGTACTCCTGTGCTAAATTCACATCTCGCTTTTTCTCATTCATTCTCCTTTTACAAATATGAATATGTCTTTGCAGAATCAAGTTTTGTAACAGTGAGATTATGGTTTTTTTTATATGGTGATAAAAGAATTTGCTCGAAAGTTGCAGTTACAATGTTTTGGCTTTTTCTATATATTGTTGCTTGAGTTACTGACTACTGGAACATACTTAGGAAATGCAGTGGATTGTTTGTAAAACCTATTTATGTAGTGTTACTTGTTCATAACTTTAGTATAAGTGTTCTCCTGTATTCCAGATCTGCTAACATTTTTTCTTATCTCCGTTATTCCTAATACTGCACAATTTGGAAGATCATGATTTATCTTCAAGTTCATGATTGCTTTATTTCTTATATTCCTTATAGGCGATTGGTCTCTATATAACTTTAACAGGAAACGTGTTTCTTTCTGTTGCAAGTTTTATATTTTTACTATCAGCAACTTGTCAACGATTTTATGATTCTTTGAAAAAAAGTGTGGAAGTTTTGAGAAGTTGTTTTATTTGTTGCAAAGATGAGGAATACCAACCAAAATTTTGACAGTGTTTTGATGAAAACAAACTTATTTTTTCTAATAGAATCTTATCAGATTCTGCAAAGGTGGACTCAGATAGTTTAAGTGTATGACTACTTTTAGTACTTTTAGTGTATGACTTCTTTTAGTACTTTTAGTGTATGACTTCTTTTAGTACTTTTAGTGTTTGACTTTTAGTACTAGGCTGCAAATAGTACTATATTAGTTGTCATCTTCTTGTTTAATTCTTTGCATCTTTTTTAACTTGATGACAAGTATTTATACAAGATGTCTTCACAGCTTTACTGATAGCTTTACCTTTCTGTTTTAAATATAAGTTTATCTTGTATCTTCCGCGTATTACAGGTGGCTTAGAATTTAGGTTCAGACTGATTCCAGTATCCACATAGTGTTTGATTATTTGATTCAACTAACTATTCTTCTCAAAAGATCAACTTTTTTTGTCTTTATCAGCACAGCATAAACACATCCATCTCTTGTTTTATAGGTCAAAATATTTTTAAAAAAAATGCAATTTTTAATTTGTTCAATGGTTTCTTTTTTATATGAACCTACTGAGTGGTTAAAAAATATATGAAGTAAAAATAACTTTAAACTATATGAAGTAAAAATAACAAAAAATCTCTGAAAAAGATTAGTAGCTATCGGTTGCAACTTATTTCAACATCTCATCACTTGCAACTTATTTCAACATCTCATACAGAAAAACATTAAATTTTTTTGCATTAAATTTCAATCAATAATTAGAATTTAAAATTCACATGCAAAATATATAAGTAATCAAATTATTTAATCATGTTTTACATTATTAACACTTTTTCTAAATTTCTACTAATTTGTTTACTTTTTTTTTGTGTATTTGTTAAAATTTGTTTTATTTTGTGAATTTAAATTCACAAGTTTGAAAAAGTTATTAAATTGAAAAAATGGAGTATAAAAGTGTATAACAATATTTTATATAAAATATATATATGATAAAAATAATATATATATATATATATATATATATATATATATATATATATATATATATATATATATATATATATATATATATATATATATATATATATGTATATATATATATATACAAATGTGTATATATATATATATATATATATATAAAATATTGTATAATATATAAATTTTATATATATATATATATAAAATATTGTATAATATATAAATTTTATATATATATATATATATAAAATATTGTATAATATATAAATTTAAAAAAATTAAATTAAGGTTGATTTAGGTGAAATTAATTTTGATGATTTTGATTTAGATACAATGTGATGATGATTGTTCCTGTGCCGTAGATGATTTGCATAGCCAAATTTCTGATGTTGTGAAACATGTGAAATTGCGTGTAAGTAAATATGTTATTTCTTTAAAGAGATTTCTAACTAGTAGAAACATATTTATTTAGAAAAACATTACCACATTGTAATAAAATTCTTCATACTAACTACAATTAAAATTATAATTGAATTAGTTTAGCAATTAAAATGTGTCCATTCAAAATCAAAATTAACAAAAATTTAAATAGTTAGAACTAGTATGTAATAAACAAAATAGTTAATGAATAATAAGAATTTAATTTTTTAGTAAAATTTTTAACTAAAGGTGTTTACAACAGATGCCCTTTCTTAGGTTAATCTTTTTGTTAATCTTAGGTTAATCTTTTTTTTTTCAGTTCAAGACTGATTATTTTTATTTTGATACTATCTCAATTGGAAGATTACAATTGGAAGATAGTTGGTTGCATTAAATAACTGAGTTTTGTAAGAGTTAAAATTTACAAGCCACTGCAACCCTTACTCTGTTACAGAAGTAAGATCAGATTCAAGATTGGCTGTCTGTGATATTTTGTCTAGACAGGAGTATAAAGTTGAGTTGTCAGTGTTGCTTTAGATGTAAACTTGTCAAAAAGATCATTAATGTAGATAAGGAAAAAAACACAACCAAGGATAGAACCTTGATTTACCCCTGAAGTTACTGAAAATGAAGAAGAGTGTTGGCCTTTGAGAATGACTTTAATAATTTCCAACTTAAATACTTAATACCTTAAAAACTTAAATAAACTATTTGAAAAAGCATATATCCACAGACTACAGTGTTTTTAAGAAAAAATAATAAATAATAAAAAAATAACTAACACTTTATAACTCATACATTAATAGAAATAACAGATTAGATGGCATTAAAAGTATCCCTCTTCTTTGGTTCTCCTTCCTTACTAACAGATCACAATTCGTTTTAATTAATGGTATCAACTCAGCGCTCAATTTTTTAATGGTGTTCCACAAGGCTTGGTTTTAGACCTCTTTTTTTATTTTTATCAATGATCTGAAAGTTTCACTTAACTTTTTTACTGCTTACTATTATGCAGATGACACTAACTTGCTTCTACTAACAAATCTAATAAACTTATCAAACTTATGAACCATGATCTAGCCAACATTGTTCAATGGCTCCACTTCAATAAATTATCCTTAGCTCTAAAAAAAAAACTGAAATTAAATTTAAATCTATGATTAACGTATTAATTATATTAATTATGTTAATCTATGATGTATTCAAACAAAAATAAGTCAGCTTAATTTCAAATTAAGTTGACTTTTTAAGCAAATTTGAAAAAACAAAGCTGAACAGCAAGCTGCAAACATTTATATTTCCAGTCAAGCAAGGCAGAAAGAAGAAAATTATGAAAAAGCTGGAACGTCTTGTGATACTAGAGAAAAATCAATTCAATGTGCTGACGAGTTTTAGAATGAGAAACAATTAACATGAAACGTAAGTTGCTTAATATTGTTAGTGATGAATATGTGGGATGTGAGCGGTGTTTAAAAGTAGATCCACTCTACTAAAATGTTTAGATCTATAAATCTAAACATTTCAGTAGAGTGGAAATTATGTTATGTCAATGCTCATGGCTCTAAAAAAGAAAATTTACAACCAGATGAAACAAAATTTGAAGGAACACAAATCAGTTTCGTATAAGAAAGATCTAAACAATAAATATGGCAGTTCAGTAGTATTTAAACAACACAGTAAACATTTTTAGTTTAACATTTTTAATTAGCAATTTCATAATTAAAAACTAAAAACCATTCAATATTTTTAAAAAAATAATTGATTTACAAAAAAAAAAAAATTGGTGATTTTCAAATTAAAAACTAAAGATTATTAGTTTTTCTTAACAGAAATAATGAGAACTCTATTTGAAAAAAAGTACAGGTTGTAAAATTGAGAACTCTATTTGAAAAAAAGTACAGGTTGTAAAATTTAAATTATTATTGATGAAACTTTAACCGTTTTATAAAAAAGCCTTTTAGTAATTTATTTGAAATATGAAATTCAAAATTAAAAAGATATTGTAACAGTTTTTATTAATCTGGTTGAATTAGAAAGAAAAATATCAAAAAAATTTTTTAATACATTAAAGAGATCCCAAACCTCTGAGACATGTTGTGTACAAATTAAAGAGAATGATAAAAAAAATGTTTGGGATAAAAATTTTTGATTGAAACAAAGGAATAAATGCATACCAAGAAAAATTAACTTTCTTATATTAGTTGAAGCTCACCTTTTCCGTTTTGTTGTAGGCCAAAAAGTCTTTATAATATATGCTGCAAACTATAGACTTGATAATTTATTCAAGCGTGTTTTATTCCTATGAGTTTTAGTACATGATGTTATTAATTTTTTTGTTTGTTTACATAAATTGTTTTTTTAAACAAGAAAATTAATGATGTCATGTATTAAAACTCTTAGGAATAAAACAAATTATTGTCTGTAGATTGAATTAAAATATAAAGACTATTTGGCCCACAACAAAACGGAGAAGGCAAGCTTAAACTAAAAAAAAAGTTAGTTTTTCTTGAAATGCATTTATTCTTTTATTTTATTCAAAAAAATTTAACCCAAATGTTTTTATTTTATCATTCTCCTTAATATGAACTTAACATGTATCGGAGGTTTAGGATCGCTTTAATATCAGTTCTCAAATAACAGTTTTGATACAAAATATTTACATAAAAATCTTATTGAATTTTACTCAGATGGTGCAAGTGTAATGTTCAGAAAAAAGGCTGCAAAACTTTTAGAAAAATTTCCTGGTTAGCGTTTGCCATTGTTTAGCTCATCATATCCAGTTAACTCTAGATTATATTGTTAATGAAGTAAATAGCTTTAGATATTTTTTTCGATAAACTTTATTTGTATCATCATCTTTCAAATAAACATACAGAATTAAAGAATGTTTTTACAAAACTTGGCAATGAAGTACACTAAATAGGACAAATAATAATAATAATAAAAATATTTATTTTTTTTAATTATAATTTTTAAAGACAAAGTTCAAGTAGTCTTTTAATGTCATCTAAATTAAAAACAATTTTTTGTTTTTGTTTATAACATTTTATATAATTTCTATTATAATATTTATTGCTTTTTTAATTGGAACTTGAGGATACAATTGACTACATCAAAAAATGTAGTCAGTTGTATAACGATTGACCTTTTTAAACTTACTTATGAAAAACTAAAAGAAAAGTAACAATTTTGCTCTGAATGTTTTTAAATAGTTGGTCCTGGAGTTTCTCATTTTTGCAACATAAAAAATAACTGTTCAAAGTGTCTTTATTACTTCAAGAATCTAAATGCCGATGATAGTTGTTTAAAATATAAAACTTGCAACAGTTGGCAATTCCTGTTAAACTGTACAGAGACTGTAATACTAAAAGAACTGTAAACTTATAAAGCATGTTCGCACCATTTATGTACGCAAGCTTTTTTTGCGTTATCATCATTTAAACTTTATAAGTGCTTTTTATAACATTAATTATTTCTTTTATCTTACCACTTAAATCATATCTTTAGACTTGTTTAAATATTAAAAAATGGCTTTCGTTTTCGTTAAATCGCTTAGCTCATGTGTAAATGGTTTGCTAAGCCAACAGATATCAAAAAAGTGAAAACATAAATTTTTTTACAATTTAGAATAAATTTTGAATAAAAATGTTATTTAAATTAAAAAAATTAGATTTTTTTTATATCCATGTCTTTATATTATCACCGTTGTACAATTTTTTGTTTAGCTGAAAATGGCGCTTGAAATCTAAAGTAAACTAAACAAAATAATAGTGAAAATGAAAAGCCATAAACTGAAAAAAGTTGATAAATCTTAACCTAAGAGAAAATAAAATAAAAATAAAAAAGTAAGCTAGAAACCAAACTTGATTTTTTAAATTTAAAAGTGTTTTGTTTAATAGATTTGCATAAAGATCAAAGTCAATTATTTCATATTAATTTATAAATGAAATTTTAAACAAATAAAACATTTGCAACATGCATTCTCTTTGAGAATTATATACGTCAATATAAAGAAAGAACAAATTTTAAATTATATTTACAAAAATGCTTTACAAAAATTGTATGTTTTATCTCAATATGGCAAGGGGGCAAATCTTTGTTTTTTAATCTATTTTTACAATATATTTATATGTTTATAAACAAGTTTATATTGTAAATTAATAAAAAGTTATTAATTGCAATAAAAAAATCATTCTCTATCATCAGTCTTTTTCGCTATAATCTTCTACTTGTTTATCAGAATCCAATGATAATCCGATGATAAAAACAACTATTTAAAGTTAACTTGTCTAAAAACTTGGCAGAAATTATCTAAATTTAATAATATTTCCAAATATTTTACTGATAGCTGAGTTATACTTATACTGTTTATTATCATCTAACATTTATCATTGTCATTTATATGCGGTAGTGGTGTAGTGGTAAGAGCGCTCGCTTTGTAAGCGAGTTCGGACTCCCACCACATCCCTGGAAGTACCGCGCTCAACTTAATTTCTCCGTGCAGCGGTCTTGCTTGTCAAGGTTCGTGTTTCGGAGTTTCGTGTTTCGGAGTTGTACCAGGATTTACAACAAAAAAAAAAAAAAAAAAATGAGTAGCCTCTTTGACTGTAGTGGCCCCCTCGGGCCTTGGGGAGGTGAATAATTTAAAAAAAACAAAAAAAAACAGCACAGTTCAGGGACAATGACATGGTTTTCAAAGTGAAAGGGGGGGGGGGTGAGCGCACTGCCTTAATTCGAAAAAATTGTAAGTTTTTAAAAAATAAGGAGGTCCACAAAAAAAGTGGGGGACCATGTACCCCCTGACCCCCACTGTCAGCTGCCTTGTAGTTTAAAGACGTTTCAGCACACTTACCGCTATTCTTTCAGATAAAAGACCTCGAACAAAGCATAGTACCATGCAAGCTCAGTTTTAGATATTTGGTGGCCCTAGGCATAGTTTATTATATAGTTGTTGATAATTCATGTATAATATTTTTTTTAAATCCATATTTCATCCACTCACATTTTATAAAAAATGATTTTTTTTTCATATTTTCAAAATATAAATCAACTTATTTAACACTTTAGATTTGCTTAACTTTATAGCGTACAGCTTTTCAAGAAAAAAAAGAAAATAACAAAGAATAATGAAAGAAAAGATTGCTGCCTGATGCCAAATACTCAGTCAATATAGTGGCACTTTTTTGCAGCAGCAGGCTATAAGATACTCTATGTATGAACTTAAACCTCAGACTCTTTCAGTGTAGTGTGATGATCTTTCAGTGTAGCTGATGCTGACCTCAATCTTTTAGAGGTATGCATCAGGTCGGCAAAAAAAATTTGATACAAAGGTCTCACTATAAAACATGGACTGAGGGTTTTATATATATATATATATATATATATATATATATATATATATATATATATATATATATATATATATATATGTATGTATGTATGTATGTATGTATGTATGTATGTATGTATGTATGTATAACATATTTGGACCTGCTTTTGCAGCCAACCTCTAACTATTATCACATCCTGGTAATGTTGCTTCTCTTTTGCTTTTCTACAAATACTATAATGGGCACTGCTCTAAAAAGCTAGTGTCTCTTATGTCATCTACTAAAATTCATTTTGGTGTTTATCATCAATCAATTAAGTCATTCTTTTACTGTTAGAAGTGAAGATATTAATATATATATATATAAATATATTTTATTTTTAATTTTTCTTTTTTTTTTTTTTTTTTTTTTTTTTTTTGTTGTTGTTGTAAATCGTGGTACAACCCTCTCTCAACTCTTTAACTCCGAAACACGAACCTTGACAAGCAAGAAAGAAATTAAGTTAAGCGCAGTACTTCCAGGGACGTGGTGGGAGTCGAACTCCGAACCGCTCGCTTACAAAGCGAGCGCTCTTACCACTACACCACTACCGCATAATATACATCAATGATCTTCCAAGTCAACTTCAAAATCAATTGAAAAAGATATAGGCATATTAATCTCGAATGACTTAAAATGGGAACCACAAATAAAAATTGCATCATCTATTGCAAACTATACATTTGGTATAATATACAAATCATTTAAGTATAAAAATAGTGAACTAATAAAATTGTTGTATTGTAGTTATATACGGCCGCATTTAGAATTTGTAATACAGGTATGGAGTCCTTATCTTGAAAATAATATAAATATATTAGAAAAAATTCAAAAACAAGTAACGAAATCTGTACCTGAGCTTCATCATCTATCATATAGTGAAAGACTAGAAAAAATGAAATTAACATCAAACAACGAAGAACACGAGGAGATCTCATACAAATGTATAAATGGTATTATGATATAGAGAAAATAACTTGGAAAATACCCCCTCAACATTCATACTCTTTAAATTCTTTTGGTCCGTGTTCAAACATTCGAGGTAATTAACATAATTTATTCACC
The DNA here is from genome assembly GCF_022113875.1 of Hydra vulgaris. Classification (NCBI taxonomy): domain Eukaryota; kingdom Metazoa; phylum Cnidaria; class Hydrozoa; order Anthoathecata; family Hydridae; genus Hydra; species Hydra vulgaris. The sequence continues at coordinate 31,413,579 of NC_061165.1, forward strand.
GATAAGAAATATTTAAATCGAAATCGTTAGGGTTTTTTTACAAATTGCACAGTCAGGTTCTGGAACAATTTACCAATTAAAACAGTGGAAGTTAAAAATCTCAACTTATTTAAAGCTAAACTAGACTTAATTGACTATCTTTAACTTTCTTGTTATGTCTGTAAAAGATTTAACATAGCGTTAAATCTCAACAGTATTGTATATTATTACTATTATTATTATTGTTATTATTATATATATATATATATATATATATATATATATATATATATATATATATATATATATATATATATATATATATATATATATATATATATATATATATATATATATATAATGTAATCTCAATTATAATTTAATGTCAATATATACTATTATTATTATTATATATATATATATATATATATATATATATATATATATATATATATATATATATATATATATATATATATATATATATATAATGTAATCTCAATTATAATTTAATGTCTATATATACTATTATTATATATATATATATATATATATATATATATATATATATATATATATATATATATATATATAATGTAATCTCAATTATAATTTAATGTCAATATATTAAACTTGTATAAGAATTTGTAAATTAATTTTTTTTCTTAAAAGGACCGTGGAAGCTTGATTTCAGAATGGGTAATACCTTATCAAGATATTGAAGTTGGCACACTAATTGGCACTGGAAGAGTAGGAAAAGTGTACAAGTAGGTATTGATTAAAACTTGATTTTTATAAGTAGTTTTTTTATTAAAGTTATGTTTTAATATTTAAAGGTTATTTATTGTTACAAATCTATTATTTATAAAGTATATATTTATAAAATATATATTTATTTACAGAATTTATAATTAAAAACTAATTAGAAACTTATAAAGCAATTATTTAATTAATTATTTATTAATTAAATAATTAGGAACTTATAAAACAAAAATTATAGTTAAAAATTACCTAATTGATAATTAAGAAGTTACCTAATTTAATTCCATAGCTCCTACATTGTTATTGTTGAAATATATTATTCTTGTACTTTGAATTTGGAAAGATTTATTTTAACTCTACAATGTTTTGAAGCATAGTTCCACATAAGTTTCAGCTTCATGGTTTCATTTCAGAAAAAATTTTGAGTTAAAGTCAAAGTTTTACATTATGAAATTTACTTTATATGTAAATATATAAAATTAGTTATTAGAAAAAAGGATTTTTTCTATCCTCTTTTAAAAGGGTATATATAATATTGTTGTAGTGGTAGTATCCTAGCTTCATAAGCAAGTAGTTCAAAATTTTTATCCCCTCATGTCTTTGAAGATGCAGAAACAAACATTTTCCCTCGTTAAGTGACCAGTGACCTTTTTTGTCATTATTTGATTTTTAAAGTTATACATTTTTTTTGTTTTTTTTTCTTATTAAGGTGCTCCAAGAAAAACTTTCTTATCACAGAGCACCCCTAAAAAAACCTAACTTTCTTATCACATAAAAAAAATACCCCTAAAAAGCATTTAACTAAAAAGTTCCAGCCTCCTCCTCCTTGATCATGCTGACATGTGTGTGTCTGCAAAGTTACTACATTGTGACGTCAGGCGTCACAATAAAATAGTGACGTGTTATATAACATGCATTCATAGTTATATATATAAATATAAATATATATATAGGGTTATAACCACAATTAAGTAGCCTCCTTGTCTAGCCTTCTTGGCCTTGGGGAGGTGAATTATCAACAAACAAACAAAAAAGAAGTATATATATATATATATATATATATATATATATATATATATAATATATATATATATATATATATACGCACACACTCTTGCATGAAACTGACATTTTCTTTGCAAGAAACTGACATTTTACCTAAAACTGACATTTTATGGTAAAAACTTTAAGACGACCTGTCTTTAAGTTTTCACCATAAAAAGTCAGTTTTAGGTTGTTTTTTTTTTTAATTTTAAAGACCGTTTTTTAATTTTTTTAATTATTTGATAGACAGACTGCTCTCACCCAAATCTGTCTATGTAGTAGCACTCCATTGTGAGTTAGGCTTTTTTTCAGTCGATGTAGCAGCACTCCGTTGTGAGTCAGGGTATAAGATAGTTGATGTAGCAACACTTTGCGCATGTTTTACAGCTAAAAAATAAAAATAAAAACATTCAGAATGTTTTTATTTTTTAAAAATAAAATAAAAACATTCAGAATATAAACATATGTTTGGACTTTTCTCCATGTCTGGAAGTTAGCTATCTCAAAGACTAAAAAATGCTGGATTGGCCCCTGGACCAGAGCTAGAAGATAAATTTAATCTTATCACCAAGCCCCCAAAACATAAAAACTTGATTGTAACTGAATATTTTGAAATGATAAATATATTTTTAATGTTGGCTGTAATTATTCCTTATTGTTTTATATAGGAATATTTATTATAAAAAATTATTTTAATTAGCAATTAAAACCTTTTAACTAGTTAGAAATTGAAACCTTACTTAATTAACATTAAGCTGTTACAAGGGCTCCAATTTATTATGTTAAAAAAAGTGTAACTTAGTATTGGACTTGAATAGCTTAGTTTGAACTTATTGAAAAGTACACATTTTCTAAATAAAATGTGTATTTATTCTTATCAGCTTGTTAATAATAAATTTTAGTTTTAATAGATTTTTATTAAAAGTCAAATAAAAGTTAGTAAAGTAAAATTAAGCAAAATAATGTTAAACTGTTATTTATTATTATTAATAAAAATATTATTAATAATATTTATATATATATATATATTAATATATATATATATATATATATATATATATATATATATATATATATATATATATATATATATATATATATATATATTAATAATATTATTATATAAAAATATTATATTATTATTATTAATAAAAATATAAAATACTTTAAAAACTTTACTAACTACAAAAAAAAGTTATCTGGCATCTAAAAATAACTATAAATTGGTTGTTTAAATTTATTAACCACAATGTATGTGGTTCAATTTGTGACTTAAGAATCTTTAAAACTATACATTTTTATTTTTGGTAATTAGAATTTTTCTAATTTAAAAGTGAAATAAATGTTTTTTTGTTCTTTATTTTTTTTAAATAACTAATAATATTCAGAAATATGAGCAACATGGTGTAAAAAATATATTGAATCAAAACCTATCTTCATTGAGTTCAAAAGAAACGGTTGCACTTTTTTGATAGTAAACAAAAACAAATACTTAATAGTGTAATAGTATTTCAATATATTTATTATATTAACTTGACTTGCTTTTTTATACAACATTTTAAGAAATGTTATAAAAAATAAAAAAAAACTTTCAATTAAATTTTAAACTATAATTTAAACTTACTTTTTTGATTATTAAAAAAGAAAGCATTTTTTTACAATATGCTTTAATAGTAATATATTACAAGTTTTTTTAATAGTAATATAACACAAGTTTTGTTAGTATATAGACATTCGGTCAATATAACACAAGTTTTGTTAGTATATAGACATTCAGTCAATATACTAGTCTATATACTTAAATTACCACTCTACATACTTTATATATCTTTATACTTTATATATCATTATAGGTATTTTATAAACAAGTTTTGTATACCCTTCAGTCAGTATATTCCATTATATATTTATTATATAGTTTATATTCTTACCAATGTATATACCATTATATATACTTTAACTACCAGTCTATATACTTTAAATACCAGTCTTTATACTTGATATACCATTCTATTTACTTTAAATACCTACAAGTTTAATGCTTAAACAATCAAACGTTTTAATTCATTTAATAAGATGTTGTTTCTATATAATTATGTGTTATTTACTTTTATTGATGAAATTTTTTTTATACACAACTTAATAACAACATCTTTTTGATCTGGAGCTATTTTATTAACTTTTTCTGAGAAATAAAAAATGATAACTTTTGTTGCAACATCTTCAGTTTTAGTTATCAGTAAGTGAAATATTTTGAAATATCAGTAAATGATATATTTTATAGAAACAAACCTCTTTCCAAACATTTTATTTTGTTTGAATCAAAATATATTGATTTGTTTACCTTCTTAATGCATTAATAAAGCATTGTGGTGTTTAAAAACTGTTTTATAAAGCATTGTGGTGTTAGAAAACTGTTTTATAAAGCATTGTGGTGTTAAAATGTTGTTTGTTTTTGTTTGTCATTTTGTGGATATTTTTGCTAAAAAAGATAACAAACAGTTTTTAATATAACAAGTTGGAAGAAAAACAATCAATTATAAGTTTGCAAAGGTTTTAAATAATCTTTTAAAAATTTGCGCTGTTACAATGTTTAAAACATATTTGTTTGTTTTATTTAATATTTTTGTCTATGCTTTTAATTATAATATAAAAATTTTTTTTTTGATAATTAAAAGTTGCGTTTTACCTGACATAGCCGTCAAACAGGTTGATCCCTTGCTTGACATTCGCATCACTTCAGCTTCTGTATCTAAAGTAATTTCCTGCTTAGACTCTTCAACAGCTTGTGGTCCTGACAACATTCCTGTTGTAGTTTTGCAGAGGTGTTCTCCGGAGCTTTCATCCATACTTTCTAAACTATTTAACAAGTGCTTATCAGAGTCTTGTTTTCCATCATGCTGGAAAGCAGCATCTGTTATCCCTATTTTCAAAAATTCCGGAGAGCGATCTGATTCATCTAACTACCGTCCCATTAGTCTTCTTCCTGTCATAAGCAAGGTTTTTGAATCTTTGATCAACAAACACTTAATCTCTCATCTTGAGTCAAATAACTTACTTTCTGATCATCAATATGGATTTTGGTCTTCTCGTTCTACAGCTGATGTGCTAACAGTAATAACCGATAGGTTTTACCGTGCATTAGATAGAGGTGGAGAGGTTAAGGCTATCGCACTTGACATTTCTAAAGCTTTTGATAAAGTTTGGCATGCTGGTCTTCTCCATAAGCTTTCTTCTTATGGTGTAGCTGGTAACGTCTTTAAGATTATTGAGTCCTTTCTTTCCAATCGTAGTATAAAAGTTGTCCTCGATGGACAAAACTCTTCTTCACATCCTGTAACTTCAGGGGTTCCTCAAGGTTCAATCCTTGGCCCTATACTCTTTTTAATTTACATTAACGATCTTCCAGATATTCTCACATCTAAGGTGGCATTATTCGCTGACGACACTACCATTTACTCTTGTCATGATAAGAAGCCTACACTCTCTGATTGCTTGGAGGGGGTATCTGAGCTTGAAAAGGATCTCACTTCTGCTACAGCATGGGGCTCACAGTGGCTAGTGAACTTTAATTCAGATAAAACTCAATTTTATTTGGCCAATCGTTATCGTAATAATTTAGATCTTCCTATATTTATGAATGGTAATGTACTAGATGAGTCATCTACCATTCATCTTCTAGGATTAACTCTTACTTCTGATCTTTCTTTTAAACCGTATATCAAATCTATTGCAAAATTAGCATCTGCTAAGGTTGCATCTCTTTATCGAGCTCGACACTTTCTTACTCCAGATTCTATTCTCTATCTCTATAAATCTCAAATCCGTCCCTGTATGGAATACTGTTGCCACATCTGGGGCGGATCTTCTAATGATGCTCTTTCTCTTTTAGACAAGGTGCAAAAACGAATTGTAAACATAGTTGGACCTGCTCTTGCAGCCAATCTCCAACCTTTGTCACATCGTCGTAATGTTGCTTCTCTTTCTCTTTTCTACAAATACTATAATGGGCACTGCTCTAAAGAGCTAGCGTCCCTTGTGCCATCTACTAAAATTCACTCTCGTGTTACTCGCCATTCAATTAAGTCTCATCCTTTTTCTGTGACTGTTCCTAAGTGCTTCAAAAACTCTTATTCTTCTAGTTTTTTTCCTCGAACATCAGTTCTTTGGAATTCGCTTCCTTCATCTTGCTTTCCTGATTCATATAATTTGCAATCTTTTAAGTCATCAGTCAATCGTTATCTTGCTCTACAGATTTAGTCTTTTCTCTTCCAGTAACTTCCAACTCTTATAGTGGTTGCTTGCAGCCTTGTTGGAAGTGAAGATGTTAAAAAAAAAAAAAAAAAAAAAAAAATTGGTGTTGACTTGAAACTTGCCCTGGCTTTTATTATCAAACCCAATCTGGCTCCAATCAACATATATCTGGCTCCAATCAACATATATCGGGCTATATATCAACAATTATGCGACCTTGACTGTGCTGTAATTTGTTTATCACTATATTTGCAATAAATTTTTCTTATTCAACTTTTTCCAAAAAAAATTAAATATGTTTATGTAAATACATTTCCAAACATGTTTCAAATTGTTTCTCCTGGCAGTGGCTTCTTGTTCTTGTTTTGCAGTTTAGGTTTGTACAGAGAGTTGCACATAAAATTTAAAAAGAAAAAAATAAGTAGCCTACTTGGCTGTAGTTGCCCCTTTTAGAAGGTGAGTTTAATTTAAAAAAAAACACGGAAAAAAGGCTTTATTTAATAAAAACAAATTAATAAACTTAATTGTTTTTATAATTAAATGAGTTTATTTGTCATGTGTTATTACATTATTTCAAAATCAACATCTCTGCACAACAGCCTTGTTTGTCAAGGCTGGTGTTTCAGAGTTAAAAGGGTAAAGAGTTGTAGCAGCAAATAAATAAAAAAGGTAAACAGGTAAACAAAACTCTATACTAATTTTTAGTATACCAATGAATAAGTAAATTTTTAAGTATAATTAAAAACATATTATCATGTGCATGTGCATAATGTGTATTTGTAAACAAATGAATCTAAAGGATTTAATAAAAAAATAAATGGTTAATTAAAAGAGAAAAAAAATAATTGTCACAGTAGACTTAAAACATCTTAAGCACAAGCAGTTATTACATTTATTATTCTTAAAAAATAATTCTTAAAAAATATATACAAATAGTTGTAGCATTAAAACAGCATTTATAAAATGATAAAAACACATCTTCTATGATTTTAAACTTAGTTTCAACGATGGTTTAATACATAGGCTAGCTCTGTTGTTTAATAAACTTGGTTTCAATGATAGTTTAATACATTGGCTAACTCTATTGTTTACTGTTTACTTGTAGAAACTTTAACTGCACAGAATAAAAAACATTAATCATAACATTTTTTTAAAATATCATAATCATCCCACTGTTGGATTGCAAGTAACAAATATAATAATCATGCCATTGTTGAATAGCAAATAATAAGCCGTGCTTTCAAAACCAGCAGGTTTAGTTACATTTTGGACTTTAACTTTAGCTTCAACAAGTATGAAAGAAATTAATTTTTATAGATAAATTTAGCACATAATTCAATCTCTTATTTAATTGAAGAAATCAGTAGTTCTATTCAGTTTTTCTGGGGGGGGGATAAGACATTTGTAAATAGAGTTTATGAGATTAGATAGATAAAGAAGACAGTTCTTTAAAACAAAATGGCCTAAAAACTTTTTTTTTTTTAAAAAGTAAATTAAAAGAAATACATCCCTCCATTTTGCTAACTTTTACTGAATTTACTTTCTAAGAAAAGAGGGGCTACTACAGTTAAAGAAAATTATTACAATTAAGAAAACTTTTTTTTTTTTAATGGTTGTTAAAATCCTCAAATTTCAACACTCTTCATAAAGAAGCCAGTTCGAACATCCTTATCTACATAACACAAACATTGAGAACACAATTATCTTCATCACACAAACATCAGCTGCTTCACAAAGAAACAAGAAAAGCATGGTACTACCGGAAACATTTTGGGAATTGAACTTTTCATCTAGCTCTACCACTACACCACAACCATTACACCTACTACCACTACACCTACTACCACTACACCACAACCACTACACCTACTACCACTCCACCATAAGATATTGACTTCTTAATTCATTGTTTTTTATGTCTTCTTACATTGCTTTTTGTTTATGTCTTTTTACATTGCTTTTTTGTTTATGTCTTCTTACATTCCTTTTTGTTTATGTCATTTTACATTGCTTTTTTGTTTATGTCTTCTTACATTGCTTTTTGTTTATGTCTTCTTACATTAGTTCAATATTTTTTATCTCTTCTTACATTGCTTTTTGCTTATGTCTTCTTACATTGCTTTTTTTTTAATATCTTCTTACATTGTTTTTTGTTTATGTTTTCTTACATTAGTTTATTGCTTTTTGTTTATGTCTTCTTACATTGCTTTTTGTTTGTCTTCTTACATTAGTTCATTGCTTTTTGTTTATGTCTTCTTACATTAGTTCATTGATTTGTGTTTATGTCTTCTTACATTGCTTTTTGTTTATGTCTTCTTACATTAAAAGCTATATGTATGAGTTGCATAATTAATTTTTTTATGAGTTGCATAACTAATTTATCCTTGTTTGAACCAAGTTCAAACAAGGATAGTACAATATAATATACTATTATACTTTAGGTTATTTATTACTATAGTAACAAAATATTTAATAATTATTCAAGTCTAAAAAAAAATTCATTAAAATTAAAATATTTGTAAAAAAGTTTTTTTTCTTATATGTATTTGTATATATATATACAAATACATATAGGAAATATGTTTTAATAAAAGCATTTGAAAGTATCAAATAATTTGCTTTTTTTTTTATTGTTTTTTACAACTGCTTTTTCTCTGCCTTTTGCTCATTATTTTATGATTCTGAAATCTTCGTTCTTTGCCTGATTCTGTTCTCTACCTTAACAACTCTAAAGTTCTTTTATAGAGCACTGCTGTTATATCTGGGCTGATTTTTATTATGTCTTTTTCTTGAGTCAAGATTCGTTGTAATCATTGTTTTACTTAAAAACTGATATTTTAAGTCCAACGATAGTTTTGTTTAATTGTATAATTTACCCTTTTTTTAGATGAAAAATGTCTTATCATTGTAAGATTGGAACTCTTTTTTTCTGCAAATACTCTCAATATTGCAGTTTTTTTTCATTATTTTTTAAACAAAATAAACTTAAGTATGTTGTTTTAGAGCCAAATGGCATGGAGAAGTTGCATTAAAGATCTTGTATCTTGAGAATCCATCTATTGAAGAGAAAAATGACTTTAAGTACAAGGTAAAAAAATAAAAAATTTTAGTTTCACAGACCTTGATCTTATTCAATTTTCTGCAGGGGCATATTACTATGTGGAACTCTCAAATGATCTTTTTTCCTTTGTTGTTTTGAAGTTTTTTTGTTTAAACAAAAAAAATTGTTTTACACAAATTTAATGTTACAGTCAAAAAATTTCTTTCAAGTAAAACTATAAAGAAAAAAGTTAAGAACAAATTTTTTTTTTTTTTTTTTTTTTGATATAGTTGTCTCACTTTCACAATTGTTATTATGTACATTTATATACATATACTATATTTTATATATATATACATACATGCATATACTATATTTCATATATATACATACATGCATATACTATATTTCATATATACATATACTTATTATATCAAAATTAAAATTAACATTATCTTTTTAGTCAAATAATTTCTAATAATTTTATTAAATGGAACTATAAAAGTTAAAAATTTAATTGTTTTTTAGTCTATATATAGTATGAAATATATATAGTATGAAATATTATAAATATATTATTTAATATAACCGTTAGTATTATACATTATCCAAAATACAAATATAATAATTAAGTCAACCTTTAACAATAATAATTTAACAACTACTAGTTTAGATCACTTGTTTACTAAAGTTTGGTTATATATAATATAATAAATAATGTGGGCATTATACGAATAATATGCCCATATATAAATATATGGGTGATTCCATATAAAATGCAACCCTGAATCTCTGATTTTGCAGATTTTTACACCACTCAAATATTTTAATAAGTTATGAACATCCCCAAAATTTCATCATTTTATTCCAAACGGTATAGAAAATGTAACCATTTTAACTTTGCCTTGAACCGCTATTTGAAAAATGGTTATGGTCTTTGTTTCTGTTCTGTGTGCAATAAAAAGCTAAAAAAATGTACACATGTTTTTGAGGCAAGGAATCCAATAAAACAACTTAAAACATTTAAAAATAAACATAGCAAGTGTAATTTTGACCTTTATTGCAATTTTACTGAGGCCAATTTAATTACAAAAATGCTGACGTAGCTCGTCTTTTTTTTTTTAATAGTTTAGTTAGAGCTATTACAAAGAATTGAAAAGTGGTTTTTTCTTAAACGAAAAAAAAAAAAGAACCATGGTCAAATTTACTTAAATTTGTTACTTATAAAACAAGAATTATAAAAAATCAAAGGAAAAGGAAAACTGATGTTTATTCATTGTTATTCAAAAAATTGATGTTTATTCATTGTTGGAAAATTTTCCCACCCACCCTGAGCTTATTAAGATCCCCTCCTCCCATTTATAATTTTACTTGTTATGAACAAAGAAACCGTATCTCAAAATTAAAAAAAAAAAACTTTTTAATTATATTTTTCTAGTTTTTGAGACTTGAAAATTTTTGAGGTTTAAAAATTAGAAAATATTAACTCACTTATAGAAATAATAAAAATTCCCACTCAGCTGTTTATTAGAAACCCCCTTTCCTTCACCATATCTTCCCATTTATTACATCTGCACAAAAATTCCCACCCATGCTTTTATTCTCACCCCACCTTGTACTGTCATATAAAAACCAAAGCAATTGTTTTAAATAACTTACTTTTTTAAATGAATCATCCTTATCATTATAAGTATTAATAGGTATTAATTCTTCAATATTTGTCTCTTTGTCATGGTCTGTGGCATTTGTCTAGTTGAAAAATAACTTGATTGAATTATCTTTTGCAAGTCAGTTTTCTTTATTTTATCCTTTGAATAAATAAAATCATACAATTTTCATATCAGTTTTTTAAGAAGTTTTGAGCAGCTTAGGCAGACTAGGTTAAATAAAATTACTAAAGAAATATTGTTTAATATGAATTTTAAATATTATAATCATCCAAAAGGTATTTAATATCATTTTCAAAAGTATATATATATACAGTGATGGCAGCATAAATAGTACACTTTCATGACCAGTTTGTTTTACTTTTTGATACTAAAAGGTACAACCATTAATCTGTGCTATTTACTCTATTGCCACTTTATATAAATTTGAGTAATATAAAAAATACATTTATATTTGTTGTAGTTAGTTGGATTTATTGCCTGTTTTATACATGAAAGGTGAGTAGTTATTGTTTTACATTACATGGTTTAGAGGGCAATTTTTATAACCAGTCTTTTTGTTATATACTGGACACATTGCAATACTTTTGTACTATAATTTTTTTGATTGTTGACAAGGTCTTTAAATACCTTTTCACGCCTATCTACTATTTGATTGGAAATATAAGTTGATGTGCTTCGTAAATAGAATTTTCATCAATAAACCACTAATTGGGCTAGAATTGGTAGCAGTATTGTTTAGAATTAGTAGCAGTATTGTTTAGAAGAACAGTCTGATTATTTTTAACACTGTGTTTTCAAAAATACTCAGGTTTAAATATGATAGAGATGTTTATTAAATTTTAAATATGATAGAGATGTTTATTAAGTTTTAAATATGATAGAGATGTTTATTATATTTTAAATATTTTTTTTTTTTTTTTTTTTATTTTAATTCACCTCCTCAAGGCCGAGAAGGCCACTACAGACGAGGAGGCTACTTATTTGTGGTTATAACCCTCTCTCAACTCTATAACTCCGAAACACGAACCTTGACGAGCAAGGCCGCTGCGCGGAGAAACGAGTTGAGCGCGGTACTACCAGGGACGTGGTGGGGATCGAACTTGGAACCACTCGTTTATGAAGCGAGCGCTCTACCACTACACCACTACCGCATTTTAATATGATAGAATATGATAGAGACGTTCATTAAATTTTAAATATGATAGAGATACTCAAGTTCATTAAATTATCTAATTATTTAACCAGGTAAGTTTTTTGTTTTAGATATTTGAGTGGTCTGATTAAGTTTGCAAGTTTATTTTGAAAATGTAACTAGATGAATTGCTTCAGATTTAGACAAATATTTTTTTGGATAACTGTGTTCTTTACATAATATGTCCGCCTCCAATATGCTTGCCTCTCAACATCTTATTTACACCCTACATACACCCTATACCCTCTTCATACTTTATCAGCATGCTTCCTTTAAAGCAGTTTTCTGCTATTGATTTTTAAGGTAAGTTGTTTTTAATAGGATATTTTTGTTTTTTCATTAATTTAATTAGTTTTTTTGATCTTGGTTCTGTCTAATCGATTTCCAGATAAATGAATGATTTTTTCATTTAAGTTAAATAAAATTTGTGATAAATTCATTTTTCAATAAATTTTTTTTTCAAGATAGGTATGCTTGCCCCTTTTTTTTAATCACTTAAAGGTAGAACATCTAATGACACAGAAATATCAAAGAGATTGTTCAAATTTATTTTTTCAGATTTTACTTGACACTTGCTTTAGTGTGCTTGTTTCTTTTTTTTTTTTTTTTTTAAAAAGTACATTCATATATATTCATGTTCTCAAGTTTACTTAAATTAGATAATTATAGTACAATACTATATAACAATTATCATTAAATTATATTATATTGTTATAAACATCGTTATAAGTATTTTTTTAAATTTAAACACTTGTAAAAATTTTGTTTAATATCTAATAAATAATAATGCATTATTTTTTAAAAGATTTGATAAAGAAAAAAAGATTTATTAATCTCTAAATTAAAATAATTACTTAAAATTAGAATATTTACAAATCAACTAAAAAATAAAATAACACTTGCTTTGTAAAATTTTATTGACTTTTTTTATAAACTAACAAAATGCACTAAATTTGATGGGCAGCTTGATTACAACAAATGTTATATTGGTTCATTTATTTTTGCGAAACAAAGTAGTTGCAACAACAAGTTGTAAACTAGATTTTAATTGTTACTTGTTTTAATGCATGTTATTATTATTGCATTATTATTATTATTAGGTATTATTACATATATTAGATACATTTAAATTTAAAGATAGCATTATTAAAATAATTTTAAAATTTTTTTGTTCAATACTTTTAACAAGTATTATTTTTATTAATTTGATATTTAAAATATTTTATTTGGGAATATATATTTTATATATATTTTTGAGTAATATATATATTTTTTTCTTTCTACTTTACGTAAGGTTCAAGTTTTGCGAAGAACACGACATGAAAATCTTATATTATTTATGGGTGCTTGCATGGAGCCACCAACTCTTGCTATAGTTTGTTCGTATGTTTATGATTTTTTATATGTACATATGATTGTATGTGTCTATGTATATGTAAATATATATATATATATATATATATATATATATATATATATATATATATATATATATATATATATATATATATATATATATATACATTGCATACTTAGCTGAGCATTATGACATCACACTGAAATATATTAGTTCATATATTGAGGGGCTGAGTACATATATTGAGGGGGCTTAAGTACATTGTGCTTAAGTACAGGGTGCTTAAGTTGACAGACTTGATAAGGAGAACATGCTGCTTATGAAATGGCACTGATGATGTTGTAATAAAATTATTATCTGCAGGTGCAGGGCTCAAATTAGGTCGCGATTGCAAATTGTGATTTTCACACCTTCGCTATTAGTTTTTCTTATAAAAAAAATTATTTTAAAAATATTTTTGTGATTTGTTTGTTTTGTTTGTTTGTTTTTTTTTTTTTGTTTTGTTTTTCTTTTACTTTTCTAGTTTAGCATTTTTTTGACCATTTTAAAAGGAATGTTTTTTTCTAAGTTTTGATTAGGGGTCATAAAGTACGTCATGCTAAATTTATCTTTTGAAAAAAATTATGATCACTTATAATCAGTTTCTTGCACGGAGATTTGCGTTCAACATAAATCACTTTTAAATTTAAATTATTTTAAATCTCTGCGTAGAAGTCAATAATATTTTTAAGTTATATTTACTTTGATTTACTTAATGAATAAAAGTACATCACAGTAAATTTACCTTAAAAGTTAAGTTACTCAACTAATTATTATATTTAATTTATCAAAGATTTGCAAAGGTTAGCCATACAAATGTGTTTATTTGTATCTTAGATGTTGTTGACACATAATTTTACCTAAAAATTATAAATATGAAAAATGCGATACTATTTTTTTATATTTTCATTTTATTTAAAGCAATATCTAGGTTAAACATTTTCTATAAATATGCAAGTTGTTTTTATAAATATGCAAATTGTTTTTATAAATATGCAAGTTGTTTTTATAAATATGCAAGTTGTTTTTATAAATATGCAAGTTGTTTTTATAAATATGCAAGTTGTTTTTAGGATTTTTTTTTAAAGAAAATTATTTGAACAAAAGAATTTTAGTCTTCTAATTCTTAAACAAAAGAATTTTAGTCTTCTAAAATTCTTTTGTTTTTTATTCAAATAATTTTGCAATTGAAATTTGAAATTAAAAAAAAAATTTAAACTCTCAGTAATTATAAATTTTAATTACAACAACGTCCATAATACCCAGTGGCATAACAAATAGCATTTCTGAAAGTTAAATATAAATCTAGCTACAGTAACAATATTAGATTTAGAACATAGTGCAAGGGAGAAAGAAAGTTTTAAGTCGTAAACATTTTGAGTTTTTAGTTAATCATTATTTTTAATATAGTTTTCATAATAAATAGTTATAAGTTTTCTAGTTAATTATTTTTTGTTTTTTGAAAATAGTTTTTAAAGTATAAACTTTCAATTGCAAACATTAAACCAGTTATTATTGCAAACATTAAACCAAAGATAAAATTAAAAAAGTAAAGTATTTTATTAAATGTTTGTTCAAAGAATTTTTTTTTCAAAACAATAACTTAAGCATATACTTAAAGAAAGATAATTTGATTTATTAAACTTAGTTTCTCTCTTACTTTTTATTTCATAATAATTTGAACAAAAAAATTTTAATGAAAATTTCAACTTAAAAACAATTTATATTAAAAAATTATTCTTAAATTAAAGTATGCTAGATCAATAAATTAGAAAAAATGTGATATCTTATGTTTTTTTGCTTTGATCTTACTTGTTTGATCTTACTTGTTTGGTCTTACTTGTTTGATCTTACTTGTTTGGTCTTACTTGTTTGGTCTTACTTGTTTGGTCTTACTTGTTTGATCTTACTTGTTTGATCTTACTTGTTTGGACTTACTTGTTTGGTCTTACTTGTTTGATCTTACATGTTTGATCTTACTTGTTTGATCTAACTTGTTTGATCTTACTTGTTTGGTCTTACTTGTTTGGTCTTACTTGTTTGATCTTACTTGTTTGGTCTTACTTGTTTGGTCTTACTTGTTTGGTCTTACTTGTTTGATCTTACTTGTTTGATCTTACTTGTTTGATCTTACTTGTTTGGTCTTACTTGTTTGATCTTACTTGTTTGATCTTACTTGTTTGGTCTTACTTGTTTGGTCTTACTTGTTTGGTCTTACTTGTTTGATCTTACTTGTTTGGTCTTACTTGTTTGGTCTTACTTGTTTGATCTTACTTGTTTGGTCTTACTTGTTTGGTCTTACTTGTTTGATCTTACATGTTTGATCTTACTTGTTTGATCTAACTTGTTTGATCTTACTTGTTTGGTCTTACTTGTTTGGTCTTACTTGTTTGATCTTACTTGTTTGGTCTTACTTGTTTGGTCTTACTTGTTTGGTCTTACTTGTTTGGTCTTACTTGTTTGGTCTTACTTGTTTGATCTTACTTGTTTGATCTTACTTGTTTGATCTTACTTGTTTGGTCTTACTTGTTTGATCTTACTTGTTTGGTCTTACTTTTTTGGTCTATAAATATAGCATTTTTTTTTGCAAATGTGACTTTTGAAGTTTTATGATAATAATGTTTTAATTTATTAATTAATACAGATCTATTTATTTACTTCATTTTTTTTTTAACACTTTTTGCATAAATAATATTATTAACTGAATAAAACAGTTTTAGATTAACACAACTTGTGTTAATCTAAAATAATATAAAAAGCTTGTATTATAAGCTTGTTGTCAAAACAACTTACAAGCTTTTTATATTGTCAAAACAACTTTCAGTATTGTTTTATTGTTGTTTTACAAATAACAATTTAATAATCCTTAAAAATAACACAAGTTTTATTGTCAGCATGAATGTATTTAATAGTTTTCTTAAATAATTAAAATGGCTTAAATATTTTAATATTTGCATTGTTACTTAAACTTTTTTAAGTATCATGTTGAGTGAAAACAAATAATAAAAGTAATATCATAATAGTATTATATAACACCTCATAAATAAAATTTTGGACAAAATTTAAAAATTAATATTTTAAGAACCAATAAGTTTTATTATTTAATATTTCAACTGTTAACATGTTAGTATATGTAGTTTATAAATATATTAAAATAATTATTTCAAATACCATATTTAGCAATATTATAATGTTTTTTTGAAAGAT